>LR749662.1:793360-815465 GCA_902729485.2 Mus minutoides
GTGTGTGTGTGCATGTGAGTGTCTGCCTGTGTGTGTGTGTGAGAGAGAGAGAGACAGAGACAGAGAGACAGAGAGAGAGACAGAGAGAGAATAGTGCTCATGTCCATGTGTCTGTAGAGTCCAAAGGATGATGTTGAATGTCTTCCTCAGCTGCTCTCCATCATTTTGTTTTGTTTTATTTTGTTTTGTTTTCCAAGATATGTTTTCTCTGTGTAGCCTTGGCTGTCCTAGAACTTGCTTTGTAGACCAGGCTTGGTCTCAGACTCTCCCTTTCAAGTGCTGGGATTTGGGTTAAAGGTATGCAACACCATGTCGTCCTGCCTCTCACCTTGGTTTTTATTTATTTATGAGTACACTGTAGCTGTCTTCAGACACACCTGAAGAGGGCATCAGATCCCACTACAGACGGTTGTGAGTTGCCATGTAGTTGCTGGAAGAGCAGTCAGTGCTCTTACCTGCTGGGCTATCTCTGCAGCCCCCACCTTGTTTTTTGAGACAAAATCTCTCACTGGTACCTGGGGCTAGACTGCCTGGCCGCTGTGCCCTGGGCATCCTTCTTTCTCCGACTCCCCAACACTGGAATTCCTGGCTTTTTCAGATGGGTGCTAGCGATCGAACTCAGGTCCTCACACTTGTGTGGCAAACTTTTTACCAGTCCAGCAGTCTCCCAGTCCCATCTTTTTATCTTGATACATCTTGCTAAAGGTTTACCCATTTCCTTGTCAATTCCAGAAGTTGATTCATTTGGCTTTCTCCTGTTTGAGGGTTTCCTTTTCTTCACCCTGCTCACGTTCCTTCTGGGAACTGCTTTGTATTTCATGTCTTTTCTTACATTTGTAAACATCCCAGCATGGGCTGTGTTTAAGCAGAGCTCAGTGGCATCAAGTCTGTCTGCCCTGTTGTACAGCTGTCACTGGCTGTTTCCAGAATGTTCTTATCTTCCACAGCTGGAACGCTGCACCAATTAGATAGTTTCTAGATAGCGAAACAGCATCTGCTCCTGACTCCATGGGGTGGCACTCTTGTGACAGGCTGAATCCATTCTGTGTGAGGTCTTCAAGGCTCATTCTGGCGGTAGCACATGTCAGAATCCCCCATCTTTAGAAGGCTGACTAATATTCCATTAAATACCATTGTGAGCGGGCTATGGCCTACTCTAAGTCACTCTATTTTGTGCAAGAGTAATTTTTAGGCTGTATCTTGTCCCGAGAGATACCTTTTTTTTTTTAAATTCTGTCTTGAGGGGACAGAATGACTGTAATTGGGGGGATGTACACACACCAGCTCCTGCCCAACACTGTATACCCAGCAAGGACTGGCACATGACTTCTCAGGGCAGAATAGGTATCATCCTGTACATTTGTTGGGGTGCATTGAGACGGGAGGGGCATATAAGCATCTTGAAATCCTACCAGGGAAACCAAGCCCCAGAATTAACAGGTGCGCCAGACTAAGGAGAGAGTGTGACTCCTTAGCCAGGACCCCACACAGAGAGCACAGAACACTGTCATTAGACAGACCCCCATGGACCAGTCATTTCACCATTCACTGTGTGCATCAGGGGCCAGGAAATGACTCAACTGTCCCAGAGCTTTAGCACCCATTACCTGCCCTCTGCCCGTCCTCTTGTGCACCCACCTGGGCCTCTGACAACCCATCTGCTCATTTCTTTATCTAAATCTAGTCCTGTTATTTGCCTTTGCAGCAGCTTCTGCCCCATGGCTGGGTGCATTAGCAACACAGACTCTCCCTACATTTCTACTGGCCTTCTCCTTTCTCTTCAACTCCTCTGTGGCCTTTAACCTCCTGCAGCCAATCGATAACTTGCTAGATGGATTGATGGATAGGCAGATGATAGATGGTGGGTAGATGGATGATAGATAGATAGATAGATAGATAGATAGATAGATAGATAGATAGATTAGATAGTTCATTGATTAGGTAGATAAACATATGATTGATAGATGATAGATAAAGTTAGATGATAGGAAGATAGATGATAGAGTTGGATGATAGAAAGATGATAGATAGATTGATAGATAGATAGATAGATAGATAGATAGATTAGATAGATGATAGATTATACAGATGATTGATAGATTAGATAGATTGATAGGTTAGATAGATGACAGATTATACAGATGATTGATTGATAGATTAGATAGGTGACAGATTATACAGATGATTGATTGATAGATTAGATAGGTTGGTAGATAGATTAGACAGACAGATAGATAAGATAGATTCACTATGTGTTATGAGAGCAGAGAGTATAGTACACGTCACTAAGAGTGAGAAGGAATCGATGTTCGTCTTGACTGGCTTCCAAGGTAAGAGAGATTGGCAGCAAGTCGCCACCATTTAAAGCACATTCACTTGTGAATTCATTGTTTTTCAAAAAGTTCTGAGACTGTAGAAAAACGCAGACATGTCGCTCATGCTGGTCCCCTTTTTGTCTTAACACACTCATAGCAGACGCCTCTGTCCTCGTCTTGCATTACCAGCACCTGGGATTGCGTCATGTTTAGGTTATTAAGGTCATGTCACCTTGACCTCAGGGACACTGGCATCTGTTCCAGCCACTGCTTTTCTCTGTCTTTCTTGGTGTGTTTCTGAATGTGGGACTGCTGGGTTGCTGAAAACTGGCATATTTCTCATCAACCATACACACAGAAATTCTACAAATTACTATGAAATGATGCCTAGTTGTGGGACCTTGACTGATTTCAACACTCAAAGCTCCTTAGCCGTGGAAGCCGAGGAGGGCGTGTGCTTTGCCAGTGTTTTCTGCCGTTCAGTGTTAATGAGGAGCGACTTTACTAAAGACTTGATTTCAAAACAAATGGTTATATAATTTAACAGTTAGCGCTATCAACTGTATTTCAAAGCAACGAAAATAAACCTGCTGCTTAATTCAAGGCCACCCCAGGCTCCTCCTCTCGTGTGGCACTGTGGCTCCTTAGACTCAGTGATTACGTTTTTGTAAATTTGTGTGATTCTCTTAGAAACAGCAATTATGAAAAATGAAAAACAGAGGACTGCATGTGATGGAGAAGTCCTGTAGTCCAAGCAACTGGGGGTTGTCAGTTGCTGCCAGCCTGGTCTCAGGAAGTTCCAGCCCAGCCAGGGCTCTATAGTAAGATCTTGTCTCCACAATAAAAGCGAAAGTGTCAAAGGTGCAGTTAAGTATTGTAAACTAAGGGTTCTCCCCAAGGCACTTGCATCTTAGAACAAGTTACAAATGCTGATCACCTGGTTATCGTATCAGTGGTGGCAGAAAGGTTGGGATGTGGCAGGTCCTAAACCTAATTCTGATTTATCTTGGGTTGTCTTTAGCTGTCCTTTGCCTACCTCTCTGTATGACCTAACACCCTTGTGACTGACAGATGAAGCAATTTGAAATGTGTTAACAGATTACTAGCTTCCATGGACCAAAAAGCTAAGAGTATCGCCAGTGAGCCCCTGTAGCTATAGCTGAGTTTCCCCATCTTCGCTATAACCTTTGACCTGATGTTTCCATCGGTATATTTCAGAAGTGTCCTGATTTATGACTTTCTTTGTTCTTTATGAAACTTCACAAAACTATTGCCATACTTGAACATGGAATTTGGGGCAACTTGCGTCTCTGTTCCTGGCCTGTAGTCATTTACATCTGGCTCCAGAATAAACTGCATCTCTGACATCATCAGGATGGATTAAGGCGTTGTAATGTGTTTGTTCCCCCCCCCTCCCCGCAGCACAATCTGATTTTGCTATCACCATCTTAGACTAGAGATAACATTGGTCAAGAGCAGAACCACACAGCAGTAACTAGGTCTGTGGCCCATGGTGATGTCCATGGGCCTGCTAATACTCCATTGTGGGTAGAGTTGGGAGGAAGGTCCTGGGGTCCTCATCTGTGATTCTCTGGCCAATACTAATTTGCCCTCAGCTGAGTATGATCCTGGGATGCTGAAGACTACAGAAGTAGAAGGTCAGCTGAAGAAGAGGGTCAGTGATGCTCTCCCGTTGTCAAGAGATTACGTGAGAGACTCGCGGTGATGCAGGTGTCTGTGGAGTCACTCTCTCTTCTATACGTTACTCCTCACCCACACTCCCACGAATCAACCAAATGAGCTTTTCTTATTCACCAAGCTGGAGTTCCGTGGAACCTATTGCAGGCTGAGCTCCAGGGATGCAACAACCTGTGATGTCACCTGTTAGCTTACAGGTGATCCAACTGGCCTGCCTCTGAGGACCTAGAAATTGCTTATGTCATCACCTGCTGCTGCCAGGTGTGTCAGGTGTGTGGCCTGATAAAAGGACTCCCCTCACCCCAGTTCCCTCTCCCTCTCCTTCTCCCTCTCCCTCTCCCTCTCTCCCACCTTCCTGTCCTCTAAGCTCCCTTGCTTTCCCTCTCTGCCCCTCTCTGCACCTCTCTGTGTGTCTGCATGGCTCACTCATCTTCCTCTACACTTTCCCAGGTCCTCACTCCTCTCTCTTCCCCCAGTAAACCCCTCTTTATACTAAATCTGTTGCATGGCATAATTTCTCAGGGGCGTACCTTGACATGCGTCTGCCATGGGACCCCCTCACTGCTGCCTGTGAGTCCCTCATTCTCCTGTAAGTAACCCCAGTGAACAGTAGTTGTCCACAGCTGGATGTGAGTGAAGTCTTTCCTTTGGCCTGCTGTGGTGTCCTATCTGGTGTAGGTAGACCTTTACTCACACCTCCCCAGAGAAGGCTAAGCTAATGCAAGGACAAAACTAAAGCAAGGACAAAAGGCAAAGCAGCCAATTGTTAAGAGCTGCCTTCAGTTACTTATTGTCTGCTGGCTCCTGGAGTCCTGGGGGCGTGTCTTCAGCTTGAAATTGGTCCTCCATCTATTCTTTTGTTGATTGTCTAAACTAATGAGAATGTTAATCATGCAGATTAACTTTAAATACCCATGTATAGCTGCTACTGTTTGAATAATGGGGGAGACGTGTTCTTCCAGGATTCAGAAACTATTATCTAATTCAGCGAGGATGTTTCTTCCGTTGTCTGGCAAGGGAGCCAAGTTTTGACGTCTTTGTTATTTTACTCTCATTTTGCTGGCTGACATAAATGAAAATATCAACCCACATTTAGCTATAATTGTTTGTCAATGAGGGGAGCCCTGATGCTTTGCTGAATTGGGTATCAATCAAACATTCCTCCCTAGCCAGATAATGGGATTCTCTTACTGGTGATAACATTTTGAAAGCTGATAATAGATTTTGTAAGAAACAGTAAATGATACTGAAGTTAAGGTGTAAGAAACTCTGAGAGGGGACTGTAAACCTATCACTCACGAGCTGTTTGCTACAGGTCTTCTATGTAGATCATTTCCTCTGGAAAGGCAAACATATCGCCTCCCATATTGGGTACTGAGGACCAGACCAGAGAAAGGATCCCACCCCAGTAAGCTTACTTAAAGGAGTATAGTGACCTGAAGGAAGCCATGTCACTACAAGACCACCTCAGAATAGGTGACCACCTTCAAAGCTGCACCTCTGCAGCTCCTGTGCAACCTTCAGGCAGCTCCACCAGAGAGCCTCGTCTCTCCAGGAGTTCTCTAGTGCTTTTATAACCATGGGGAGGAGACTTGTACAACTTCCATTTCTGAGCCTTGTAAGTTGCCTTAACTTCCTGCCTCCTTCTGTCTTCCAGGACCCAGAGGAAGCAGCCACAGGACACCTTACATCAATGAGGCAGTTGGTGATGCTGTTTGTTGAAACCATCAGAGACCCTCAACTACCTTCTTCACAGTTCTCTGGCAGGAAGGTGGACAACACAACCTTGAAATTTCAGAATGGCCTCTGGGTTAGCCTGTTTCTCCAATGCAGGCCCCTTGGACCTTCAGGGAATTTCTCTTCCAAGGTAGACAGAGTGTATCTAATGATCTAAATCTGGAAAACAATGTCAGTCCTTTACACAGCTTCCACACTGCTAGGACTAGTAGACAAGCTAGGGGAGGGGTGATCTACACCACCCCTGAATGGGGCTTCCATTTCTCCACCCGCAATGTGGGAAGATGATTTATCTCAGCCCTGTGCAGTGACCCTCCTGAAATTAATTAACCTTTCTGGGTCACAATGACCTCTATCAAATAAGAGTAATAAACTCTGGTCTCGTGCATTGGTGTGGGAGGGGGAGGGTGTGGAGAGGTCCCTCAGGAGACATATTCAGGGCTCTTCACGGATTGAATCAAATTCCACTGTTGGGTGTCTATTGATACCCACTTCAAGAGGGCTTCCGGGGTCCCAACTGGTCATCAGAGGCTGCCTAAGCTGGACAGTGTAAACAAAAACAAACAAACAAACAAACAACAGTTCCCTAGGGCTGGTGTCTGTGCCCAGAGAAAGGGCTACACTCTGGCCTCCAGGTCTGTCCCTTTAGGCCTCTCTTTTCCAAGGCTGCAATTCTGTGTTCTAGGTGACAAGCTCCTGGACTCAGGTCACCTTCCCATTAGCTATGAACATGTGAAGCAAACACATGTATATGTTACCCAATGCAATCTGGAGGGCTTCACGCTACAGGAAACATGTCACTCACCCATAGGCAGAGGTCCCTGGATTGAATTCATAGGACAGTGCAGATGGGAGCCCTGGGGGGGGAGGGGGGGTCTGCATCTAGTAAGCATCAAACTTCAGTTTGCCAAATGAAAAACTTGCAGAATGTGTTTGACCTCTAGCACTGAATATTTTTTTTTACGATTTATGTATTTAATTTTTATATATTAAGATTTTTGCCTATACATATGTGTATGACATTATGTACCTGGTGCTTATGGGAGGCCAGAAAGGTGTGTCAGATAGCCTGGAACTGGAGTTCTGGATGGTTGTAAGCTGCTGTACTGGCTAGTTTTGTGTCAACTTGACACAGCTGGGGTTATCACAGAGAAAGGAGCTTCAGTTGGGGAAGTACCTCCATGAGATCTAGCTGTGGGATATTTTCTCAATTAGTGATCAAGGGGGAAAGGCCCCTTGTGGGTGGGACCATTTATGGGCTGGCAGTCTTGGGTTCTATAAGAGAGCAGGCTGAGCAAGCCAGGGGAAGCAAGCCAGTAAAGAACATTTTTCCATGGCTTCTGTATCAGCTCCTGCTTGAGTTACAGTCCTGACTTCCTTTGGTGATGAACAGCAGTATGGAAGTGTAAGCTGAATAAACCCTTTCCTCCCCAACTTGTTTCTTGGTCATGATGTTTGTACAGGAATAGAAACCCTGACTAAGACAGCTGCCCTGTGGATGTTAGCAACAGTTCAGGTCCTCTCTACAAGAACAGCAAGTATTCTTAACAACCGAGACATCCCCAGATCCCCTAACAACCACTTCAAGAACTTTTTATTTAAAATATTGTTTTTCAGAAGATATTGCAGAATACCCAGATTCAATTCCCACATAATGGCTCAAACAATCTGTAATGATGAACTAGCCTGCCTCCATCTTAGGCTCGGAAGTTCTCTTATAGTAAAGACAAAACTAGGTTCCTCCCTGTTTATGATTATTTCTGTTTCTCAAGAATTGAGCTGGGGCTGGAGAGATGGCTCAGCGGCCATGAGCACTGGCTGCTCTTTCAGAGGTCCTGAGTTCAATTCCCAGCAACTACATGGTGGCTCACAGCTATCTGTAATGAGATCTGATGCACTCTTCTTGTGTCTGTCTGAAGGCACCTATAGTGTACTCATATACATAAAATAAATAAATCTAAGAAGGAGAAGGATGAGGAGGAGGAGGAGAAGGAGAAGGAGAAGGAGAAGGAGGAGGAGGAGGAGGAGAAGGAGAAGGAGAAGGAGAAGGAGAAGGAGAAGGAGAAGGAGGAGGAGAATTGGGCTATGCCCACCTGTAACCCTAACTACTAATGGTTTTATAATTGCCTGTTTCAGGAAACCACAACTGTCTTTGTTTCAAAAGGTTGTTATAACCACTGACCACCTTGTTTTGACCACTTTGTAACCATGTCTTTGTTTCAAGAAGTTGTACTCACCATAGTAACCCTGAACTATAAAAATCCTATCCTTCCCATTGCCAATGCTGATCTCTTGAACCCTGCCTTTAGGGAGAAGCAGCCTGTATACATGGGGGAAAAAAAAGAAAAAGAAAAAGAAAAACAAAAATAAAAAAAACACAAAAAACAAAAACCCTTGCTTTAATTGTTTTCTTTAATGCATTTGGCCATGATTTGGGTCTGTGGGTCTATCTTCTAGCATCTGTGGGATTAACAGAACTAGTTTTAGGAGATCCAACACCCTCTTCTGAACTCTGATGGTACCAGGCATTCACATGAAACACAGCCATGCATGCAGGCAAAATACTCCTACATGTAAAATAAAACAAATAGAGGAGAGGAAGGAAGGGAGGGAGGAAGAAGGAAGCCAAGTCTAGTGTGTGCAGCGGCACAGCAGCATAAATGTATGTTATTCTACTGGACTGACATACCTGACAGTGGTTAAGACGAAAATGTCATATAATTTACTAGAATGTTAAAATAAAAAAAGAAAATGTAAAAATGCATAATCTCAGGCCTGGGGAGGGAAGCTCAGTAGTTCTTATAAGCTAGGTCCTAAATTCCATACACTGTACCAGGGACGGAGGGTAAGGGACGGAGTGGATAGGGAGAGAGAGGGAGGGGAAAAAGAGGAAAGGGGAGAAGGGGACTGAGAGACTGGGAGAGATATAAAGGGAGGAAGGAAGAAGGGGAAAGAAACGAAAGAGGAGGGGAGGGACAAAGAGTCTGACAAATCCCTGGCAGGCAGGAGAAAATGAGCTGCAGGTAGTTACTGGACGCCAAAACATTCTTTCCCCTCCCTAAGACAAAAGACTTAGCGGGCTGTCTTTCCATTACAAAGGGCTCTGTTGCTAGCTCCTTTCAAATCTCCCACCAAGTTCAGGTGGCGGGAGCCAATCGGCTTTCCTGTCTGTGTCTGGCTCATCCAATCCTCTGCCGTAGCCCACCACTGCTAATTCCCGGGAGAAAGAGGTTGGTTGCCACGGTCCTGAACAATGAGCCCGCCTGGCCCTCCTAACAGACTCCACATCAACTCTGGGTCTCCGTGTTNGGGGGGGGGGAGGGGGATAAAGAGGGGGGGATAAAGAGGGGGGGACGGACAGCTGTGAGCTGGAGATTGCAGGATTGCTGGAAGTGTACACAAGAGAGCATCTTGATTTTTTGACATTCTGCTCCAGACATGGGAGGAGATTAACTCCTGAGCTCCGGACCTGTAGGAAGCTATCAGAGGTTAAAGGTCAGAGGCAGGCTAGCAGTCGGTGCCTTGACCAATGCCCCTACCCTTTCTCCTGCAATTTCAAAGCAAAAGCCCAGGGAACTAGGGCTCCACCTGGCATTCTCCCCACAATTGTTCCAGTTTGCCTGGCTTTCGGTATGTTTCAAGGGATCCGACTCTCTTTTCTGGCCTCTGCAGATACTCACATGTGCACTGATCTACATGTAAGCAAAACGCTGGGTCAAGTAAAGTAAGTAAGTAAATGATTCGTTTTTAGAAGTTTTCTGCAGCCAACAATGAGAATCAGTCTCCCTAGTTTGGAAGTGTGCAAACCAGACAACCTCCACACACAACCTCCACCTCCTTTCAAACATCACTAATCAATGGCAGATGCCCAATCCGTGTGACTCAGGCTCCTCCTGGATGCCATGCAGCTCTGGCTGGCAAGGAGCTGTACCCACTCCTCAACAGTGTCTGACTTGCCCCACGGGACTCTAATGAGACCAGACCAAGGCAAACAAGCCAAATCTGGTGGGTGGTGTCAGCAGGCTCATCCATTCTAGGAACCTAGAGGGGCACACACTCAGATGCACATAAACCTGGCTCAGCAGGACACACTATACCTGCCTCACAAACTGGGTCTCCAGGCATCCACTAGCCTGAGACTTTCTTCTCTCTGAAGAAGACAAATGGAGACATGTCAGAAAGGGTTCCAAGGAACCCTTCCTATGAACAATCTAGCTGTAACGGATTAAAGCAATCCTTATTCGACCATTCGATTACTGAAATTACACTAACTGTGCACACTAACAGTACACGTTTAAACCAACATTCATATACAATTCAAGGAAAATAAAGGAGATGAGAGTATTTAAACCCCATGCTCCTTGGTAGCTGAGAGTGAAAGAGTAGTATGTAACCAAAGACAAAATGGAGTCCCTTGTGTCAGGAGGGAAAGTGAACTTTTAAACTAATATAAGGAACTGAACCGTTGGCCCTAGCTACGGGGCAAGCTTTTCCTGGAACAATCACAGAATGGCCCAACGCCCTCTGAATGTTCCAACACCCTCTGTGGAATGTTTCAACACCCCAGGAGGTTGCCTAAGGTAGCACATGACTTAACTGTTAGGTAAATTTATGGTTTTAGACTTCCCCTATTCCCCCCCCCCCCAAGTTTGTGGTGTTTGCCTTTATAAGCTTTGTAAAATTTCAGGTCAGTGTCAACTCCCCTGTCTCTTGCATGAGACACGGGTCGATCGGAGCTCCGATTAAAAATCTTCTTGCAGTTTGCATCAAGATGGTCTTTCGTGATTCTTGGGGTGCGCGAACAGCCCGTGTTTGGAGTAGGCATCTTTCTGGTTTGATCTTACAAGAGCACTACAGTTGCTTCAGATGGGCCCCTACCCCCACCTTGCTCCCCTAGGGACTTTGAATGGAGCATGTGGGCAGCAGAAGCCACCAATCCTGAGTCCTGTCTCAGAAGAGCAGGCAGGCTGCACAGCAGAGGCTCCACAGTTCTGCCTGATGTGCCCTGAGAGGTGGCTTCTGGGAAGGAAAAATTTATTACCTCATTATGGATAATAATCCCTCCCACCTCCCTTTGGGCTTCGTGGAAGGCTAAGTCTCCCCCCACCTAGGGCTTCGCGGAAGGCTAAGTCTCCCCCCACCTAGGGCTTCGCGGAAGGCTAAGTCTCCCCCCACCTAGGGCTTCGCGGAAGGCTAAGTCTCCCCCCAC
Organism: Mus minutoides; assembly: GCA_902729485.2. Taxonomy (NCBI): domain Eukaryota; kingdom Metazoa; phylum Chordata; class Mammalia; order Rodentia; family Muridae; genus Mus; species Mus minutoides. Next base: position 804,320 of record LR749662.1, read on the forward strand.
CTAGGGCTTCGTGGAAGGCTAAGTCTCCCCCCACCTAGGGCTTGACAAGGAACTGAGGATACCCCATCCTTTTCAGAGGAGAGATTTAAATTCCTTGGAAACAACAAAGCTGATGTTTACACTTATAGTGTTGCCAGGGAAATCACAGGTGGGGCCCCAAGGCTTAAATAGCCCTAAGCTATCGGAGTGTTCAGAATCGCCCACCACACACACCCTCAGAAGAAATTGAATGGGGGTTGGGGGAAAGGGGGAATTTGGGGTATGAATAAGTGCAAATTGGAATTTTCCCAGGCCATTTTGATGGACAGCCAGGCTTCGGAAGCACCAAGCCCAAAGCCCGCCTGAATGACTGCTTAGTTTGTGCTGAAGATTAAAGATTTGTTTGACCTATGAACTTTGACCTTTACATAAACTAGTGGAATCCCCCCTAGAATACCTTCTCTTGACTACTATGAGATTCACCCTAAGTGTGCCTCAGATTTTAGTTCAGAGGTTGGCAAGCCGTTTTTTTTTGTTTGTTTGTTTGTTTGTTTGTTTGGTTGGGTTTTTTTTTTTTTTTGTAAAAGGTCAGAAAGCAAATGCTTGGAAGGCCGTCTGTCAGAACTGATGAGGGCTTCTTCTAGAAACCTTTCAAAACACACACACATTGAAGGCTAGATGAAAGCAGGTGTCCTCTTGTTGAGGAACTCTGTCTTCTGACAAATTACCCACCATGGCCATTAGGTCATCTGTGCCTGCTTGCCAGCCTCTGTCACTCTCAGGCTTGGTGAGTGTTGAGTGGTGGTTTATGTAGCTCCCGCATTGGAGGGAGAGAGGAGGGAGAGTATTAGACCCTCACCTGAGATTCCAGTCGTCCCATCAGTATACCATGTTGTCCTAATTGCAGATGGCCTTGAAATCTGGAAGGGACTTGAAGAAGTTAACTGGAAGGGGCTCCATCTTCATGGCTATGGGAAGCCATCTTCCACGCTGAATAGGGACTTTCCAGTGTGGCAGTTTTGAGGCCAACCCATGCTCCTGTCAGTGACCCCACTGTAAGAACACTCCCAGGTCACCCTAGGTGACCTCTAGTGGCTTCAGACTTTGTTTTGTTGTTGAGATTGTGTGAGGAGGGACTAGACATTGTTTACATCTTTCCAGGGAAGGGATTCTCCAAACACGGTCATAGTTTGGCCCCTCCCTCGAAGTGATTTTATTATTCACAGTATATTTCTACTATAAGAATGTATAAACTTGTCTCTTCCTGCTGTAGGGCATGGGAGCGGTTTGTACATTTGGTGAACCAGAAAACCAACCATACAGTAGTGAGCACATCTGGCTTATATGTGTTGGGGGTACATTCCTAGGGCCGTCACCGCTGGCTGGCAGGGTCGTGGGAGTCCTCATATTTCTAGAGTTCTAGACTGTCTGTAGCCATTCACACAAGATGAGAAGTTTGCAGCTGCGTCAGCATCTTCCTCATGCACGGCCGCCTGAGGTTTTCACCTGTGACAATTCTGATGAATGTGTTAACTCATTCTGGCCTCATTCACCCTCTGCTCCATGAATAACACCAAGGTCATGTACATTTACACCTGCCTGTTGGTTACTCAATACATTCTTTTTGAAAAACATGCTTATTGTATGCCCATGGATATTTTATCTGCATATTTATTTGTGCCCAAGGAGACCAGAAGAGGGTATTGGATCCCCTGGGATAGGAATGACAGAAGGTTATAAGCTGCATGTCAGTGCAGGGAATTGAACCCAGGTCCTCTGAAAGATCTGCCAATATTCCTAACCACTGAGCCATCTTTGCAGCCCAGAAACCCCATTCTTTAACAAATCACACCCATTGTGTGGAGTTATCCTTTCTTTCTGATTCAATTTGTGCGGGGGTGGGGGGGTGGGGGGGGCTCAGCGGCTCACCATGAACGTGACCTAGAAAGGAGGAGTGAATGAGAATTAGGGAACAGGTGTCCCAAGTGAAGAATGACAACATGGGTGGCCCTGGGGGAGACTGAGACCCAGGCCACCCTTCTATCCCCTCTAACCTGGTTCCCTAAGGGCAGATGGGCCACAGCACAGGCTCCATGTGTCCCAAGGCAAAAGCTATCAATCCTTGGCTCACTCAAATGCCATAGGTCCGGGTGCTATCAAGCCTGGCACATCTTCAAGTCTTGAAAATGTGAGAAGCAGGAAACATCATTATTTTATACTCAGAATGAAAAGACTGTGTTAGAGAGAAAGCCATGAAATTTCCATTAATTTCAAAGCTTGTGGGGAGGACTGCCAGGGACCCTGAGCTCTCTCCTCCTATCATGGCGAAGCCCCGCAGGGGACCAGGCTGACTCTATTTGTTCTCACAGGAGGATCTTGATGAGCAAACTGTTGCCTTGGCATTACTGAAACAGAGGTTGGGAACATAACCCCTTCCATGGCCCACAGTGCACTGCTCATGTGTAACACAATAGTTACACATGGTGTGGCTCTTCTGTGTGTGCTTTCACATTAGTGCTGGTGTCCTTCTTCCACCCCCCTCCCCTTCCCCTTCCCCCTTCTCCATCTTTGTCATCACCTTCTTCCTTCTCTTCCTTTGTCTCCCTCTCTTCCTCTCTATCTCCTTCCTCCCCTTCCTCCTCCCTTCCTCCCTCTTCCCCTCCACTGTCATCTCCCTCCTCCTCCTCCTCCTCTTCCTCCTCTTTTATCTCCCTTCTTTTCCTACCTTACACCTTCATCTTCCTCCTCCATCTTTGTACTGCCTGGTTTTGTGGGTCAACTTGACACAAGCTATAGTTAGCAGCCGTAAAGGTATTTTCTCAGTTAGTGATTGATGAGGGAAGGCCCATACCATGGTAGGTGGTGTCATCCCTGGGATGATAGACTTGGGTTTTATAAGGAAGCAACCTGAGCAAGCCATGGGAAACAAGCCAGTAAGCAGCACCCCTCCATGGCCTCTGCATCAGCTCCTGCCTCCAGGTTCCTGCCTTGTGTGAGTTCCTGTCCTGACTTCCATCAATGATGAACAGCAATATGGAAGTATAAGCTGAATAAACCCTTTCCTCCCTAACTTGCTTTTTTGGCTGTGGTGTTTTGTTGCAGCAAGAGAAACCCTGACTAAGTCACCCTTCCTTCCTTCTCTTCCCTTCCCTTCATCCTCTTCTTCCTTCTCCTTTACCTCCTAACTTCTCTTCCTCCTGTTCTCAAATCATCTGGATGCTGCCCTCACTGCCCCCTTGCTCTTTCTCTCTACCTTCTGGCTTGCACAAAGCAAGCATCTTGCTGGGTCACCCTGTCCTGAGCACCACAGGAGACTGGGACTCCTGGAGACAAGTGACCTCTTTCTGGAAGATGCTGGCACACACTTAGGTGTCCCCTAAGGCAGAGTGTGCTTTATGGGATGGGAAAACAATGGGTAGGAAGCCATCTCCATGTCCCGTGGTGTCTGTGCATCCTCTCGGTGTGCCTGTGTTCGTCCTCTCTCTTTGAACAAGGACCACAGTCATGTTGAACTAAAACCACCCCCATCCCTTGTGTGACCTCATCTTAACTGATTACATTGACCACTGGCCCTATTTCCAAATAAGGCAATATTTACAGGTAAACATGGGTGGACATAATTCAAGTTGTCAAGGAAGAGTCCTCCACAAGTTCTTAATAAAAATATCACTATGGAAACCGAAGAAAACGATAGGAGTCAAGAGATGTCACCTTCTGTTTGCTATCTTAACTTCAGTTGGCAAAGCTCGCCATTTTTCGTGCTTCCTGTGTTCAGTGGGATAGCGGTGGCTACCGGAGAGCCTCCAGCCATACCCGTGTCTTCGGATTGGGCCTCTGGGTAATAATTCAGTTAGGACACTGAAGCAAACCTATGTCAGGGGTCCATGAACAGTGACTGACAATAAGGAGTATGGCTGGGCTTCCTGTTTCTGGTGGGGAGTTAACACTGACCAGCGGGAGCCAAGCCCCCTCAGTGAGAGGGTCCACTTAGCAATTCCCTCAGAAGTGGAACACTCTGGAGGGAAGCTCATGAAATTCCAGATGTAAAATAAAACCTTTGAGTTGGGAGTGCTGAACTGCACAGGACTTACAAGGCCCACCTCAAGGTTATGGAAGCAGCAGATAATTGCTCAGGGACAAAACTTTGTTGGGGGCTTCCTGGCGGTGACTCAGTTCTTGGATGCAGCTTTTGTCAGTTGTCACCTATGCTTGGGTGGGCTTATGGATGACACAGGTTGTTGGAATAATGTTGATACACACTGTGTGAAGATGTGTCTCTGTCCTTCCTTGCCTGCTTAAGGCACCTTTTGATTGGTTAAAATAAAAAGCCCATAGCCTATAGCAAAAGGGAGGATGGTAAGGTGGGAGGGACCTCCAGCAGAGAGAGGAACACTGGGAAAGAGAAAGGCCGAGATTCACCACGGAGATACGGAGAAAATGGGGAATATGGGAGCAACTATGTAACAGATTAATATAAAAGGATAATTGAGCTATGAGCTAGTTGGGAACAAATCTAGCTTAAGGCCAAAAGCTATTAAATACATATTAGTTTCTGTGTCATTATTCAGGAACTGGGACCGGCATAGAAAGATCATGCTTTTTTTTTTTTTAAAGATTTATTTTATTTATTATATGTAAGTACACTGTAGCTGTCTTCAGACACTCCAGAAGAGGGCGCCAGATCTCGTTACGGATGGTTGTGAGCCACCATGTGGATGCTGGGATTTGAATTTATCACCTTCGGAAGAGCAGTCAGGTGCTCTTATCCGCTGAGCCATCTCACCAGCCTGAAAGCTCATGCTTTTACAACAGGAACCTTTGCTGGGCGGTGGTGGCACACGCCTTTAATCCCAGCACTCGGGAGGCAGAGGCAGGTGGATTTCTGAGTTCAAGGCCAGCCTGGTTTACAGAGTGAGTTCCAGGACAGCCAGGGATACACAGAGAAACCCTGTCTCGAAAAACCAAAAAAAAAAAAAAAAAAAAACCAAACCAAACAAAACAAAACAAAAAAAACCCAGGAACCTTTGAGTTGTCCATGACCTTGTAAGTCACCCAAGGAAAGTCACTTCTTGCCAAGATTGATTTGGTGGTTCCCCGAGCTTGGCTTTTCACTGGATCTCTATCTGCACTGAGTAGATATCTGTTCATTTCTCCCCAGGAGAAGTTTCATGGGTCAGGTATGAGGAAAAAATTGTTAATCTGGTTGTTTCTAGGACTTGGGGATGGAGAAACGGAGTGGCCTTAGGGTTGGAGTGCTGGAAGGACATCAGTATGACCTAGAGCTTTGCCCCAAATAAAATGTAACCTGGGGCCAGAACAATGCTGGATCAACGATGTGGGTGTTTTTACGCACTGTATGATACTTGTAAATTAATTGAATTTTCTGGCCACAATATCCTCAATTGAATTCTTTGCAGGACAGAGTGGAGGAGAGTGTGAAGTGCCCACATAGTTACTGGCACACAATGGCACAGTGGGAGGTTTACTGGGTCAGGCCACAAAGGTTAAGTGCTTAGCCATCTCCCAGTAGATGGCCCTTGAGTGGAAAGGGAGAGCAGGACTGTGGGTGGATCAGAAGGTGACATACAATAGAGCATGGTTAGGACATTGTCTACCTCCCAGGCATGGCTCATCAGTACGATTACAGGTAGAGAAACAAAAATGGGATTCCCCACGAGCAAGACGGAACAAACAATTCAAATGTTCAAGAAGCACACAGATCTCTTGATCCTAAGAGCATTGAGACTAGATCTTTTTTTTTCTATTTTCTTAAATTTTATTTTTATTTTATGTATGTATGTATGTATGTATGTATGTATGTATGTATGTATGTATGTGTGTGTGTGTATGTATACATGTGCATGTGTGTATGGGTTTTGCCTGCATATTTGTGTGAATGAGAGTTACAGACAGTCGTGAGCTGCCATGTGGTTGCTGGGAATTGAACCCAGGTTCCCTGGAAGAGCAGCCAGTGCTCACTCGTAACTACCAAGTCATCTCTGCAGCCTAGAGACTAAGTCTTCTATTGAGGGTGCCAGATAAGGAAGCTGGAAAACATGGCCTGACCCCATCGGAAGTCCACCAGAAAGACATGCAGCCCTTCTTTGTGACTGACAGTTGTCTTGAGTTAAAGGGATCACTAGTAGAAAGGTTTAAGAAGCCAAAATTACCTGTTATAGGATCCCCAAAGGGGTTGGAGAGTGACCAAGGCAGAAGTGGTAAAGGCCTCATCTGTGATCACTTCAGAGGTATCAACATGGAGTCAAGATCTGAGGAGAGTGCAGTCATCTGCGTGCAAAAGAAAGTCCATCAGACATGTGAGAGAGAGAGAGAGAGAGCAGAGAGGGAACCCGAAGCCCCGTCAGACATGTGAGAGAGAGCAGAGAGGGAACCGAAAGCCCAGTCAGATATGTGAGAGAGACCAGAGAGGGACCCGGAAGTGCAGTCATCTGCGTGCAAAAGAAAGTCCATCAGACATGTGAGAGAGAGAGAGAGAGCAGAGAGGGAACCAAAGCCCCATCAGACATGTGAGAGACAGCAGAGAGGGAACCGGAAGTGCAGTCATCTGCGTGCAAAAGAAAGTCCAGTCAGATATGTAAGAGAGAGCAGAGAGGGACCCGGAAGCCCAGGGGGCTACAGAGACTACAGGCTCCATCTCCAGAGTACCTGCTGTAAGATACAAGGTACTGAGGTACTGACAGGGGAACCTCTGCACACTTGTGGACAGGTCGTCTGACCTGTACAGTGGCCAGGAAAGTCAAGAGTCATCAGCCTGAAGGTGCCCTCTGGCTGACACACAGGCACTGTGGCAGAAACATGCCTGTACTCACACATGTGAATCCAGTCAGGCACATACACGCATACGCCCACTTACACAGAGAAAAAGCTTGAATACACACATGAACATGCACACATGTGCACACTTGTTCGCACAGAGAAATGAGGTTCCCTTCACAGTCTGGTTACCTTGTGGGTCATCCTTATTGAAAACACAGGAGAATGCTAATTCTTTCTCAACTTAAAAACAAGTTTAAGTGTTTGATTCCCTAAGGTATGAGTAATTTGTTTTTATTTTGTGATACGATTTTAAATTTAAACATCGTTTGTGTGTTTTGATTCGTTGCCTGTACTTTTCATGTTGATTACCACGTCCCTGTCAGTAAACCCATTCACTCAGGGGCTCCCTCCCTCCTGCAGACATCAGACATCAGTCTGAACCTGCCCAGACTCCTCATTCCTCATTTAAACCCCTAAGCACCTTCCTGAGTCTCACTGACCTCTGTGCTTCTTTGTCTGTGTCTCTTTCTGTGACTCAGCGTTTCCCTCTCTCCCTCTATTCTCCCTCCCCTCCCCCTCCCTCACACATCTCCAGTTTCTGGCTCCCACTACCATGGATGCCGTCCATAGGTCCATAGTCGACAACAGCATATACAAAGCTCTCTTGGAATAAAAGGACACTAAGGACAAAATCTTACTAAAATCAAGCTAAAGGTTTTTGTTGTTGTTTTTAGATTTTTTAAAAATTTATTTATTTATTTATTTATTTATTTATTTATTTATTTATTTATTTATTTAATGTATACTGTAGCTGTCTTCAGACACACCAGAAGAGGGCATCAAATCCCATTACAGATGGTTGTGAGCCACCACATGGTTGCTGGGAATTGAACTCAGGACCTCTGGAAGAACCATCTCTCCCCTCCTGGCTTTATTTATTTTATTTATTTTAATTGTTTAAGGCTTTGTTTATTTCTATGTGCATGAGTGTTTTGTTTGCATTTGTGCCTATGCTGAGTGTGCATCCTGGTCATTCCTGGTGCCCGTGGAAATCAAAAGAAGGGGTCACATCATCCCCTGGGATGGGAGTTACAGGCCGCTGCGAGCCAGCGTAAGGACCCCTGGAATCAACAGCCAGTCCTCTGCAAAGCGACCTTTCTTAACCACTGAACTACATCTCTGGCCTCCTGCTTTATAACTTTTAGTTATATGTGTGTGCACACTCATGCACATGAAGACAGACATCCGTAGACTCCAGAAGAAGGGCACCAGATCCCCTCAGAGCTGGAGTCACGGAAGGGTTAGGAGTTACCTTCCTGGGTACTGGGACCTGAGCTTGGTTCCCTGCAAGAGCAGTGCATGCTGAGCTCCTGGACCACCTCTCCAGCTTCAAGATACTTTATTTTATTTTTGTATCAAGTGCTAGCTACAGAGACTCAAAGAACAGAGTTTTAGAACCTGCAGAGTTCTTTAGCTGTTCAGCCACCATGATATTCACTAAGGCTTACTTAGGCCAATTTGAGTGTAATTATAAGGAGTTGCTTTTAAAAAATTTACATATAATTATATAATTTAAATACTTAATTATATAATTTATTACTACTTATCAATTGCTAATTTTAAATAATTATAAATAATTTCACATAATTATATAAAATATTTGCATGGTTCAGAGTCACATCCACGACCTGGATGCACTGTGGGAAGACGAGCTTCTATCCCTGACCCTTGTGCTCTGTTCCCTTCCTCTTTCTGACCAGGTGGCTCATATACAGGGGGTGTAAAGATTGGGAGTCCAAGGTCCAGGTCTGGCAGATGTGCCTGGGGTGACCCTGGCCCAGGCTTTGTACTCTGTGTCCTGTAGAAAATACACAAGGTCTCCTGGGCCTCACAATATCCCAAAGTTCCACTCCCAATCTCCACCGTTTGAGGATAGAGTTTCAATATATAAACTTGGAAGAGATAGTCATTCAGGCCATAACAACGGGCATACACACACACACACACACACACACACACACACACACACACACACACATCCCCTATCAGAGCTAATCTTAGCCAAAAGGCCGGAACGTTATGCCTCTGCTTGAATGGTATCACATTACTTATGCCCTTTCTGGGATCTACATTTTATCTGGCCACCCTGGAACCACTTGGCTGTGTCCTGTGGGTGTGCACTGGTATACTCCATCACACCCCACCCCATCACACCCCACATGCCTGCTCTTGGTAGCATCTGAACTGTTTCTAAACCATTGTTAAAGCCATTTTAAAATCGTTACAGTGTGCTAGGTAGATGGCTCTGTCAGTAAAGTGCTTTCCCGGCACTTTGAGCATAAAGATCCAAGTTCAAATCCCCTGCATCTATGTGAAAATGGTGGGATGGTGGTCCATACTTCCAATTTCACTCACACACACACACACACACACTCCTGAACAACAACAAAAGCCACCCTACAATAATTATTAACCTTATGATCCCTCTTCCTTTTTTGTGAATTTTTAGCCCATTCATCTTTAGAATACGTTCTTAGACGTAGGATTGCTGGGTTAAAGGATAAATGCATGGGCCATTGTTTTCTTTAAGGATAATGCACTGCATCCCGCCCTAGCTGTGTGTAGCAGTACCCACGTCACAGGCTCACCTCAGAGAATGGCATCTTCCCCTTGGCTATTTCACCAGCCTGCCACACCAGTGTCCCATCAGTGATCCATTCTGGCAGCCTCTGCTCTGAACAAGGCCAGGCTTGTTGGCCATTTTTATACTCCATTGGTGCCTGATTTACCCTTTGGCTGGGAACCCATGCCTTTCCCCCTCGAATGGATTTTCTAAATATGGACAGACTTGCCAGCTGTGGGTGAGGACCACTCTGGGACTGCTTGATTGCTTCTTTGTGCTATAACTTAAATGTTCCCTTCATGTTTTGATAGTGTTTTCTCTCCCTTGGGTGGTTATTCTGTTTTGTGCTACGGTGAATGAAACCCAGAGCCTTTTTCGTACTAGGCAAGTGCTATATCACTTAGGCATGTCTCCATACATCCCAGCCCTCTTTTAAAAAAATTATTCATTTTTATATATGTGAGTACACTGTATGCTGTTCACACACACCAGAAGAGGGATCAGACCCCATTACAGATGGTTGTGAGCCACTGTGCGGTTGCTGGAATTTGAACTCAGGACCTCTGGAAGAGCAGTCAGTGCTCTTACCCGCTGAGCCATCTTTCCAGCCCCTCTTGCCACCCCTCCCCTCCCATCCCTCTTTTTATCCTGTATCAGTTTGCTGAATAGCCAAAACTATAGACCTGCGTCTAGAGCTACTGAAGCCAGCTGAACAGGTGAAGGTACTTGCTCACTAGATGTTACTTTCTGTATTGAGGCAAGAAGGTTTTGCTTCTTCAGTCTGACCAGACTGCTCTGGATGGCCCACACTATGCTGATTCCAGAGGCTGACCTCCATGATCATTCTACAATGTTGGCTTCAGTGAACCAGTGCAATTCTCTGCCTCCATGTGTCCCCCAAGGGTTTAGCCGTCCATGGACATGCTTGCCTGAGCCTATTATTTTATTAGACGTTCAAAAGGTGATTTATGCTAATCTGTCTTTTTAGCTGGTTTCTCTCCGAAGCTGGCTCTTGCCCCGCTTAATCTGATTTTTTTAACTCATAAGAGAAAGCCCAGATAAAGTTTTTTGCATTTGTTTATTTATTTATAGTGTATTTGGGGTGCACATATGTGGAGGTAAGAGGATGACTTGTGGAGTCAATGCTCTCCTCTCGTCACGCAGGGCCTGGCAATCCAAAGTGATTAAGGAGTGTGCTAGATGCTCTGTGCTAGGTGCTCTGTGCTAGGTGCTCTGTAGGCTTCGAAGCCTCTTATAGTAGAAAGTGACATCATGTTCCTGCTGACACTTTCAACTCAAATGTAAGACAATAGAGTAATTAACTAATGAACAAAAATAAAGGCAAGGACCAGAGTGATGGCTCAGTGGTTAAGCATTCTGGCTGCTCTTCCAGAGGGCCAGGTTTTAACTCCCATCACCCACATGGTAGCTCCCTACCAGTTAGGGAATCTGATAATCTCTTCTGGCCTATAAGGGCACTGTATGTATGTGGTCGACAGAGGCACGCAAAATACTCATAAACATAAAATAAGTATCTTAAAATAAAAGATAAAGACAAAGAGTTAACAGAAGTTTCTTTGGTTCAGCCTATAAAGAAGCTTACCTGGAGGAAGAGAAGGATCAGTGGATGACAGTGTTTGTCTCCAAGGCTGATGACCTGTAGGACCAGAAGGATCAGTGGGTAACAGTGTTTGTCTCCAAGGCTGATGACCTGTAGGACGAGAAGGAACAGTGGATAACAGTGTTTGTCTCCAAGGCTGATGACCT
>LR749662.1:1222578-1294035 GCA_902729485.2 Mus minutoides
TGGGAGCCAAGGCTTGCAGATGGCAGTTATATGACTCCTTACTTCTGAGTCCTTGGTGATAGGAGCTACCTCAGCCCCTGGTCATGGAAACCAGGCCTCTCACTGTCCTCAGAGAATGAATCCTCACACCCCTGTGCAAAGTCACTGCCTTTGATCGTCCTGTCGATCGCAACAGACAGGACCAAGTCTTTATTCAGACCTGTGATGCCTATGTAGTTAGATTTCTCTCCACTCTGTGCAAACACTTAACAGGAGGAGGTCTTCCCTTTGCCTGCAGGCTAATGAAGGACTTTCTACCATGGAGGGAAAAGCCCCAAGTGGCAGCTGGGGCTCACTCTGTGGTGACAGGAAGCCATGACAGGACTCATTAAATATATGGACAGATCAGGAAGCAAGAGTTAGACTGGAAGTAGGCCTAACCTATAATCTTCAAGTCTGTTCCCATGGCCCTACCTCATCCAGGTAGGTCCCATGTCCGGAAGGTTCCACAGCCTTCAAATGTGGTGCTGGGGACCAACTAATTAAATAAATGAGCCTATGGGGGCATTTCACATCCAAGCCTTGACTCCCTAACCTACCCATGTCTGGCCAATCTCACACCTATGTGGCTACAAAAGCCACTTCATCCTAAGAACCTCTCAGTCTTCGTTTGCTTAGTAAATACCCGTGACCAAGAGCAACCTGGAAAAGGAAGGGTTTATCTCATCTCAAGGCTTACAGTCCACAAGGAAGAAACCTGGAGGTAGAACTGATTCGGAGGCCACAGAGGAAGGCTGCTCACTGGCTCGCTCCCCACAGCTTACTCAGTTTGCTGAGTGAACACTCCAGGACTGCCTGGCCTAGGGTGTTTCTAACCAGTCGTCAATCAAGAAAGCACCCCACAAGCCAATGTGATGGAGGGGTTCTCTCAATTGTGGTTCCCTCTTCTCAGAGGACTCCAGCTTGTGTTGAGCTGACAAAACTCCAGGCAACACCCTCCCCGTGAGAGGTAACTTTGACCATCAAGTTGGTGAGAATCTAGACTCACCTAAAAGGCAAACCTCTGTGTGTGACATGAAGAGCTCTACACTGGGCAGAGGTGGGAGCACCTACCCGATGGAGTGGGGTCCTGAACTAAATCAAAAAGAGACGTAAGGACAGAGCCTGAACATTCACCTGCACTCCGACTGCAGCTTCGATGTGAACAACTCCCTCCACTCCTGCCAGTGTGCCTTCTACCAGGATGGACCGGACCCTTGCATTGTGAGACAAAATACACCTACTTACCTACCTTCCTTTCTGGCTTTCTTCATTCCCCTTTCTTCCTTCTTTCCTTCCCTCCCTTCCTTCCTTCCTTCCCTACTTCCTTCGTTCTTTCTTTCCTTCTCCTTTCTTCTCTTTCCTTTCTTCTTTGCTTCCTTCCTTCCCTCCTTCCTTCCTTCCTGCCTTTCTTCTTTCCTTCCTGCCTTCCTTCTTTCCTGCCTTCCTTCCTTCCTATTCCTGCCTACCTGCCTTTCCCTTCCTTCTACTTCCATCCCTTTCCTTCCTTCTTTTCTTCCTTCTTTCCTTCCCCTTCCTTCCTGCCTTCCTTCTTTCCTGCCTTCCTTCCTCTTCCTGCCTACCTGCCTACCCGCCTTCCTTCCTTTCATCCCCTCCCCCTCCCTCCCTTCTCTGCCTTCCTTCTGCTGCCTGTCCCAGACACCTGTCACAGCAGTGAAGCAAGGTAACCGATGCATTTCTTGACCCCTCCCAGCCTGGTCAGCTACTCCAATGGTTCCTGGTGCCTTCAGTAATGACACTGGCACTCTACTCTTTCATACAGGCTAAGCCCACATCATCCTGTGACTAGCAGGCAGCAGGACAGGGCCTGGTGCAGAGCTGGTGTTTGATAGCAGTTTGTTGAGTGGATGACTGTGATGTGAAGCAGGGATAAGATGGACAATTTTCTGAAGTGGTCAGTACCAGGGAAGGGCTGGCAGCAGGAGGGAAGAGGTCTCTTGTGATCTCCATGAGATGTGGGGCCTTCAGTAAGTCATAAGTTCTCACCAAACCTCAACTTTTGCTGTTTAGAAAACCATCAGTATTCCAGTCCCACAAGAATGTGACATACTTCTGCATAAAGCTGTTACATTGTCCTGCCTTTTATCCTCCATTTTATCCAAGTCTGAGGCTCTCAGGGAATCTGAGAAACCCAGAAAGGTCTGTGAGAGGTAAGGAGCCCAGTGCTAGAGTCAGGACTTGGGCTCCAGTCTTCACCCAGGCCAGGCACTTCTTGCTGGATCCCTAATTTCCCCTCTTTCCACAAGGGAGCATCAGAATCCTGTGGATTTTGTGAGCTGTCGCTTCAGAGATGCTAATATCCGTAAACCTTGGTCACTATCAGCGTGCAGCAAGATCTAAATGGCCAACCGGTGAGACCATGGGCTTCTGAGCTGCAGCATTCACCATGTGAGACCATGAGCTTCTGAGCTGCAGCATTCACCATGTGAGACCATGGGCTTCTGAGCTGCAGCATCAGGGCATCGACTCCATTTATAAGACATCCAGGAACACGGCCCATGGTTTCTCCCTCAGCCATGGACTTCTTCCCCCCCCCCCCCCCCCCCCCCCGTGTCACTGAGATCACAGGGCTGCTGCTTCAGGCCCAGTAAACCATTAAGGGCAGGGAACAGGAGGTAGCCAGGGCCACAGGGAATCCGAGTTGTGTGTTCTTTGCGGGACATTCTTCATTCATACCCCATGCCTAGTTTTCTCTGTTGGCAATTCTCACTGCAGGGAGATGAAAGATCCCAGCAGGTTCACAGCTCTGTGAGGGCGGTGCAGAGAATAGTCACGTGATCCATGACACAAACCCATGAATGGCAGCAGCGACTCTCCATCTGTGTTCTTGGGGTCTTTTCCCATACTCGGCTAACCTGTTAGCCTTCTGTCTTTTTTCTAATGTTGGTCACAGATGCCTTTGTCCCTGTAACTGATATACATTAGGGACAGAAAAGAGCATATCAAAGGGCAGGAGCAGCACCACCCTGAACACACAGGATCAGGATGGCATCAATGAGTGTTGCCAGGGGCACAGCGCTGGGAAGGAGCCCCCTCCCCTCAACCACGTACTGGGGTCAGAGAGCTTGTGTGGGAGCCAGCCTAAGGCCACACACACATGTGAAAAATGCCAGAGCCCCACCTTGTGCTCAGATCTTCAACCCTGATTTACAGGATTTAACAGACAGACTGAAAGTGAGTGGGAGCCTAAAGGGGCATCTGTGGGAAGCCATGAGAAGCCTGTCTCAGAGGGGAAGTGGTGACCAGGGAAGGGAAGGGCACTGCTTCAGTTTTCCTCACTTCCGCCCATCCCTTTGACCTTTTTCTCCCCTTTCTTTCTGCTCCCCTCCCCTGACAAGATTTCTCTGTGTATCACTGGCTGTTCTGGAATTTGATCTGTAGACTGGGCTGGCTTTGAACTCAGAGATCAGCCTGGCTATGCCTTCTGAGTCTGGGACTAGAGGTATGTGCCACCATTGCTGGCTTTTTTTTTTTTTCTTTTTTTTTTTTTTGGATAGGATCTCCCTTTTATAGTCCAATCTGGTATAAAACTTACTATGAAGTGCAGACGCAGGCTTACCTGAAACTAACAATTCTCCTGCCTCAACTTCCTAAGTGCTGGTGTTACAGGTGTGTGCTATCTTTCATTGCTCGGGGATTTAAAAAACACATAATTAATTATTTATTTTGTCTGATGTGTCTGTGAGTATAGAAATGTATCACATGCACCACATGTGTGCAGCCCATGGAATTTAGAAGAGGGCATCAGATCCTCTGGAACTAGAGTTGCAGATGGTTGTAAGCCACCCATGTGGGTGCTGGGAACTGAGCCCTCTCCTCCACCAGATCAGCTGCTGCTGCTGTTGTAGAGGAGTCTTCATCTTTTCTTCTTCTTCTTCTTCCTCCTCTTCCTCCTCCTCCATTCATTTAATTTATTTCCTCCTCCTCTTCCTCCTCCTCCTCCTTTTTGCTCTGTAGACAAGGCTGGCCTTGAACTCAGAAATCTGCCTGCCTCTGTGTCTGAGCCCTGGTATTAAAGCTTGAGTCGCCATGCCCAGCTCTTCAGCCAGCATTCTTAACCATTAAGCCACTCTCCAACTTTCGGCTTGAGGAGGGGATATATGGACATGTATGTATGGGGTGTGTGTGTGTGTGTGTGTGTGTGTGTGTTATGAGGGGGGACCCTGTGTGCTGGAGGCCTAAGGTTGACATCTGGTGTCTGTCTTGGTCCATTTCCACCTTCTTTCTTGAGGTAGAGCTCACTTGAACCCAAAGTTTTCTTGAACCCAGAGCTCACTGACTTGACTAGTCCATCTAGCCAATTTGCTCAGGGGGTATCATCTCTTCCTCCTTTGTGCTGAGAAGACAGATTGCCCAACATGTGGGGATCTGGGAATCAGAACTTCCTGTCTGCAAGGTGGAACCCACTGAACAATTTCCCCAGTCAGAGGATTTTTCTCTGGACACTACCTTGGGTAGTCTCACGAGCAGGGAATACAAGGTGGAGAGCTATAGAAAAAAAGAACAAAGTTCAAAGCTGTCTGGCAAGCTTTGGGTGCAGTTTCTCCTCATGGCCAGCAGATGGCAGAGCTGGCTGCTTGCTCATCCAGCTGAAGTGGTACTTGACTCAAGGCTGAAATTTCCAAGTTCTGGGTATATTGACCTTTGTGCCTCTTAAGCTGGCCCTTGAGATTCAGCCAAAGACATCGCTTGAGAAGTTCTTTTTAAGTATCTGAAGTTTTCTAGTTCTGTGTTTTCAAAACAGTAAGGGTGAAGAGACGTTGGTGAGGTCCTGATGTGTATCAACGTGCTGTCTTTTGCACTAAACGGGACTGGAACTGGGGTGGCCTCTGATGTCACATGGAGCTGGAATCCTCACTTCCAGGTCAGGGACTGTGTGGCCAGACACCCCCATATGTATTCCTTTTCTTGTCTGGCTAATAGCGCTGCTCGCTGGATGCTAGTGCCTAAATGACAGGCACCAACAGGCAAACTTGACAGAAATCCCTGTGTAGCTGGTGACATTACTATAGCTGTGTACCCTGTGTAGCTGGTGACACTACTGTAGCTGTGTTCCCTGTGTAGCTGGTGACACTACTGTAGCTAGTGTGCCTGCCCTGTGTAGCTGGTGACACTACTGTAGCTGTGTACCCTGTGTAGCTGGTGACACTACTGCAGCTAGTGTGCCCTGTGTAGCTGGTGACACTACTGTTGCTAGTATGCCCCGTGTAGCTACAGACACTACTGTAGCTAGTGTCCCTTGTGTAGCTGGTGACACTACTGTAGCTAGCGTGCCCTGTGTAGCTGGTGACACTACTGTAGCTAGTGTCCCTTGTGTAGCTGGTGACACTACTGTAGCTAGTGTCCCTTGTGTAGCTGGTGACACTACTGTAGCTAGTATGCCCTGTGTAGCTGGTGACACTACTGTAGCTAGTGTCCCTTGTGTAGCTATAGACACTACTGTAGCTAGTATGCCCTGTGTAGTTATAGACACTATTATAGCTAGGATGCCCTGTGTAGCTAGTGACAGATACTACTGTCCCACTCTGAGGCGATGGCTTGGACTAGCGTGCCCTGTGTAGCTGGTGACAGACACGCCTGCCCCACTCTGAGGCGATGGCTTGGACTAGGATGCCCTGTGTAGCTGGTGACAGATACGCCTGCCCCACTCTGAGGCGATGGCTTGGACTAGTGTGCCCTGTGTAGCTGGTGACAGACGCGCCTGCCCCACTCTGAGGCGATGGCTTGGACTCTGTAGGGTGTCCAGATACTTAGTTCCAGGGAACGAGGAGCTGACAGGCACTCGTGTGAAGGAGATGCAGATCCCAGTAACCGTCCATATCCCTGTCTGGTGACAAGCCTGTGAGTGACCACAGCTCACTGCAGCACCCAGCATGACTCCAAGGATGGACCTGGCTGAGACAGAGGGGAAATGGGGACAAGACAAAGACAGACAGCCAGAGGCCTGGGATCTGGAGGTCTGGGTTCTCGTCTACCACAGCACCTGAGACGCTTGGCATGTTTACTGTATAGAGTTGGACATACAGACAGGGTTACTATGTGTCGCTGGAGAAGGAGGCAGGATCTATGAGGTTGGATCAAGGAGGTGGGCTGCAAATGTGGGAGCACCAGGGTGTGGTGAAAGCTATGGTGGACATTTTCTGCACACACTGTCAATATCCACAATTGCACAAGAGGAGAGCCTGACCTGCATCTGAGCCTCGCTCCAGGGGGAAGAAGGCTTTGTCTTTCTCTGTAGGTTTGAGACTGGGGTCTTTGACATGGCCGTGCCCTTGTCAACAGCACATGTTCACTCAGAATGTCATGCAGCCTACAGCTCACAGCCTGGCTGTGTATATTCTCTGAGGGGGACAGGCCAGCCTGCAGAAGCTGTCAGGACAGAGTAGATCATGTGACTCAGCACTGGGTTAGCACCCACCATTGGACCTTGAGTCACTTCACTGGCCAGCAGAGGCTGTGTTCAGTCTACAGTTGTTGAAATGCAGGCCCTGAGAGGGTGCCTCAGGCTTGAGAACGTTGGAGCAGAACAGGTCTGTCTTGCTGCGGGTTGTTCCTTCCCACAACCAAGCCTGATGGAGAACACCCCTGTGATACTTTTCTCTGGACCCCCAGCTTACCCCCGTGTAGCATCATCAAACCATCCAATCTGGCTTCTATCACTCTCATCCACAACTCTTCTATCTGCAGCTAGCCTGCCCACTGACTCTGACTCCCCCAGCCCAGACTCAGCCTCAATCCCGCAAATTTGACATCTTCTTATTCCACCTCCGTGCCCCCATCCTATCAGCCTGTGCCTCCTCAACAGCAGCCAAAAGGTCCTTTGGGGACACACCTCTGTCAATGGTTGCTTTGCCCCATTCTTGAACAAAAGTCAAACTCCAAGGAAGACAAGGGGTGATGGGGCTCACAGAACACCAGGCTGGGCCCTGCCTCTTTGCAAGGATGGTAGAAATCTGTGTTATCCTTCTGATGAGCTTTGTCCCAGATCTTCCCTTTACCTGGAGATGCCTCCCATGGTCCTGATTGGCTGCTTTCTCGTGTTTTTGTTCCCTGAACATCATTTCTTCTCACCAGGCCCACCCCTCCTCCAGGGAGGCCTCCTTCTCAGCCTCATGGCTTGTCTGTGAGTTATCCATAGAGTACTACCAAACCAAGGCCAGGCCCCATTTGTTTACTATGCTTCTCTGGGAAATCGCAGGTGTAGCCACACAGACAGTGCTCAGGAAATCTTTGATAGACAGGCAGACACATCTATGAATCTGCACTCTCTGTAAGAATGTAGCCTGCTCAGACAATGTGGGAGTGAACTGGTCCCCCTGTGGACTTTTCCTTATCTCTTCTGGGTGCACATACTCTGTGTGTGTGTGTGTGTGTGTGTGTGTGTGTGTGTGTGTGTGTGTGTGTGTGTGTTTCCAGCTGCCCTGGGTCAGCTGCATTGGTCCTCAGGGTTACCCTAAGTTGGGGGAAAACAGCTTTAGGCTTTCTAACCCAGGATGCCCTTGTTCACTTAATGAGTAGCCACTTGATTCTGGAGAGGGTACAGGTAGGCTGCCAGGTGAGAGCCTCAGCAGGTGAGAGGGGAAATCCAAGTGCTCTTCAGACACAATATCAGCCTAACACCTCTATGCACATTTTAAAGGAAAAAAGAAAACTTTTCTAAAATAATTGGTATACTACAAAGCTCACCCCTGTAGCATGTAGACTTCTGTGGATTTTTAGTGAATGTATAGACGGGAAACTGTTCCCACAGGCCAATTTTAGATCATCCTGAGTATCTGGGGTTACCTCAAGGAAACCATGCATCCATTTGGCTATAACCTCCTTCCTGTTCTGCTCCCTGCCCTGCCCTAGGCACCCGCAAAGCTTCACTTTTATCCTTCAATGCCTCTTTGCAATGGGGTCAGAAGAGAGAGAGCATCTCATGCTGTCTTCTTCTCTCGTGTGTCTCGTGGCCTGCCATGATGCTTAGCATCTCACTATTTTTCTTGGAGATAGGATTTCACTGTGTAGCCCAGGGTGGCTCCAAAGTCATGAATTCCACCCCAGTCAGCCCCTGGAATGTGGGGATTACAGGTGGGGGCCACCATATGACAGTAATCAAACATATGACAGACGGCTGGTTTGCTTGTGTTTTTGGACCACCATGAAGGGTGGTCTCCTGTTCAGTCTTGAGGGGCATCTAGTCCATTTATTCCAGAGAGTTTATGGAGAAGAGGAGGAGGAGGGGAGGGGGAGGGGGAAGAGGAAACTGAGACTTTCACCACCACTCCCACTCCCACTCCCACTCCCACTCCCACTCCAGATTCCTGAGGCTGGGGATTTCTTAGACAGGGATCTACACACCAACCAGGAAGCCACATCCTTACAATGTGTGTGCCAGCCAGGGTCTGAGAATGACCTATTCTAAAATTTAAGGCTCTCCTGCCTAGTGTGTGCCCAGTGGTCAGAAAGAGTGGGTTTTCTATGCTGTTTTGAATTTTAGAACTTTATTTTGGAACTTGAGCCATCATCTGCCCAAGAGTGAAGTCTAAGCACTTTTCCTATTTCTTGCAGTATCCCCATGGGCATCTTCCAACCCAGCGAGGCGGCGACACAGCAAGGTCCCTGACCCTGCTCTTGTCCCTTATAAGACTTTCCCTTCCTAGTTTTTCCCACTGCAGGGGAGAGGAGTTGCCAGCTCACCTCCAAGCTCCTCCTAGGAAAGTGAGAAAGGCTTCCTTAGGCAGGGGGAGGGGAGCCTCCGTGCTGTTCCCGCTAGTCCTTGTTCCCCTCAGCTTCCTTAAAGGTGTCTAAGGGAAACTCCCTGGAAGGCACCTATGCCTATGGGCTGAGGAATGAGTAGAAGGGAAGAGAGTAGTGCCCCACAGGTCCTGGCCAGGCACTTACTTGATCCTGCCCCCTTTTTATTGTGGATAGGCGAGAGTAGGGACGACCATGTCATAACCATCTCCAAGAGGAGGGCCAGGAAAACCAGCCGCCAGAATCTGCCTGGAGAGTGCCTTCAAGGGAGGCACCGCCCTCGCCTCAGGGCTCCTCCTTTCCTGTTGGTGGAGGGCAGGGTGAGGGGGGGGTTGTGGGGGGAGGGAGAGGGCACGTGGCTGCTTTCTGTCCTAGAGCCCCAGGTATGGTGGTGGGCGGGTCATAACCCACGATCCAGCCCCTATGTCTCCCCGGCCTTGGACAGTCCAGGTATTTGAGACCCCTCCCCATCACCACTCATTCTCACTCCCAGCTTCCTGACGTCATGCTCCTCCCGTGGCATGATGGGAGAATCCTAATGTTTTCCAACAGATGCTCCAAGAACAGCTTTCAGATTAAAGCAATTGCAAGAGCAAAGATTCTCCTTTTTCCCTTTTTTTCGGGGGGGGGTGGGGGGTGGGGTGGGGGGAGGGAGCACCCCCAGACATTCCTGGACATCTCCCCCAGCCCCAAGCACGCCATAAACACTGACAAGAAAAAGTTTTTATTTCCTGGTTCAACTTTTTTTTTCCTCTGGAATATAAGCAGAAGAATGGGAATAAATACGAATAAATAACAAAGCGAGGCCGCGCAAGCCGGGATGCGCCTGGCTACAGCCTGCAAGGCTTTTGTCTCCCCACCCTGAAGCCAGCCTGGCGTCCTCCTCCGTTCTTTTTCTTTCCTGGTCCCTTTTGCTTTTTCTTTTAAAAAAGACGCCCTCTCCAGCCCCCTCGCCGGTGACCTTGGCCGCCTAGGATGCTCTGATTCCGCATCTCCCTCCAACTTGCCCCCGCGTCGCCTTTCCCATGGCCGCATCCGAGGACGGCAGCAGCTGCCTTGTGTCGCGGGGCCGCTCGCAGAGTGACCCCAGCTTCCTCAGCGACTCCTCAGCCACCTCCACGGACGCCGGGGAGAACCCAGGTACTGGGCCCGGCGGGGGCGGCAGGCGGGGTGGGGGAGACACGAGGCAGGTGGCATGGGGACCACGTCCCCACGCGCCACAGCTCCCCCCCACCCCCGCCTTTACTGGGGGGTACAGCGATCCGATTCAGGTGCCACGAGGGCCCGTGGTTCCTGTCCCCAGCAAACAGGGCTGCCTCGGAGCCCTTTGTCCGGAGAGGAACCGCTTTGCTGGTAGAGCTAGGTGTTCTGCAGTGTGCCCTGTTGGCTGGCTGCTGGTCTTTGAATCCCCAGTAGGGAGTGCCATGGTGTGCAGCTGACTGACCAGTGGAAGGGTCTGCGGGTCACCTCCGCCCAGGGCTGTTGCCTACTCTGCCCTCTGTCCAGGCCCTTCTATGGTCCTGTGGTCCCCACCCGAAGGATCAGGGCATCAGTACACTCCTGCGGCCACCCTGCCCAAGGCTGTCACTGGGCACCAGGACTCCAGCCAGGTCTGGCGCACCTGGGCGCGCCCTCCTCCCGGGACAGGTGTGCTGGACAGAGCTGTTGTGGGGAAATGAAGGGTGTGAGGCCAGCCGGCATCGCGGGGGTTTCTTTCTGCTCTGTGGGCTTGTCCACTCCTCCACACTCAAGGCAATGTGGATTGTTTAGGTGATAAACAGGTCACAGAGGCATCTATGTGGCTTGATTGATGACTTTCCTGGGACCAAGAAAGGCCTAATGAAGCAGGAGGGGGTGGGCTGTGTGCTCTGTCACCATGGAGACGCAGGAAGCAAAGTGATCATTAAAACCTTTCTCCACCAGAAGGCAATTTTCACTTCTGGGGAGAAGTCAGAGCTTCTGAAATGGATCTTTCAAAAAAAAAAAAAAAAAATCAGAGCTGGTGTGTTGTGTCAAGTGTAGGGACTCAGATCTGTGTCTTCGTGAGGTGCAATCCCTCTTAGTTGTTGTTTGATAACACCCCGCCTTGCCTTCCTTTGTACACTTCTCTTTAAATCCAAGGACTCATGAACGGGGACTGATGGTGTTAAATGATAGTTAAATAATGGCATTAAACCCCAGGGGCCAGCAAAGACTGGCTTTGTAGGGAGAGATTCCATAAGAGCTATACTGCCTAGAAAACCCCCTTTTAAAAAGTAGCTCTGAGGAACCCCAAATGGAAGAGTTAAGGGAGAACGACGGAAGGAGCAGAAGGGGATTGCAACCTCACAGGAAGAAAAGCAATATCAACTAACTGGACCCCCACAAGCTCCCAGGAACTAAACCACCAACCAAAAAGTACATGTGGAGGGACCCATGGCTCCAGCTGCATATGTAGCGGAGGATTGCCTTACTGGCAACAGTCGAAGGGGAAGGCCTTGGTCCTGTGGAGGCCCCAGTGTAGGGGGATGCTAGAGTAGAGAGGAGGGAATGGGGAGCAGATGGATAGGGGAGCACCCTCATAGAGGCAAAGGGCAGTTGGGATGGGATGAGGGGGATTGTGGAGGGGAAACCAGGAAGATGACAACATTTGAATTGTAAATGAGATAACCAACATAAATAAATAAATAAATAAATAAATAAATAGTATCTCTGTGGGTACCAGGACCTATTATGGAAATTTTAAGCCATAAACCCACCTTATAAGATGTCTTTGTTAGGACTTTGAGAGAGTCAGTCACACCTGCTTACCTCAATGTGCCAGGAGAGGGAGTCCCTGACTCCAGAAGGGCAAGTTGATTTCCATAGTTTCCAGGGCAGGCTGCAGCAAGCAGACCCTTAAGTCATTAATGAAGTCTTCCCTTAGTCATGTGTAACACCCATGGTGGATAGCTTTCCTAGCTCTCAGAGATACCGTGGAAGGTGAAGGGTCCCTTACCAGACAATTACTTCCGCTCCTTTGTCTCTTTGGCAGTAAAAAGAGGCAAACTTGAAATTATGGAGGATTTAGCTTTTTGGCTGTCTGTGAGCTGATGCATCCGTGGGTGGCAGTGGAGGCTTTGGCAGGTGGGCTGCTATCTGTCCACGAGGGAGCAGGGAGGAGAGCTCCGATGCCCAGGATGAAATCTAGCATGGGAGGACATGTGCTGGAGCCGTCGATGGGTTAGAATGGTCAGAATGAAGCCAAGCGAGCAGCTATGGGGGAGTGAAAAGTCTAAAGCTCTATGAACGGTAGGGCCAGGTGTTGAGCATCTGTGGATTGTGTTCAGCAGTGGAGTTCTAGCCAAAGAGAAAATCTTCAGGTTGAGAGAGATCCACAAACCTGAAACAGTAAGGGTGGGGTGTGGAAGGTGCTTGCATATGTGGAAGGTGGTGGGAGACTAGCTAAATTGTGATGTACTACCTGATTGACTGGGATGTGCCTTTTAAAATTCTTTTTCTTTTTCTTTCTTTCTTTTTTTTTTTTTTTTTTAAGTATCTTGATAGGGCCTGTCACCCATCCACCCTGGTATGATCACCCATACTGCATGTGACTTGGGGCTTCCAGAGAGTCTGATGTTCTAGTCAGTTCTTGGCACAGCCCTTCATCTGACCCTTCATGCAGGCTCCCTTCCCTCTGGCTACCTGCTGCTCTAGCTGGGTACTCCTGAATGCTGAACCCAGCCAGTAGCCACACAATGGACAGATTCAGGTACAGAGAAGAATGGCTTACCTCCATCTAGAGTCTTTGTTTTTATAAAACAGTCCTAAATTGCTTTTACTCTTCCCCAAGGCATTTTGAATTTAACAACATTCTCTTAGTCAAATCTCAAAAACAAGCCGGGCGTGGTGGCACACGCCTTTAATCCGAGCACTTGGGAGGCAGAGGCAGGCGGATCTCTGAGTTGGAGGCCAGCCTGGTCTACAGAGTGAGTTCCAGGACAGCCAGGGCTATACAGAGAAACCCTGTCACAAAAAACAACAACAACAACCACAAAAAAATAACTCAAAAACATTCTTGGAAAAGCAAGCTCAGGGTGATTTGGCCCCTCTTTCTCCTCATCAGTACTATCCTATAGTCCCCCACTCTGATATTTGCTCTTCCCTTCCTGTTATAGGACCAGATGGGCAGAAAACAGCCACAGGGATGTGGCATGAGGGCAAGTCTTCACTGTGTGATCTAATTGCCTTGGCTATGGGGAGCTTACCATACCACTGGGTCTATGTCTGTTTAGAGAACTCTCGCCCTAATGAGATGCAACTGAATGTCTAGTCCTTCCCTCTAGAAAACCAATGACTGATCTACATACAATTCTATCAAAATCTAATATGGAAAACCTGTGAGTTTATTGGGCTTCCTTACAGAACATAGATGAGTGGCTACTTACAGGAATGTAGGCAACTTCAAAACAGCTCCACTACCAGCAGATCTAACCCCAGCATGGATAACAACTGTTTGGCCAACCATCAAAGGTGGTATGAATGGAGTTCTTTACCTCCCATGGTCTCATATACTGTAGCACTTCCCAAGGCTACAGGATCACATTTCATTAAGGACGTAGGACAGAATTATATACAATTAACAGGGAGGGGCTGGGATCTCAGGTTGGAGTTCAGTAGCCCTCTAACCCCTCCTCTGTAAGAGAACCTCTGCAGTCAACGCACCTGACCTCAGGGGTCTTTTGCAGATAGTCCCAGTAGATGGGACAGAGATAACACCTGTTGTACTCAGAGAACAGCATTTCCCAGCCGCCTTCTCTCTGTAAGCAGTCATGCAGCGATAGTCTGAGGAATGTGCTTTCTAGTTTAGCTGTGAGGAGTTGTGTGGTGTCCCCTGTTTACCCATGGTGGATAACATGGTGCTGGTGGCCTGAGCAAAGGCTGACTAATGCTCTTACGATAGCTGGATGCCAGCTCATGGGACCTCCGAGCCACAGGGGTCCACCGTGTTACAGTAATGACACTGCTCCTTGTGCTCGGTGTCCACTGTTTCACACTCCTTACGGGAGCTGTTGCAGATGGTGACACTACCCTCTGCCCAAATGTTGCCAACACCCCAGGTCACGAGTGTGTGTTCCTTAGCAGGAAGGGTGACAGATGGGATCTGTGAGAACTTGCAGCTCCTCAGTTGCACTGAGCGTGTTCTTGTGGCTTCCTCTTGTACAGAGTTTCTCCGCATCCCCCTCTGTGCCGTGGACCGGCGTGCAGGGCTGAAGCTACTTCCCTCAAGCTGGCTGTCCCTGTGTGTCAGTGTCTCAGCTCCAGTCATGGCTGCTTCTGCAGCTTGCAGGGTTCTCTTTGTAAATTGTACTTTGCCCCTAAACCGGGAGTGAGGTTTTCTTCCAGAATGAAACTTGCAACAAGCCATGGGGTGTTCCTACAAGCTTCTCTCCTTCCACGGAGCTCAGAGTCCCCTGGGATCCAGCTCTCTCTCCTTGAGCTGTCAGGGGTCTGGTCACCCCCCACCTCCCCCCGCACCCCATGTTGTCTTTATACTTCCCTCTCCAGCCTTCTCCCGTCTGGATCGTTCTTCCAGGTGTGTCCTTGTGCTACTCTCTGTCTTCCCTTTGCCCTCTTGAAGCTCATCTCCTTGGGCTCCAGATGCCAGGACCACAGACCAGCCCACAGCCACTTGTAATACCTTTTGAAGTGTTTCCCTATAACCTCAGATGGACCTTCATCCAGGCTTTAACATGGAGGGACCATTGTACCTCCGACCAAGTCTTCTCCGCTCAGTGATCTTGTCCATGGTGGTCAGGGTCTCTGTGTGGTAGGGCCATCCTGTGATTTTAGGGTATGGAGCGACCCCATGACCTTTATCCTTTATCAACTGATGAGGTTTGGCATGATCCAGGAGGAACTTACAGCTATCTTCTACAGAGGTGGGTCACCTTTGCCTTGTGGCTCAGAAAAGAAAGAATAACCTTTCCTCCAGAGTTGCAGACTGATGGAGAGACATAGCCCTGTAGACTCTGGACAAGGGTGTCTGCTTCCTCCATGGTCCATTCCTCCTATAGCTGGGCTCCAGCTGGTTGTAATGTTCTCTTTATAACAGTTTCATCATGGGACAGCCAGTCTTTTTTTTTTCCCCTTGTTCCAGTCAACCCCGCACGCTCCGCTCGACCCTGCTCGCTCCAGCCGTCCCCGTTCAGCTCACTCCGGCCGGCCCCGCTCGCTGCTGCTCCGGTTGGTCTCTCAGGTCCAAGGATTCGTTTTTTTATTATTAACCTTCATAAGTACGCTGTAGCTGACTTCAGACGCACCAGAGGAGGGCGTCAGATCTCATTACGGGTGGTTGTAAGCCACCATGTGGTTGCTGGGATTTGAACTCATCACCTTCGGAAGAGCAGTCGGGTGCTCTTACCCGCTGAGCCATCTCACCAGCCCCGGGGACAGCCAGTCTTAACACCTCCTCCCATATAGTTCTGTATTCAGCCGCCTCTGGCCTCCTGGAAACTTTCACTTACCCTGTGACCTCCCACTCTGGGCCCCGCCTCCCTTCCCACCCTGGAGACTGCCTCAAGCTTGACTTTTGTCTCCTTCTCTTTCGTTCTCTCACATATTCTACAGAAGAGCGAGTCTGTGATATGCCCATTGGTTCTGGGCACTCCTTCATCTCTGACCCTCAGGGGGTCCTCTGCCTGGGGTATTGAGGAGCAAAGGACAGTATAGCCAGGACAGTACAGCCAACTGGAATCACAGCTCTTTCTCTTTCTATTCCTCGAGTGTTCTCTTCCTCTGGAGTCCTGAGTTCTGGGGATTTCCCTCTGGCCCCTTGCAGAGCGACTACATGTTTTAATTAGCAGTAGAACTACGCAGTAATTACCTTGTCAGTTTTTTCAGGGTTATTAAAAATAAAAACTACATGCTTTACGAAAACAGTCTGAAAACTTGCAGTGTTTTCTACTAATTGTGGAAGTGTGGGTTGTCCACGCAGAATGTGATTGGATACTTCTGTAGTTCCTGTTCCCTGCCTCACACATAGAAGCCAGTGACCATGAGCAGTGTTTTAGGTATTGGCCATGGCTGGTTAGAACTGAGCATACTGGATGCAAATATGTCAGAGCATAGTTCCCTTTCTGTCTTCTTGACTACACAGCCCTGCCTTCCCTCCTTTGATTTGAAGGACATCTCACAGCCCCACCTCCCTCCTTTGATTTGATGGGCATCTCACAGCCCCACCTCCCTCCTTTGATCTGATGGACATTTTCTGGCTTGACTATCACTCTAGCCACTAGTTGCAGGTGACATCTTGAACACACACAAAACACAGTTAAAATGACAACTGCATTTCTCCACATACATTGGCCCCTTTTCAAGTGCTTGGTAGTCATGTGGCACTATGGTCTCCATGTTAGAAACTGCAGGTCTTGAATGTTCTAGCCTGTAGACAGTTTGCTGACCAGTGATGCTGTAGCCCAGAGGCTCCCTGAAGGACTAACTCCTGAGAGTTGACTGGCAGATGTGCCAGTATGTTTCTGTGGTCTTGGGTCTCATGCTGGAGGGATCCCCAGTCCTCCTTGGTCTGATTATGTCAAAGATAGCCTGAGCAACTTAGACAGTGTCTTAAAATTAAAAATTGAAAGATACCGGAGAAACGGCTTAGCGGTAGAACGCTTGTCAAGTATGCCTAAGGTCCCAGGCTTCCCCTCAGGACTGGAGAGATGGCTGAGTTACTGTCCTGCGTTCTGCTGGTCCACAGTGGGGACATTGTGGGCAATTAGGGTCTCCACAGCCCAGCATCCCCTGGAACGATCCCATCTATCATGAACAAGTCCAGGGAAGCTCTGAGCCAGTGAAGAGGAAGGTATGGACACTGAGGGCCAATCCCATGCCCTGGTGCCTGGCTCTGTCAGGGTGTTGGGGACAATGTCCCTCAGGGTCAAGTGCTTACCTCAGTTACTGATGACAGAATGATGGGGAGGATAAATATTTCTTTCTGTGCTCTGGTCCTCCATATGTCAAAGCCATATGATGTGTGGGCAGCTGACCCCCAGACATTGACTCCAAAGGCTTTGCCATCACCTCTTTCCCTTGCTCAACATTCCTCTGCCCCCGGGTCCTTGATGGGGAGTCTGTACTTCCGTGTTTCTGTATCCAAGCTTATAGCCAGGACCTGCACTGAATCTCCACTTTATCTTCTCTCCTAATAGCTATTGGCTGGTGTGCTGGGTGAGTGGGTTTAGACACTTGTTTGCTGGTTGTCTTGTTGTGATGAGCTTGCTATCTTTGCCAGTGACGTTGACTTCTAGGGAGAAGTCAGGGCAGACTGAAGACTTCTGCACAGGAACAGGTGGGTGTGTGCAGGGTAGGATGTCCTAGGATAGGCAGAGTAGGCGGAGATACCACAAGAATCAAGGCAGCTTGCCTCTAACCAAGTGTGTGAGAGAATTTGAGACCCATTATTTCTAGCTTTGAAATTTTTTTCATCCCATACCCTACAACTCATTTTTTTCAGGGGTCCAACTGCATTGTCTATAGGATTCACAGTCATGAAAGGAGTCTGGCACAGAAGTGGTCCCTAGTAGGGTAGTAGCCCAGTAGAGAGTCTCTACCAGGAGCTATGATAATCCACATATTTATAGGAGATGTGATATTTAATATTGACAAATTAACCAGTTAGGTCTTACCTTGACTTGGTGGTTTAAATAAATTAGATCAGGGTCTGCCCTGGGGCAGGAAAATGGCTCTGTGACTTTTTTGTTTTGTTTTGTTTTTCAAGACATGGCTTCTCTGTGTAGCCCTGGCTGTCCTGGAACTCACTCTGTAGACCAGGCTGGCCTTGAACTAAAAAATATGCCTGCCTCTGCCTCCCTAGTGCTGGGATTAAAGGCGTGTGCCACCACCGCCCGGCTGCTCTGTGACATTCTTACTGTATCCTGGCTACAACATGACTTCTTCACCTCTAGTGAAAGGCACAGGGTGTGTCTAAATGCTAGACATGACTTGGCTTTCTTGGAGCCCTGCTGATGACATCCATCTTGACCAGAAGGGCATTGAATGGCCACTCCCAGATGCAAGGGATGCTGGGAAGTGTAGTTGTTTTGAATTTGGTAGGAATATAGTACAGTGATGTTTCTAGCAGGAGCATGTGCAAAGCTGAGGGTGTGGTTCAGTGGTAGAGCCTAGCAGTTGTGAGGACCTAGGTTCGATTCTAAGCACTGTAAAAAAAAAAAAAAAAGAGGAGCAGGCATATAGTCAGTGGGACCAATGGGGCATTTAACTACTCGGTCCCAGTCACTGCCGCATCAGAGTATATCGTGTGACCAAATCAAAAGATGTTGCTTATAGGCTTGGGGTTTGCTCGCATGAGAGGTTGACAGCCTTATGTTTTATGTTTCTTATTCCTAAGAAATAAGCTTGGGCCAGGCTGAATGATCCAGGCCTCGAAATCACGGACATCCAAAATTCACTGAGTTTATCCAAGGAACAAGATAGAGGAAGTCACTGTCTCTGCCAGAGTCCAGTCTTAATTGACCAATGACTGAAGGCAAATGAGCTGGTTTTCATTTCTTATGGCAAAAGGGACAACCAAACTTCCTTCAGTTTTCCCTTGAAGAGCCAGAGGCTCACCCACCTTCAGTCACATACATGCTCAGGTTCTATGTGACAACCGCAGGCAGTGGTCACTCACATATGTGGCTGTGGTCCTGTAAGATTGTGCTCCTGAGGACACTGAAGTCTTATTATACTCTTCTTCTTATATTTACTGAAGTGCAGATGTACTCTTCCATATGTGTGCATTAAAAAGGCTGTGTCTAGAGCCGGGCGTGGTGGTGCACGCCTTTAATCCCAGCACCAGGGAGGCAGAGGCAGGCGGATTTCTGAGTTCGAGGCCAGCCTGGTCTACAAAGTGAGTTCCAGGACAGCCAGGGCTACAAAAAGAAACCCTGTCTCGAAAAAACAAAAAACAAAAAACAAACAAACAAAAAAAGGCTGTGTCTAGCCATTCCTCAGAATGTGGTCCCTTTGTTAAACCAGGTGGGACTGGATTAAGAGGTGTCTTAAAGAGTCTTACTCCCTGAGCTTCATGCTCCACCCACCCTACCTGCACCATCCAGTCTCCCTCTCCCACCCCTCCCTTTCTCTGTGTGTGCATGTTGTATATGCAGCAGCCAAGTGTGTTGAGTGCATGTGTGTGAGTGTATGGGTCAGAGGTCAACCTCAGATATCCTTCCTCTGGAGGCATCTATCATGTTTTTTATTTGATTTTTTTTTTTTTTTTTTTTTAAGAAATAGGTCTATTACTGACCTGGAGCTTTATAAGTAGTCTGGTTGGCCAGTAGGTACCAGGAGTCCTCCTGTCTTCCCCTCCCCAGTGCTGGGGTGAGAAGTATGCACATCCATGCCTGGTCTCTGGGGATGGAACTCGGGTCCTTGTGCCTGCTCACAAGCGCTTCACTTGCCACGCCATCTGCCAGCTCCTGCGCCTCATTGGGAAGCCAGC
The DNA here is from genome assembly GCA_902729485.2 of Mus minutoides. Classification (NCBI taxonomy): domain Eukaryota; kingdom Metazoa; phylum Chordata; class Mammalia; order Rodentia; family Muridae; genus Mus; species Mus minutoides. The sequence goes on from LR749662.1 coordinate 1,241,822, forward strand.
TCCTTCAGATGGAGCAGTCTGCACAGGGCACACCCACCTGTAGTTCCTTAAGTGCAGGGTGCCTGCCCCCTTCCATTTCCCACCTCATTTAACTAGAATGGCTACTGGAACAAGACTTTTATTCACTGAAAGTCAAGATAGTCGATGGAGAGAAATCAGTCACCCTCGTGCAGAACTGCGGAAGGTCCCTGCTCTGATGACTGCAGCTCATGTTCTTGTCACCTCATGGGCTCATCAATCAGTGTGGACAGTGGCTAGTTGGCAGATGTATAATATCTCTGCCAGGATGTGAGGGGAGGGCAGGAGCCGAGTCTGTACCACCTTATAAACATACTCATTGCATTATGAAGTTGTTTTGAATAGAACACTCTTCAAAAGTTGTCCAAACACTTGCCAGTCTCCATGCTTTTACTAATGAACCATGTGTCTGTTAACTAGTCATCACCACCACCACCACCACCATCATCATCATCACCACTACCACCACCATCACCACCACCACCACCATCATCATCCCTCTTCCTTTGTATTCTTTTTTTTTTTTTTTTTCTTTTTCGAGACAGGGTTTCTCTGTGTAGCCCTGGCTGTCCTGGAACTCACTCTGTAGACCAGGCTGGCCTCGAACTCAGAAATCTGCCTCCCTCTGCCTCCCTAGTGCTGGGATTAAAGGCGTGCGCCACCATGCCCGGCTCCTTTGTATTCTTTTATGAACATCTGTATCTGGATGAAGATAAAAATCCTCCTGATAATTTAAAGTCAGAAGAGAGTCCAGAAGTGGACTTCTTGCTTCTCTTTAGAAGAGAGCCTGGGCTTAGGTGGTGCTTTCCTGGGATTGGTTTGTTCCACAGATTACATGAGCTACTTGCTTTCCTTCAGCCCCAGGACTGCTCCTGCTCTGAGGGTCTGCTTGCCCTGCCTGCAGCCTTTATTATCCTCTTATGCTTCATGTATGAACGGGGATATGGATCGTTTGTCTGGTGAGCAGCAGGGATTCCCCCCTCTTCCCCAGTACTAGGACTACAGGTGGATGGCTGTGCTCAGATAGTCTCTTTATGTGGGTGGATCTGAACTTGGGTCCTCATGCTTGCTCAATATTGCAATGGAGCCATCTTTATGTTGTGTGCATGTGTGTGTGTGTGTGTGTGTGTGTGTGTGTGTGTGTGTGTGTTGGTTCAGCAACAACTAACAGTATTTCCAGTGTATCTGGCATTGTAACTCATCTGGAGATGACTTAAAGCACCCAGGAAGGCAGATGGGCTCTAAACAGACTAACAGCCGTTTGTTGTCAGGGACTTGAATCTTGCTAGATTATGGTCCTAGATCAATCCTCATGGATACCCAGGAGGACTGGATAATTTTTAAAACAGATATGTTTTAGTGAAAAAGGAAGATAGTCTTAAGATATTCCTAATGCCATAGTGAGCAATAATTGAAGTATAGAAAGATCCTGAAGGTCTTGCCTGAGGTAGAGATAATGGAGGCACCAGGATGATGCAGTCTCTGCTATCACTTATTATCACACTCACTGGTCTGGGGTCCTGTGATGGTTATTTCTCTAACATCTGATATTTACACGCAGTCATGTGCATGGAGAGTGGGAAGAGGGCCTCACAGCCTATAGAGCTGTCTGACTGGAATATCCATAGAGGAAATCCAAGCTCTGTATGTGGTCCATGCTAGACACATTGTTTCTGCTCCTTCTCTGCAGTGCTACAGGCTTGCAGAAGTACCCTAGTGCCCCCTCCAATCCCCCACATAGCCTGCTGCAGCACACTTCCATCCTGGGCTGTCTGCAAGCTAGTTGGCAGGCGATCTCTGTTGGGCTCAGCAGTGGCTGTTTCCTGTGTGTCTCTTATGTATCTCAAGCCTGTGGTCCAGCCCAGCTATTGCTGTCTTGGGCAAGGGTGGAAATTAAACACACTGGCCTTTCAGGGTCAACATTTTCTCCTGTAGATTCTATTGGAGTTGACACATGGCCAGCTTCAGGCCAAGGGAAGATTTTCTACTGTGCTCCTGATAGTCACAGAGATATACTATCTCTGATAGTCACAGAGATAGACTCTTAAGTCTAGCCAGTGCTGTCAAAGGCCCCCAGTGGTTCCCCATTTTGTGGCCTCCTGAAGTCAGGTTCATCTTACTGTCTCCTGCTATTTCTGATTTGGAGCACCTTGATGTTAGGCAGTCAACTGGCCAGGCCCTGAAGGACATGGACAGGAATGTGGACTCTGGGGTCAGAATTTCTGGGTTTTCCTATGATCCCGCTGTGGTCACAGTCCATCTGACCTCTCTGAGTCTTGGTTTCCCTACGTGCACAGTGAGGGTTACCTAGAGAAGGGACTACTTAGAAGGGCAGTTTGTTTATTGAGCATAGTACCTGGAACCCAGGACTAGCCGGGCCTCTGTGAGCCATCTGCAGCTTCTCCTGTCCGCAGGGAAGAGCTTCCACCACAGACATGGGGTGTCTCCTGTGTACCTCAGTGTGTGACAGAGGAAAGCTGTGATCCTCTGCTTGTCCACATCTTCCAGATGCCCTGCCAATTGCTGGGATGGCTCACTGCTGCCAATCCCCCAAGGAATTTTCAGCTCTGCTTTGCACAACCTGGAGCAGTAGGGTGAACAGGGGAGCCCCCCTTCAAGACATTCCCTAGGAGAACCAGAACACCCAGGTCAGAGGATGATTCAGAGGGAAGCTGGGGCTCTAGGCTGAGACTGACCCCATACACCAGGACTCCCTCAGGTTCTGAGGTTGGTGTCCGTTCTGGAAGGGGCGTGTGTGCCGGGCCTCTTGTGTTCTGCTGGCCTACTTTCCCAGAGTCCCTGCAACAGCTAATCTGTTTTCATATGAAATTGAAGCTTTAGAGAGAATTTCTGTTTTCTCTCTCTGGATTTCTGCTTTCTCTACCTGGTTCCCATGGAGAGGGGAGTAGTTGGTAATGACATGTCACAGGGCCATCTACACATACTGTCCCACACTTCAGATGGTTTGGCCTGGTCTGACAAGCTCTTTGGTGGATGGGAAAAGCCAGTGTCTTCTTTGTCAACCTTGGGAAGCTAATGTGACTAATCTGGTCTTTAGATAATTGTTCCAAGTGATGTGGATGTCCGATTATCTCTAACATTTTCTTTGGTCTCTCCTACTTTCTATCATATTCTGGCATCCTTTAGGTAAGGGTTTGGGCCACTCTAAGCTCCATCTTCAGCCACATCATGAACACTTTGTCCTTGCTCAATGCTCTGCACCCACACCGAATGTGCGGCCAGGGGCTTTTGTCCATGGCCGATTCTTATCTCTGTTCACAGGCGACAAAGAAAAGCAAGAGTGGGGAAGGAAAAGAAAATCTGAAAGGTTAAGCCGCTAACCTCTTGGTGGCCTGAGGCTAAATGGTGTGGCCCTGATGGAAATCCCTGGAGCTGGTGAAACTGGCGGAGGGGCTCAGAGCTCAGAGCTCAGCCTCAGGCTCACGTGCTTTGCTAAAACAGGCCTGCACATTTGTGGATAATTAGTCTCTGTGTGCCTTTTAAAAAATGAGCAGATCCCAGTTTATTCCAGCAGGATGTGCACAGAGCAGCTGTTCTCCTGGGGGGAGTATGTGTGATTTCTTCTGACCGTTTGTCTTTCCCTCTCTGCCGCTCTCCTGTCTCTGTGGGCTTGAGCTGGAGGCCTCATCTCAACCGGTGACCCTTTGACAGGAGGATGAGGGCTTGTTTCCTTCAGCTTCCATGGGCTCTGCTGACATTTCACGGGTGACATTTCAGGTGCCAGAGCTTCTTAGAGATAGGACTCGGTAGCTCTTCTCAGCATTGAGAGTCGGTAAGGAAGAGAAAGACAGATACAGACAGCAGCAGTGCTGCCTGGCTCACAGCAGGTGTGGTCCCTGTCCTTCTCCCTCCCTCTCAGCACACTGTGAGCCAATTACAGTACCCAGCATGCTGCAGGCATGGGGCATGTGCAGTAAGCAAACCCATAGCCCCACCTTCCTGCAGTGAGTGGTCTAGTGGGGGTGGGCTCGGGCAGGCTTGGCACAGGTGGCTGGCTGTACCGTCAAGCTGGGGGAGGACTGCCCTGCTGCCATGTAAGGAAGGCACAGGACTAGCAAGGACCAGCAAGGGCCAGCATGCTCTGCAAGCTGGAGGAGGTTCTGAGGTTGGGAAAAATCACTTGAACAAGGGCAAGAGGTAGGTTGGAGGAAAGGGAAGAAACATATTGGGCCCAGAGTAGATCACTTACAAAAGCCCTGTTGGGGGAGAAAGCCTGGGGTGTACACATAACTGAAGTATCAAGCTAGAGAGTATGGAAGAGTAATGTGCAGTATGGTGGTAGGAGGGAAGCCAGGACCTGGTCTGACAGGGGAAGGGATAGTATCCTTTAAGTGAGAGCATGGGAAATCAGAGGAACATGTGCATACTGTGTGTGCACTGACAGCAGGAGTGTGCACACTGTGTGTGCACTGCTGGCAGACTGATTCTGCCACGTATTTCTAAGACCTTCCCCTAGTAAGGATTTCTGGGAGAACCGCTGAGGAAGGAGGGTATGGCCTTGAGCTCACTGGGCAAAATGTCTGACTCAATTTCTGAAATGCCTTTGAGAAAACCATGACCCTGGTCTTAGGAAGGCCACTGTGCCTCCTGGGGCATCTGTGTGGCATTTGGCCACACTGTTGTGAAGCCAAAGGCTTTGCCCAGCATGGATATGGGGGTCACTGTGGGACATGAATTCCACGCGAAGGGCAGCAGTCTCTTTAGGGCTTGGTAGGAGGAGAAGCTGATGGGAAGAGAGAGCCTGTGTGTTCTGACCTGGGAGCGATTGTCTAGGCCACAGTGAGCTTTGGGGGTTTGGACTTAGAGTTCGGATAAATTTCTCCTCTTGGATGTGGAGTTAGGACAGTGTCGGCTGGGCCACACTGAATATTGCCTATGCTTCTTTGCCAGAAGGGAGGGAGAGACTCTTAGTTGACCTATGCCCCGCATAGTTCCCCTCCTGTGTGTGGAGGGGCTGGTAACAGTGATATCACTGTGCCTAGGCTGTGTGACGTGGGGACATTGAACCCTGATAAAGTGTGATTACCCTCAGTTGGACCAACCCCATCAGATGAGGCCTTCCAAAGGGACAAAGCTCTTCATGTGTCTGAGACTAGAGTCTGGCCTGGGCTAAGTACAGTGGCTTTCAAGGCTGGAGGGGGGCAGTTATGTGGGGCAAGAGATACTTGTCCAGTTGCTTAGCCTGGCTTCTGCTGAGTATTAACAGAACATGACCGTAAGCATCTGAGCTTTGTCTCACTCAAGCCCCAAGTGAGTGTGGACAGGGTCTAGCTGAGAATGTAGACTGGTAACTTTGGTTGCAGCCTGGAAAGCCTTAGAACTCCAAGTATGGGCAGCCCAGGCTTCTGTCGACAGAGCCATGGGCTAATACACGGCTGCTAAGTGTGTGTCCTTCTGTGGTGGGAACTGAGAGGGGCGGTTGTCACTGTCCTTGCTTCCCATCCGAAAGCTTGAGGTCACACAGTAGGGCTGAAGAACAGCAGGCACATGCTGTGCAGCCTGGCTCATGACCCAGGCCATCTATCACACACAGGGCATTGTTTCTCCAAGCTTCATAGACCTAGTAACTGGAGTTTCTTCTGTCTTTCCTCTAATGTCCTAGTTAGGATTTGGAGGAGGCAAACGGAACTCGGGTTCCTCTGATATCTGCGCGCCAGTCCCTGTCTGCCCAGCCCCACACCAGTTGTACATCTTACAGTTTACCTGGATTCTAACTCCCTCTTACTTGAGAGTTATGTCTCAAACAGGGCCCCTTCCCCATTTCAGAGGCAGACCCCAAGCTCCGGACATCTCCCCTTTAACTGTGACTCAGGCTCCAGTGCTCAGCGCGCTCAGTAATGTCTGTATACAGCCAGCTCCTGATCTTTTATCCTTTGTTGCAATCATGTACCCAGAGTGCAGTGGGGGTGTGAGGGTGTGGCTGCTGAGTGTTCCGTCTCTGCTTCTGGGGGATGGACATTCTGGGTTGGCTCTCACATTGTCAGTGTTCTGTGAGGAGGAACAGTGTGCCAGACTGTGGAATTTATGAACATGGTGTGAGGGGCTGAGAAGAGCCATCAGTTCCCCTGCCCGGCTGCCTGCAGTTGAGACAGGATTCAACCCGTTTTCACCCTGCTGGGAGCTGTGTGTCAACATCAGGGGCTACACAGGGCCAGTATATGTGCCCCATGTCACCTGGGGTCCAAGGGCTCTCCAGCAATCTCTGCCAATAACTTGGGTAAAGATAGATACCCCAGCACACTTCTACCTTTCAAGTGTCCTGTCCCAGGCACTGTAGCTGCCTTGAGAGCCTCTAATTCATCCTAATATAACAGAGTAGTAGTGGTTTTGTTTTTGTTTTCATATTAAATTATCATTAGTTTTAGTTATACAGGAATACTGTAAAGAGAGAAGAGAATCCCCCTTCTTTCTGTTTATCTCATGCTACTTCCCTGTTCTGACATTCAGCGTGATTAGTGATTAAGCTTTTTTTGTGTGTGTCCCTTCCCTCCCCCACCTCACTCCCACACTCTCAACCGACTGACTTGTGGCTACAAGCAGAGGCTCATACTACACTCAGAGGCCTTTCGGCCCTCACACAGCTTTCTCTATCCCAGGTCACCCTCCAGGTGCCACCAGGCATTTAGTTGTCTCCTTGCTGGGACCCGTCCTCTTGCTCCTTCTGCACAACCCTTCAGTTGTGACGATGGCCAATGGGCCATTTAGGATGAACTTTGACCCAGAGTCTCTCATGTGCTGCTCTGTCTTTGGAGCCCCCAGCTGTGCAGCAGGCTCCTCTCCGTGTTCTTCGTGAGTTCTGCAGCCATGCCACCTCACTCCAAGCATGCAACACCAGCCAGCTTTGTCTGTGGGGGCCTCTGCTGACTTGAGGCTGGTTCCTGGCTTTTACATTCTGGAGAGTTTGTGATTGCCCCCTGGTTTGGGAGGTACGGCTGCATGAAGAGCTCACAGAGATGAGGAGCTCAGCGATATCAGCCATGGTGCTGGTGTTAACCTTGTCCCGTTTAAAATGCTGTCTGTGAGGTCCTTGCAGGAACTGGAATATCCCAGTTAATTCTTCTCTGGTCTCAGTTCCACATTCTCTTCACAGCTCTTGCCCAAAGCTGCTGTTAATGGTGATAACTTATGATTAAGATTATGTGGTTGTGGGCAGCAAAAGTACTGATGCGCAGTTCTGGCTTCCCACCTGTCCTCTTGGCCCCCAGATTCAGGTGTGCACGCCTCCTCCCATGGGTCTTGGAGGCTTCTTCTGTGAACATGCTCTGACCTGTGGAATATTCAAACAGCATCTGTGACTGCACCTGGCAGGCTGTGATGACAGCTGCAGCCTCTCAGCCTCTGGTGAGGGTTGTCTGCTGCACGCCAGCATGCCCAAAGCATACCATGGTCACCATGATGGTGACGCATGGCGAGGGTGGCAGAGAAAGTTTGTTTTCTAACAGAGGTGCTCCCTAGATGGCCCATGAAGCCAGGAACAGGCTAATCTCTTGTGAGGGCCGTGTCCACAGAACGTGCTTTATCAGGTTCTTCCTATTCCTTAACTCTGCTCACGGGGATTCATACTCAAGTTTCTAATACATAAATTCTTAGAGGATTCAGTCACATAATTGATTGTTTATCACCTATTTTCATCTGTCTATCATCTAACTGTCTATCTATCTATCATGTCTGTCTCTGTCATCTATCTGTCATCTATCATCTTTTCTATCTCTCTCTCTGTTTAGCTATCTATCATCTGTCTATCATCATCTATCATTTGTTGATCATCATCTGTCTGCAGTGTATCACCTATAAGTATGTTATCAGTTGATCAACCCATTCTTTTAAGAATGCTAGTTTTAGCATCCCTATTTGATTGGCATCTTGCCTTAAGCTGCAGGGAAGTCCCTACCTCTTGAGGCTTTAGCTTGGAACTTTGAAACTCAGGGGACCACTTCAGAGCACTGTTCTCTGGAGACTGTGTTTCTGTCCTATTCCTTCTCCCCAAGATTTATTTTCCCTCCCCACTTGCTAGGCACAAGGCCCTTGGGAGTTCCGAGCTGGGCACACTCCCTGGCAGGGTGACCCCCGGTGTACAAGGGAAGAATAGGGCCAGTCAGAGTGGTGAGGAGAGAGTTCCCTCAGCTGCGGCTCTCCTCCTCTTGCTCTTGGCTCTTACGCAAAGGCAGCTTTGTGCTTCTGGTGCACAAGGCTTGCTGTTGAGCAGGCCAGGGACACTGTGGAATAGCAAGCAATGGAGGGAACTGAAAATTAGGCGTTTCACAAAAAGCGAGCCTCCAAGAGCCGGCATGTGAATGGAGCTTTTGCATGGGAGCAAGGCTCTGAACTGCCACGTGCAGCGGTTTGGCCAGAGCTGTGGGAGAAAGCAACCCTGTTCTTAGTCTCTTTGGCAAAAGCAACACGGATACAAAGACACACAAAATGGGCAAGAGGGTCAGTTCATTTCCCTTGGCTTCTCATAGGCTCTGAGAACTGCCTATAGATGAGTGTGTTCTAGAAGATTCTCCACAGCTCTTCTTCAAATGTGGAGCCTGGAGGTTATGGTGAGAAGATAAGGGAAGCTGAGATGAAGAGGAGGCACAGCTAGCTGCAGGGCGTTATATGTGTGTGTGTGTGTGTGTGTATGTGTGTGTAATGTATGTATGTGTATGTATATGTATGTGCTTATGTGTGTATACATATGTGCTTGTATGTATATATATGTGTGTGTATATATGTGTATATGTATTTATGTGTATATGTGTGCATATGTGTTTGTGTGTGTGCGCATGTTTATATGTGTATATGTATGTATGTGTATATGTGTGTTTGTATGTGTGCATATATATGTATTAATGTGTGTATATGTGTGTATATGTGTATATATGTCTGTATTTATGTGTATATGTGTGCATGTGTGTTTGTGTGTGTGTGAATGTTTATATGTGTATATGTATGTATGTATGTATGTGTATGTGTGTGTTTGTATGTGTATATATATGTATTAATGTGTGTATATGTGTGTATATGTGTATATATGTCTGTATTGTATGTGTATGTATGTATGTATGTATGTGCATTATAATTTATTTTTTGAGACAGGATCATGCTACATGGCTATGGCTGACCCTAGACTGGCAACCTTCCTATCTAGACCTTCCAGGTACAGGCCTTCCCCAGTGTGCTTGGCCACTCACGAGACTTCTCTTCCCAGAATGCCCAGCATTTCTAGAGCTTTACCTACAAAGTCCTTGTAATCATGTAGAAACCACAGTCCTTAAAATAGATTCTCCAGTGACAGGACGTATGTAAGGGGATGTCCAGAGCTGGAGGAGGTCCTGCCTACCCCATCCCCCAGTGTCTCTGGTGAGACAGCGCCTCCTCCTGTCTCCATGGTGTAGAACTGACTCTCCGCCTCTACTGTCTCCCTTTGCTGTGTGGCTCTTGAGTGGTGAGCACATGACTTTGACGCTTCCTTCCAAGGCATTAGAGAAAACCTTTGGAAGGTGGTTGTTCTCTCTCTAGGGAAGTCACTGAACTGGATGGAGGCCTAGTTTCCGAGAGCAGGTAGGCCATGCCTGAGAATGGTTGCAGCCCATGATGGTTAGCATTAATAGTAAACTTGACAGAATCTAGACTGACTTGGAAGACTGTTCTCAGGACATGCTTGTGGGGATGATCTTGGTTACATTAAAGTGGGGAGACCTGCCCCAGTGTAGGTAGCACTACCCCTGGCTGGGATTCTGGGCTGTATAAGTAGAGAAAGGGACCCAGCACTCCCTGCTTCCTAAGTATGGATGCACATGGATGTAATCATGCAGCCTGCTGCCTTGGCTTCTCCACAGTGGGCTGTATTGTGAGCCAGAATAAACGCTTTCTCCCTTACGGTGGTTTTGTCGGGCAAGGAGACACTTAGGGTCCGTTTCCTGACACATTATTTGGAGTCCCAAAGTAAGTGATTCACCAAGCAGATATGCCCTGGCTGTGCCTTTCTTTATACTCACATTTGTTGAATTGGGGTTCTGTTCATTTCCTGCTCCTGTAGGCATTTAGAGGAATGGGATGACTCTAACCAGATCACAGAGATGATGGCAGCCTTCAGGATAGATTCCAGATGCCACTTGTTTTGCCATGCCTCACCCCCTCTGTTGCAAGCACACACTTAGTCCCAGTGACACTTCATATCCCCCACCTTTCCACTAGTTAGGGGTGCTCCCTAACTGAAACTTCTAAAAGGCTTTTGATAACATTCATAGAGGAAGGTGGATGATAATGGGGCTGGTGCCTGTGGAGGGCTGAGGCTGGTGCCTATGGAGGGGGGCTGGTGCCTGTGGAGGGGGGCTGGTGCCTGTGGAGGGGGGCTGGTGCCTGTGGAGGCTGCCATTACGGCCTGAGGAAAGGCTGTCTGACTTTGGATGGCATAGTCACAACTCTGGTCACACAGAGAAGGCTTTTAGATGCTTTCATGATAGCTAGGTTAGTGTGTCAGTGAAGAAGATATTCTTGGGAACTTCTAATCATGCATTTAATTTTAGTAATGAAGGACCCATGCCCACAATTTATTACTTCCTGTGGCTTTAGACTGTGGTTTTTCTAGGTGGTCATTGTGTGGAGGTTAATGGTTCGTGTGATCAATTATTCAGAACACAGACAGAGGTCTTTACTGAAGCAAAGATGTCACAGACATATTGACACTTCCCCAATACCATTACCATGTTGAACTCTCACAGTGTATATTCTTCACTGTAACTACTCATTATGCTGTTACTGAAAAATGTCTCCTCTTGATCTCATTACTGGGTTTATACACAGCTATTCTTTGTGTTTCATAGACATTCAGTTCAGTGCTCTTGTGGTTCTATGACCTGTGAAACACAAGTATATGAAGCCCATGGGAACATGCGGCACAGCCCACATTTGAGTGCTCTCGAAGCCAGAACCACAGTGTTATTTCTATTCTCCGGAGAAATGTGTGTTGTGCTGGCAACTACAGAATGACCCTGGTGCAAATCCCATGCTCCCTCACTCAGCTTTTATGATAATGGTAGTTCTTTTGGTAATATTTATTTTTTGTATGTGTGTGAGATATAAGTATGACGGGGGTACTCACAGAGACCAGAAGAGGGTATTGGATCCTTTGGAACTGGAATTATGGGGAATTGTGAGCCAACCAATGTGGGTGCTAGAAAGCCAACTCAAGCCCTTGCAAGAACAGCAAGGACTCTTAACTCAACCAATGTGGGTGCTGGAAAGCCAACTCAAGCCCTTGCAAGAACAGCAAGGACTCTTAACTTGCTGAGTTGTCTCTCCAAACCTTTCCTTGCTTTTGCCTTTCTTTCTATTTTCTCCCTCACCTCCCCCCTTTCTTTCTTCTTATAACCCCTCTATCTCCTCTCCCCCTCTCCTCTCCCTCTATCTCCCCTCCCCCTCTATTTTCCCCTTCCATCTCCTCTTCCTTTCCCTCCTATCCTCGTCCCCTCTCCTCCCCCTCCCTTCCTTCTCCCCCTTTCCTACCCCACCATCACAGTGGGTGAGGGTGGTCCCAAACTCAGGCCCTCATGCCTGCACAGCAAGCACTGACTGTGCTATCTGCCCAGCCAGTGACCTTTTAAAGGAGGCTTTTTATATACCCTGTAGGTTAGTTCACAAGGGCCCACAGGGCCATGCGCTTCAGTCCCTGTCTAGGAGGACCCTGAGCACTCTCCTAAGTCCCCAGTATATGCAGGCACACATTAGATCTGAGCATGGCATGAGGATCAGTTACTTCTCTCACTGCTATGACAAAACCCCACTGAGAAGCAACTTATAGGGAGAGTTTTGGTTCGACTCATGGATCAAGGGATTCAGTCTAAGACTATGGGGAAGGCATCGAGTTCAGAGCAGCTTGGCCCATTGCAGTGGGAGCTTTTGCAGTGGACAGGAAACAGAGCTGGGTTGTACCCCTCAAACCCTTACCCTAAAGATCTTATAGGTAAGCTCTATGTCCCGAAGACCCTACAACCTCCTTAAACAGCATTACCAGCTGACGGAGAGGTGTTCAGACACAGCAGCCTGTGGGGACTCTCACATTCAAGCCCTAACATACATTTGTCCACGAAGTTCACACTCTGGCCAGTTGTTGGAGGTGCAGTGGAGGGGGAGAGCTCCAATTGCTGTGGGGAGTGAGGGCGGGGTGGGGTGTTTGAGGGGGGAGACCTCAAGCTACTACCTGCTGAAGTGAGCGAGGTACTTACCTTGTGGGAAGGTTTTAAAGATAAATGGAGGTGTGAGCATAGGACCTGGCGTGGCTCCTTGTGCTTGGTCGATGCTTGATAAATGGTGTCTGTTGTCTAGATTATCAGCAGTGATTATTAACAGGATGGTGGAAAGCAAGCACAGGCGAGCCTCAGTGCGGGGGACACAGTAACTGCCTGAGAGCTAGCTGTTATTCCTGTTAGTGAGGAACCGGGTATGTTTCCACATTCTGTAACATTGTAAGACAGAAACTTTCCACATTCTGTAACATTGTAGGACAGAAACCGTTCCTCCCCAGGGGGCTTGAGACAGCCAAAGCCATTATTTCACAAGTAGACTTGGCCAGAGGTGGCCAACTGCGTTTTAGAATGAACCAGGCAAAGGTATCATAGGCTTCAAAATTCATTTCAGGCCTGGGAAGATGGCTCAGTCCATCAAATGCTTGCTGAAAAAACCTGAGGACCCGAGTTTGACAATAAAAGCCAGATGACATGCATTGCTAATCCTAGGGAGGCAGAGGCAGGAAAATGTCTGGAGCTTGCTGGCTAGCTGGTGTAGGGTATGTGGAGAGCCCCACATCAATGGGCCCCTGTGCCAATAATACACACACACACACACACACACACACACACACACACACGAGCCTTTATGGTACTCTCTTCCTCCCTCTAGCTCGTCACACATGTCTCATCAGAGCAGGACTCAGTGCTTTTGGGGCTGGAGACATGACATTTTACTGCAGTGCCTGACCTGCTCAGTCAGGATGACAGTTCCACATGATGTCCTTTCCTTGAGGCCCAGTCTGGCCTTTCTGTTGCTGAAGACATCGCCCTGTGAGGGTGTCCCTCAGGGATCTTCACTCCAGCCTGTGCTTCCCCCTTCCCTGGGGTTACACAGATGCTGGGGCCAGGACACTGTTTGTTCCAAATTTATGGCTGATAAAAATACTATGGATTAAATTTTCCATGGAAACTCATATCCATGAAGGACAGCTCTCTTCTAGGAATCACAGTTAACAAGTAAGGCAATGACATCATGATGGGCTAGGGTGATGGCTCAGTGATAAAGGATTTGCTGCACAAGCTTGGGTGCCATATGGACACAGCCAAAGCCAGAGACAGTACCTAGTTTATCTTATAGCCAAATGCCACACACACAGTAAGGCTCTAAAGATGATTATGTGTAGAATAGATGGAGAGGTGGGTGGTGGATGGACATGTGTATGGTTAGTGGGAAAGTAAGTTGATGGATAGGTAAGTGGTTGGTGACTTGGTAGATGTATAGATAGGATAGGTATATAGTGAATTACTAGGTAAAAATATACATAGGTAATCCTAGGTAGATATATTAGATAGGTGGTCCTACAGTAGATAGGTGAATGAATAGGTAAATATATAGATAGGTTGTCTCATAGGTAATTGGTGGATATATAGATTAGCAATCCTGTGGATGGACAGGAGGATATGTAGATTGATGGTCCTATAAATGGATAAGTGGATATATAAATAGATGGTTTTGTGAATGGGTAGGAGGGGGTTGATTATAGGTGGGTGGTACATGGATAGATAGATACGTAGATGATTAAGTTTCTGTGAATGGATAGGTAGAAGGTGGGTGCTATGTGGGTGGTAAGTAGGCAGATCATGGATGAATATGTAGATGAGTAGGAGGTCCTATTAACGTATAAATGGATAATGTACAGTTATATGTAAATGGTGAGGGATAGATGAAAGAGGGAGAGATGTGCATGTAGAATTAATTATACAAATCTACAATGAACCTTCCTCTCACTAAGCTGCTGGGAGGAAGGTGCTGAAGGACAGGTGACTGGAAGGACAGATGCTTGAGGGAGAATCAGTGTACTCTCTGGAGGAAGGGCATGACCCACAGAGTCCCCAGTTTCATTGGCATCAGCTCTGGGAAGAGGAATTCCTAACAGAAGCACTTTACATGTTCAGCCATGTTTGTTTTGGCTCAGTTGCCCCTCGTTGGTGTGATGTCTCAGGAATTCCTTTTTTTTTTTTTAAGATTTATTTATTTTGTGTATATGAGTACACTGTCGCTGTCTTCAGACACACCAGAAGAAGGCATCGGACCTCATTACAGATGGTTGTGAGCCACCATGTGGCTTCTGGGAATTGAACTCAGGACCTCTGGCAGAGCAGTTAGTGCTCTTAACTGCTGAGCCATCTCTCCAGCCCATGTCAAAGGAATTCTAAGAGATAAGTCACTGCTCAATAATGTCTGTCCATTGACTCTCAGCTTGAACATCGCCTTCCCTGCCTGGGTCTCCTCTGTGGGGTCTATGGATCTGTCCATTGACTCTCAGCTTGAACATCGCCTTCCCTGCCTGGGTCTCCTCTGTGGGGTCTATGGAGAGAATCCACAAGGCCAGTTTTAGGTTTAAGTTCATGTCTTAACTCTAAAACAAACTGGCTATGTGACTTTGAACAAATTACTGACCCTCTCTGCTTATGCTTCATCCTGACTCTGATCTTGTGGTACTCCTGAGGACAGAGGGGGCATTTGTTTGTATGGAAGTCCCTGATGCTCAATGGGGCCTAACCGGTCTCATCTCCTCAACTCAGTTTTCATTTCATACTTGCCTTAGTTAGGGTTTTACTGCTGTGAACAGACACTATGGCTAAGGCCGGCTTACAGGTTCATCATCAAGGTAAGAAGAGCATGGCAGTATTCAGGCAGGCATGGTGCAGGAGGAACCGAAGGCTGCTAGTGGAAGGCATCCAGGCAGCTAGGGTGAGGGTCTTAAGCCCATACCCATAATGGCATACCTACTCCAGCAAGGCCACACCTCCAAATAGTGCCACTCCCTGGGCCAAGCATAGATAAACCATTGCAAAGCTCTCCTTTCTTTTTGCTGAGACTCTCAGAAAAGATCAACTGCTGGAATTCAACTTCCTTCCATTCATTTTTCTTTCTTCTTCCGTAATCTCCGTGAGGTGGGAGAGAGTTAGACTTTCAGTGATGCTTCTTCTTGGTTCTGGCTCTGGTACTGGGGAGTTCTGGTACTGGGGAGTTCTGGTACTGGGGAGTTCTGGTACTGGGGAGTTCTGGTACTGGGGAGTTCTGGTACTGGGGAGTTCTGGTACTGGGGAGTTCTGGTACTGGGGAGTTCTTATAGATAGAAGCATCCTGGTCCTTGGTTCCAGTGGATAGATAGTGCAGTCTGTGCGAGATGCTTCATCAGTTTGGTAATCTCAGGAAAGATTCCGAGCCTTGGCAGTCGAGAGTATCAAGCCCTATATGTGTGGGAATGCTTGGCACCTGCTGTAGACGCTGTGCAAAAAAAAAAAAAAAAAAGCCATAGCAGCTATGACTGTCCTTGCTGTATGAAGTCAAGGAGTTTACTGTCTCTTTCACGGTTAGGGTGCAAAATCAGAGAGCTGGGGGTAAGATAGTGAGGAAAGGCTTCCCTAAGAAGCCTTCTGAATGTGGGCTGTGCTCTGTGCTTAGAGGAGGGGTGGAGAACATGGATGCTGGGAGGCAGACAGACAGACTTCTTCATTTCCTGTTGCTTATATGACTCTGGAGAATCTCGTCTAATTTAAACCACATATTTGCATAGATGCTAGGTCTCTCTTTATATGTATATGTAAATATATATATAACTATACAGATATTATATATAGTTATAGAAAGACTTCAGAGACTTCCAGAGAGTCCTCTCAGCTTGGATACAGTGCTGCTGTCGCCCAACTACCTGTGATCCAGTAGACAGAGGCACTCAAGGCTGCCAGTGCTGGGGTTTCCAGAAGCATACGAAAGTCTGAGTTTCCATCGGGAGCTGTCTGACTCTTTAATAATGTCAGCTTTCAGTTTGCATTCTTCAAAACTGGATGCCTGCTAGCGTGTTTCTTGACTCAGTGCTGTAGTCAGCAGAGACGAGAGTGGAAATGAATGACAGGACTGAGCAGCAAATACAAACTGTCAAGGTGACCATGTCCAGCCGGTGGCAGGCAAGGTTGTCCTGGGAGCCAAGTCTCTGGAGAGATCACTGTGTGTCACTGCTGCCTGCCTCTCTGAGGAAGGAGGCACAGACTGAAGAGGTTAGGTGGGTGTGATGGGCTGTAAGGAAGATGTCAGCAGATACACGTATCAGTGTAAAACCTTCTTCAGCCTGTCTTTGGAAACCGAGCGCTCGATTCTAAGTTTCATTTAAATTATACATTCTGATTAGAAAGAAAATTGTATTCATTGTTGATAACTCATAGACTACAGAAAGAAACCAAGGAAGAAGTATGACCAGCTTCAGGATGGCTGTGGCTAGGTAGGTTTTCCTATTATTAGCTGGTTTTCCTATATAATTTTTTTCCCTTTTTTTTAAAACTGTACTATGCTTCCTAAGTCAATATCCCTCATTGATTTAATGCATTAAACACTTCCCTAATTTTCTCAGGATTCAAGAAATCAAATGCACTTGTTGCCAATTCTTTGTCCTCTTCGCATTGAGTGCAGATTTTCTGTTTGTATTCTCTGTATGTCCTACATATGTTACTTCCTGAAACATACCTGTTAGTGAATGGCTCGGCTAGCCTCCCTTTTTATATTAACACATATGTATACTGAGGTTTCTCCATACATGTATGGTGCATATTGGTCATGTTTCCCCTCCATTACACCCCTCCCCCACTCCTGTTTATCCTCTGCCTCTCCCTAGCTAGTCTGTCTTCTACTCTGAGGGCTTTGTTTTGTTGTTGGGCCAGTGTCATTAGGGTTACTGGCAGGGAGTCTGGAGTGGGGCTGTTATTTACAGGAGTGGAGGCAACTTACCTTTGGCTGCACCTCTGTTGAAAATGTCCCCCTCTCCCTAGCAACCATGAACTCCCAGATGACTCCTCAGGGGAGGGCTGGTCTCCTGCAGTTCTTGCGGATGTGGGGCAGTTAATGAGTACAATGGCTAAATTCTCAGAAGCAGGATCCTCAGTCAGGAGGACTGAAGGTTGGGAGCAGGTCGCCCCACTGATGACACGGGGGACTTCCACAGAAAAAGAACTCTCTGGTTCAATCAAACAGTCTTAAAGAGTTTATTTCTTCTCTGGAGAGTCAGGATCAGGGGCAGGTGAGAAAGTGTGTCACACCCCAGCGAAAGAAGCTATTTCCTGTCCTCATTTGTGGAGTTGCTGTCCTTTCTGCAGGTTCCTGCGTTGTTCCTTGATTTCCTCTGTTTAAATGCATTCACTGTGCATTATCCAGAGGGATCCAGGAACTCCATCCTCATTATTATTTTAACATCTTGGTTAAAGGTGATAATGTTCATTTGGTCTTGCCTGTTGGGTGGGCGATTCTGTACAGAGCTCTGCCCTTGCTGTAAGAGGACATCTTATTTCCATCCTCACAGGGTGATTAGCTCTAAAATTGGAAAGCAAGCATTGTGTGTTAGAATGCATCTAAATAAAATCCCAGTGGGAGAATTAATATCTCTTGGCAGTGTTTGAGAACTTTGATGTATGCCTAAAGGGGCAGTGGAGAGGGCTCTCAGCATGGAGTGTTGGGGGAAGCGTAGAGAAGCACCCGGCACAGTCCTCTGACTTTGTCTAAAAATATTTGACACCAGCTTTGAGGCTGGGCATTGAAGGCCACCTTCCCCAATCTTCCATAGTCACAGCTGCATATTCCGTGACAATGGCACTCAGTGTGGATCCAGTCCTAGTGAGTTTTGTGTTGTAAACCCTGGCACACATTTCCTGGCTGTGGTCTAGGACTGAGGCAGGTCAGAGGGTTTGGGGCTCCTTCTCCAGCATTCCTGGAAATAAATTTGCATAAAAGTTCCTTCACTGTGTGTGTGTGTGTGTGTGTGTGTGTGTTACATTGTGTAGAGGTCAGAAGTCAGCATCAGCTCTCTCTCTCTCTCTCTCTCTCTCTCTCTCTCGCATCAGGTTTCTTACTGAACCTGGGATTCACTGATTCAGCTAGATTATCTATCTCCAATCTCTGCCTTCATCTCCGCTGTGCTGGGATGAAAATCACATGTTCTCACATAGAGCTTTGTGTGGTTTCTGGACTCTTGGGTCCTCACACTTGCATGTCGAGAACATTAACTGACAGAAAGAACCATCTCCTCAGTTCCTAGGATCCATTTTTTGTATCGCTGGGGTTGAAGCCCAGAGTCTTGCCAATGCTAAGCAAAGTGGCTTTGGCCTATACCTCCAGTTCCAGCCTGCAAATGTATATTGAACAACTGTTAAGAGTTATGAAGCAGCTGGGCGTGGTGGCGCACGCCTTCAATCCCAGCACTTGGGAGGCAGAGGCAGGCGGATTTCTGAGTTCGAGGCCAGCCTTGTCTACAAAGTGAGTTCCAGGACAGCCAGGGCTATACAGAGAAACCCTGTCTCGAAACACCCCCCACCAAACAAAACAAACAAACAAACAAACAAACAAACAAAAAAACCAGAAGCAACAGGGATCTTATAGTCTAGGAGGGTCAGAAGGGCTTTTCATGAAGTCAGAAATCCCACAGAGACCCACTGTGCATGGCTGAGCCAGGAGCATGGGGCCCGAGTGAGCACCGGGCACATAGCTTCCTACGTGACGACAGGCCCCACAGACAAGAGCAGAGGGGACAGGAGTGAGGTCTCTGTGTATCCAGGAAAATGTGTTGTGCTAACTAGCCATATGTCAACTTAACACAAGCTAGAAAAGAAGGGAGCCTCAGTTGAGGAAACACTTCTGTAAGATTAGGCTGTAGGCAGGACTATAGGGCATTTTCTTAATTAGTAATCAATGGGTGAGGGCCCAGCCTATTACGGGTAGTGCCTTCCCTGGGCTGCTGGTCCTATGTGCGATAAGAAAGCAGGCTGAACAAGCCATAAAGAGCAATCCAGTGAGTAGCTACCTTCCCTGGTCTCTGCTTCAGCTCCTGATACAGGTTTCTACCCTGTGTGAGGTCTGGTCCTGACTTCCTTTTTGGCATAAGCCAAAAAACCTCTTTCCTCCCCAAACTGGTTTTTGGACATGGTGTTTCATGGTAGCAGTAGAAATACTAATTTAAGACATTGTATTACATGTTGAAATGAACATAGTCTTAACTCAGCTTTTTCCCTTTGACATGAGGTGATGTCAGTAGCTTCAACCCTATCTCTGTCTCTCCTGCTCCTGTCTCTCCTGCTCCTGTCTCTCTGTCTCTCCTGCTCTGCATCCTTCCTGACCCCTACAGCGAATTCTAAACCTTCAATGGTGGGAGTGGGTGGGAGTCTTTGCTTCTCAGCAGGGACTACAGGATCTTCCTGTGGGGCTCCTAACAGCAAGAGGGGGGGCTGTTTCTCACTCTGTTGCCCGCCTTTGCAATTCTTTCCCCCACTGGGCTGCCTTACCTAGCCTCAGTAGAAGAGGAGGCGCCCAGTCTTATGGCAACTTGATAGACCATGGCTGGTTGCTATCCACTGGGGCTGGCCCTTTTCTGGAGAGAAACAGAAGTGGATGAGGGCAGGTGCAGTCAGGGTATAAAATAAATAAAATAAAATACAAAAACACAAACAAAAAATATATTGACCCAATAAGTTCATTGTTTTTTTCACTGATAGTACCAATGCAAAGTTATATGAATAGATTAAAATGAAAATTTAAAATTCAAACAACAGCAACAAGAAAAACAAAAGACTACAGCCCTGCTTCCACAGGCCCAACTGGTTTCTGGAGACTAGAAAGGATTGAAGTCTCAGAACCAGATCCCCCAGCACCATTGATAACCTTGTGATCCTCGCTTGCTCCTGGCCCAGAGCTGTCAACGCATTTTTTTTTTTTTTTTTTGAGGTTTTTACATTTTTTTTTTTATTTATTTTTACTACTTTTATTAGATATTTTCTTCATTTACATTTCAAGTGTTATCCAGCTAGTTCCCTATATCCTCCCCCCTCCCGGCCCTGCTCCCCTACCCACCCACTCCCACCCCTTGGCCCCTGCGTTCCCCTGTATTGGGGCATATAAAGTCTGCATAACCAAGGGGCCTCTCTTCCCACTGATGGCCAACTAGNAATGTGTGCTTTGTTCTTAATTCTAGGAAGGGGTGACGTGTCCACATTTTGACCTTCCTTCTTCTTGAGTATCATGTGTTTAGTAAATTGTTTCTTGGGTAGTCTAGGTTTCTGGGCTAATATCCACATATCAGTGAGTACATGTTATGTGAGTTCTTTTGTGAATGGGTTACTTCACTCAGGATGATGGCCTCCAGGCCATTTTTATGTTTGTGTTGTTATCTTCTTTTGGGGTTGTTGAAAACAGAATACTTTCTTGCTCTTTCTAGGGTGTAATTTCCCTCCATGTGTTGGCATTTTCCATCTATTTTCCTTTATAGACCTGGATTTGTGAAAAGATGTTGAATAAATTTGGTTTTATCACAGAATATCGTGGTTTCTCCATCTATGGTAATTGAGAGTTTTGCTGGGGATAGTAGACTGGACTGGCATTTGTGTTCTCTGAGGGTCTGTATGAGATTTCTGGGACCTTATAGCTTTCATAGTCTCTGGTGAAAAATCTGGTATAATTCTGATAAGTCTGCTTCATATATTACTTGACCTTTTTCTCCTGTTTGTTTTCATTATTATTTCTTTGTTTAGTGCATTTGGTGTTTTGATTATTATGTGACAGGAGTAATTTCTTTTCTGGTCCAATCTATTTAGAGTTCTGTAGGCTACTTATATGTTTATGGACATCTCTTTCTTTAGGTTAGGGGAGTTTTCTTCTATAAATTTGTTGAAGATATTTACTGGCACTTTAAGTTGGAAACTGCACTCCCTTCTATACCTATTATCCTTAGATTTGGTTTTCTCATTTCTTCCTAAATTTTCTGGATGTTTAGTGTTGGGAGATTTTCACAATTCTCATTTTTCTTTTACTGTTGTGTCAATGTTTACTGTAGCATCTTCTGCACCTGAGATTCTCTCTTCTATCTCTTTTATTTTGTTGGTAATGCTTGCATCCATGACTCCTGACCTCTTTCCTAGGTTTTCTAACTCCAGGGTGGTCTCCCTTTGTGATTTATTGCTTCTATTTCCAGTTTTAGATTCTGAATGTTTTTGTTCCTTTCCTTCACCTCTTTGACTGTGTTTTCCTGTAATTTTTAAGGGATTTTTTTTTCTCTTTAAGGGCTTTTACCTGTTTATCTGTGTACTCTTGTATTTCTTTAAGAGAGTTATTTATGTCATTCTTAAAGTCCTCTAGCATGAGATGTGATGTGAAATCATAGTCTTGCTTTCTGGTGTGTTGGGCTATCCAGAGTTCACTGTGGTGGGAGAACTGGGTGCTGATGATGCCAAGTAGCCTTGGATTTGTTGCCCATGGTCTTGCCCTTGCCCTTAGCCAACCTGTTATCTCTGTTGCTTGTCCTTCCTGTAAGCTTCTGTGTCAGTTCTCCAGGGACACCAGTTCTCTTCAGAAGGAATTTGGGTATGGAGAGCTGTGGTAGTTCAGCTCTGCGCTGCAGACAAAAAGTAGAAGGATCCTATCCCCAGCTGTTCCTAGGTTCCTGTGTCCTGATGGCTCTGCAAAGGTCCCTCTTAGTCCAGGAATTTTAACAGAAATGTTGTGTTGGCTCTCCTGAAATACCAGCTCTCTCCTTGTGGTATTTGTGTATGTAGATCTAATGGCTTTGACTGTGTAGGACCAAGCTCCCAATGGCTTGACTGTGTAGGACCAAGCTCCCAATGGCTTGACTGTGTAGGACCAAGCTCCCAATGGCTTGACTGTGTAGGACCAAGCTCCCAATGGCTTGACTGTGTAGGACCAAGCTCCCAATGGCTTGACTGTGTAGGACCAAGCTCCCAATGGCTTGACTGTGTAGGACCAAGCTCCCAATGGCTTTGACTGTGTAGAACCAAGCTCCCAATGGCTTTGACTGTGTAGGACCAAGCTCCCAGTGGCTTGACTGACTGTGTAGGACCAAGCTCCCAATGGCTTGACTGACTGTGTAGGACCAAGCTCCCAATGGCTTTTTCCCCCTAGGAACAAGCTGGTAGCATACTGACTGGGCTCAAAATGGGCACGTCTGTCCTTCCTCGGCTTACTGATATCCATCATGGCCCCTTCCTTTTGTGGCTAATTAAGGAGTCCATGTTTGAATAAGTGAAGTTAGTGATGGGACTGGGTAGATGTCATTGAACTCAGGGATGGTCTGAGCGATAGACAAGCTTGTCCTTAGAGACGCTACCTCAGTGCTGGGGCTGATGTCAGTCTCACCCATGGGACGGGGGGGGGGGGTGGTCCCTAACCAAAGCACATGTCAGGGCTTTGTTTTTCCATGAGGGGAGCACCTCCCTCAGGGATAGAGTTGGCAGGGTGAGCGGTGAAGCTACAGGCTCCTCTGCTCCCAGCTCAGCCCTGTTGGCCGATGGGCATAGGGAAAGAAAGATGCTACCCCTAGAGTTTATGTGCCGTGTAATTGCTTATTTGAGTTAACTTCTGGATCTTCACGTGTATATGGCTAACGAGAGTGAGGTTTGATGGAGAACATATTGAAAAGTGAACAGCAGGACAAGCCAGCTATGAAATTGTTCTTGGTGAGGTGATGAGGGTGGCATGGGGGGCAGGACAACTGTGTTCAGTACGTGATGCTGTGGAGAGTCCCACTTCAGATACAGAGACGCTGCCGC
Source organism: Mus minutoides (assembly GCA_902729485.2). Lineage (NCBI taxonomy): Eukaryota > Metazoa > Chordata > Mammalia > Rodentia > Muridae > Mus > Mus minutoides. The sequence goes on from LR749662.1 coordinate 1,264,678, forward strand.
TTGTTCTCCATGTATTCAGTGGCAGTGGGATTGAAGCTGCAGCCTCATGCATGCCGGGAAGATGCTCTACCACTGGCTTCTATACCCAGGAGAAACGTGGCTTTCTTGAAAGGGATTTTTGAAACATACATCCAGATACCCTCATGTTTCCTAATGAAATAGACTTAAGTTACTGGTCACAGGCTGGGCTGGCTGCTGGTTACAAATGAGGCCCTTTGCTTTCCCCGTAAATATCATTTGTACCTCGTGTTGTCCGTTGGAGTCTAATCACAACTTGGGGGTATGATTCTGATTAGGTACCTGGAGTGTTGCTGAACCTCTGTTTATCTCTGCTCGCCTTAAAGAACTCGTCTGTCTCCCAGTCTGATGCATCATTCCATCAGGGTTACAGTTAGAAATGCTGATTTCCAGGTCAGCATGCTGCACGTGGATTAGGGCTTGTGTTGTGTTGTGTTGTGTTTTCCTCCAGCCCTTTTGGCTTTTGTTTGGCAGTGTCTTTTCCAACAGCTACAAGTGTTACCGACAAGCTGGGAGTGTGTCTTCCATCAAAGCTGCAGGTGCCCAGCGCACAGCTCAAGTGAATCTGGGTCTTTCCAAATAAGAAGTCAAGCCCTGGGGCTGGAGCCATGGCTCAGTGGTTCAGAGTGCATGCTGTTTCTGTAGAGGACCTGGGCTTGGCTCCCAGCACGCGTGGTGAGCTGCTCATCACTGCCTGTAGCTCTCTGTAGCTCCATGTTCAGGGGTCAGACATCCTTTTAGGGCCCCCACAACCACTTACACATGTGCATTCTCCTCTCTACCCCACGTATATGTACATCATTAAAAATGAAAAAAAAAAAAAAAGTTAAAAGCCAAGCCCTAGGCCAAGGAAGGAAGCTCAGTCGCTGAAGTGTGGGAGGGTCTGAGTGTGATCCCTCTTACCATGTAAAAGCCGTGGTGATGTGAGCATGGATTCCTGGCGGTCGAAAGGCAGGTAGGCAGATAGATGTCTGGGGCTCAGTGGTCAGCCAGCTTATGACCAGTGAGAGACTGTCTCAAAAGAAAACTGTGGGGCTTCCCCTGAGGAATGACACTACAGACTGCCTCTAACCTGCACACACATACACCTGTCTCCACACACATGTACCTATGGGCACGCCTTGCACACACCTAATGACACACTCTAAAAACACCTATAAAAACTAAAACAAACACCAAGCCCTCACTGTATTCTTATCCACTCTCCTCTCTCCTGGTTGTATCCTCTGAAGGTCAAAAGGTAAATTTGGCAAGTGTGTCTGTCAGAAGGTGATGAATAATTTATAGGTGTGTGCGTGTATTTTCTTCTTGCAGGTATAGAAATAGATGTAACAGGACCCGGGAAGGATTTCCCTTTGGCAAAGGAGCAAATACGTCAAACTGTAAACCATGAGACACGAGGATTTGCACAGAATGCTATTCACAAGCCCGCAGGAATCCTGCACTGTTTCTAGCCAGGTTTCTGTAAGATGAGGTTCTTAGAAATTTGTGCTTTCACTGCACAACACAGGGGGGGAAAAACAGAAAAGAGGAGAAAAGAGTCTCTCTGCAGTGACAGAGCCACCAATTAAAAAATCAGAGGGAATTCCAAAGAAAATTCTGTGTGATTTTTGCCTGTGTTTTCCTCTAAAATTAGGGCAGTCCGTGCTACATGGATTGTTATGCCAAGCTTTACACAAAGAGCTGCCAGTTCAAATGCCCCGAGCTCTAGAGGAGAAATATGAAAAGCTGGCCCTTGTCTTTTGTGGTCCTGTGGGAGAAGGGACTGGGTTTTAAAAAAGCCACGAGAATGTAGAATTTTTCTTCTTAAAGTCAGAAGCCATGCTTTGAAATAGTACCACACTCAATGCAAACAAACCACCAGATGCTAAGTCTGTACATCAGAAGGATGAATTCAGACACTGCATCAGTGAGCATGCCATGGGCCTTGGGGGATGGGCCCAGCCGCTGTGGTGGTGAGGGTGGTGCCATCTCCTGGAGCTGGAGTTGCTCTGACACCCCCCCCCCCCATTCCCCAGGGGCCTTTGCTCTGGAGAAAATCCTATCCAGGAGCCGCAGGAAGCATCCAGTGCAGCTTTGCCTGAATAGCAAAAGTATAAAACAACATGTGGCAGCCTGTGCATGCTAGAAAACTGGGAACCAATGGGAGAGCCACACCCGAGCCCTGGGGTCTTGCTTATGTGGGCGGTGGCAGTGGTGGCAGGGACCGGGATGTGCTTGTGAGTCTGGTGGATACTGAAGAGACTGTGAGGTTTGCTGCTGGGTACATAAACTCCAGTTCTAAGGCCCTCTTGCTGTTCTCCTTTTCTCCCTCCCTCCCTCCCTCCCTCCCTCCCTCCTTTTTTCTTTCTTTCCATATAGGCACTTACTTGTTCATTCTATTGTTTTGCTTCTTTGGATACAAAGAGAATTCACCATAAGCACCAATGACAAGTGTTTATCTTTGATAATTCTGTAGGCATGTTTGTATTTATTTTCTCCCTCGCTCCCTCTCCCTGCCTTCCTCTTTCTCTCTCTCTCTCTCTCTCTCTCTCTCTCTCTCTCTCTCTCTCTGTGTGTTGATGCAGTTCAATAGAAAAGAACCCATTAGACTTCATTCCCTAGTGTAGTAACATTTTCATATTAGGAGCTATAAGACACCATGCTGCAAAGTTTGTATTAAATTTTGAACCGTCTTCTGCATCACTAGCCACTGTCTGTCCTCCCAGCGCCTGTTAGTTAATATGAAATGTAAACTGGGAATATTTAAAATTAAAAGACTGTATCCTTTTTTTTTCATTGTAAACTGGCCAGAGAAACGTGACAGAATGAGGTTTGCCTATCTTCAGCAAAATCATATTTATGGATCACCTTTGAACTACTAATGCCGTTTTTAAGATCTTTCTCAGATTACTTGGCAAGCCATAAAACAGTACATATGTCAGGCTGTTTACATTGTCATTTTCCATTATTAAAAGAAGTTAGAAATAACTTGCACATTCAGAAATAGTGGGTGCTCGGCAACACTAAAACATGAGCAAGCAGGGGAGGTTTTCTGTCTGTAGAAGAGATTGAGGGTATTATGGGTGGAGATCACACCTCTGCCTTGACCACACATTTCCAGTTTGTATTACCTTCCTGTCTGTCCATCTGCTTGCCTGTCTGTCTACCTACTGATCTATCAGTGCATCTATAATCTTTTTTTCTGCCTATTTAATCTACTAAATCTCTCCATTCACTTAATTGATCATCTAGCTAGCTAGCTACTATCTATTCGTTCAGCCATCTATATAAATAGAAATCTGTGATTTCCTCTAGTTTTTGTATGGGAAACCCTACCATTTTAGGGAATACATTCTGAACGAACTCATTTTCTTTGAGAAACTTCAATGGGCACGCATACACACAGAGAGAAAATAATGTATCATCCCTATGACCTATCTATCCACCTGTCTAATACATGTATAATTCACACATTAGTTGGTTACTAAAAGCTTTCTTTATAGACATTTTTAAACTAAGAGACACAGAAAGAAATAAGTAGGACAAGTTTCTCTGACCCTGAAGAAGTCTCCAGTCCAGGCAATCATGATCAATAAATGTTAGCGTCACTCTGTGATATCACAGGACTATTACAATAACTTCTCAAATTCACACTCTGTGATATCATTGAGGGACTTAACAATGGGTTGGTCAGACAAGTATAACCCATGCCTGCTCTGGATTTTCACCCTCCAAATGTAGATCAACCTGACACTAATTCCTAAAAGATCTCTGGACACACATGTCACCCATAGAGACTCTTGCCTGAAAACTTGAATATAAACTTTATATGTTACATTTCACTGCTGACACTTAGGAGACAGGGGCTAGACAAATGTGTCAGCAAGATGGGTACCTTTCAAATGAGATATGAAAATACCAGAAATTCCCTGGAGGCTTGAAGTTAGTCAGCACAGAAAGCTACTATACAAAAATCTACCCACAGATTTCATACTAGCACAGCCATTCAGTGTAGGTGAGTGTGTGTGTGTGTGTGTGTGTGTGTGTGTGTGTGTGTGCCTGCCTATGTTCTTTCACCAAACATCTCATTTTCAAGCTCCTCCATATTTGAGTGTGTGCTCTCAGGTTGGGTAGGCTGTGACTGTGTGACTAACTTGTCAGTTCTCTTGTTGGGAGACATTCGTTTCTAGTTTGTTCCAATGTGAAAGAAAGTTTGGGTTATGAGCATTCTTATGTGTGCTTTTTGTAGATGTTTGACTTCTTGGGTAAACTGCAGAAGTAAACTTGTCAGAGTGTAAAACATGCAAATGTTCATCATCCTAGACACCTGGAGCACAGTTCCCCACAGCACATCCTTTCTGGAAGTGGGTGCTGAAGTTTGTTTTAATTTTTCTGTTCATGTAGGTGTGGAAATGACATCTCACCATGGCTTTCTAAAAATAATTTTTGTGTCTAGGTTTTTAGAGATGTAATCATATACCATAAAACCAATGCACTTTGAAGTATGCATTTTAATGGTTTTTAATGTCTTCATGGAAATGGAACGCTATCACCCTAATCCACAGGTATCTTGTCTGGTTCTGGTTCTTGTCAGTGACTTCTGGCGTGCAGTTCACCACAAGAGAGCAGCTTCTCTAACTTGGTAGTCTTAGCCCATTATACTCCTGGTTTTAGTACCATGAGTTTCCCACCTTGGTAAGTCTAAACAACCTCAAAGTTCACAGAGTAACAGTGAGACAGTGTCACGTATTATGTCTGTTGCTCTCCTGAATTTTCAGGAGCTGTGTATTTTACCTGCACAGGATTGGACCCTCTGACATTCCATCATGGAATGGGGTGGAGCCTCCTGAGCATTGGACCCCAATATTCTATCATGGACCAGTCTGGCCTTGAACTCACAGAGCTCTTCCTGCCTCTGCCTCCTGAGCCCTGGGAATAAAGCATAGTTTAATCACACAAACTATGGCATTGATTTATTTCATTACCTTTTGGTCAGAAGCTAGAGTTTTAAAATGATTTTAGTTTTTTAAAATATATGCTTTTTAACTTAAAAAATTTTATTAAAATATAATTACATAATTTTTTTGTCCTTCTTTTTCCTCCAACCTCTTTCACACTTTCCTCCCACTGCTGCTTCTCCAATTCATAGCCTTGTGTGTGTGTGTGTGTGTGTGTGTGTGTGCGCGTGCATGGGTATATATGTGTATGCATGTGTGTGTATGGGTATATATATGTGTGTGTGTGTATGGGTATATATGCCTGTGTGTGGTGTGCATGTGTGTGTGTGTGTACATGTGTGCATGTCTATGGGAGTGTGTATATGGGTATATATATATATTGTGTGTGTGCATGTGTGTGTGTATGTGTATATGTAAGTGTGTGCATGTGCTCGTGTGTGTGTGTGTGTGTGTATATATATATATATATATATATATATATATATATATATATATATATAAAATGATTTCATATATATGATTTCAGTCTCCTTAAGTTTCCTAAGCTCTTAGCCTATGTGGTGTTCTGATGGTGTTCTCTGTGTATTTGAGAAGAATGTGTTGTCTGCTGTTGCTGGGTAAAGGGCCCCATAGTGTCCTTCATATGGGGTAATAATCTGTTGTTAGACATTTCATTTTGTTTTCTGTGTGATCTTATGCCTACTTTTCTATCCGTGACCCAAAGTGGGCTGCTGATATCTCTGGCTATTATTTTTAGGCCCTTCAGTTCCTTTTAATTCTATCAATTTGGTAGTTTTTAAAAAAGCTTAAACATGCCAGGCGTGGTGGCACAACACCTTTAGTCCCAGCACTCGGGAGGCAGAGGCAGGCGGATTTCTGAGTTCCAGGCCAGCCTGGTCTACAAAGTGAGTTCCAGGACAGCCAGGGCTATACAGAGAAACCCTGTCTCAACAAAAACAAAAACAAAAAACAAAAAAGCTTAAACATTTTTTTCATGTTGACTTATTTTACTGTATGTTGGGTGTGTGGCAGGGTGATAACGGTCACAGCATGTAATGTAAAGGGACAACTTGCAAGAATCACATGTCTTTCTATGAGGCAGGTGGATCTCTGAGTTTGAGGCCAACCTGGTCTACATAATGAGTTTCAGGATGGCCAAAACTACATAAAGCGATCCTATCTCAGAAGGAGGAAGATGAAGAGGAGCAGGAGGAGGAGCAGCAGAAGGAAGAGGTAGAGGAGGAGGAAGAGGAGGAGCAGAAGCAGGAGGAAGAAGTGGAGAAGGAGGTAGAGGAGGAGGAACAGGAAGAGGGAGATGAAGGAGGAGGGGGATATGAAGGAGGAGGAGGTTGAAGATGAGGTGGAGGAGGTGGTGGAGAAGGAGAAGTAGGAGGAGGAGAAGAGGAGGAGGAGGAGGAAAATTGAACTCATGCCACAATGCTTGGAGCAAGTGACTACCCACTGAGCCATCTGGTGTCCAGATTTCTCTTTTTCTACCCAGAGACTGATTCTTTTCTTAATACTTTAAATTTATGATGAATCTTCTGTGTATGAATGTTTTCCCCACTTGTATGTCTATGTACCACATGCAGGCCTAGTGCAGACAGTAGTCAGAAGAAGGTGTCAGATCCTCTGTGACTGGAGTTGTAAGCCACCATGTCAATGCTGGGAATCAAACCTGGGTCTTGTGTAAGAGCAACACATGCATGCTCTTAACTGCTGAGCTATTTCTCCAGTCCCAAAGATGATGTTTGATTGAGTGTGTGTGTGTGTGTGTGTGTGTGTGTGTGTGTGCATGTGTGTGCTTATGTGCTCTTATTCCTTGTTGATATATTGAACCTTTATCATCATGAAACCTTTCTCTTATCTCTAATAATCTTGTTTTAAAGTAAGTATGTAGCTCCACTCTATCTTTTGAATGGTTTCTATTTGCCAAATGTATCTTTTCTTATCTGTTACTTCCCTTCTGTGGTGTCATTTAATTTGTCCCTTGTAGATAGAGTGCAGCTAGATCTGATCCTTTCTTTAGTGGTTTCCTGCTTTTCCTGGACTGTGTAACCATAAAATCATGCTTATAGCTAGACCTGCTGTATCCCTTGCTTTTCCATTTCTACAGCTCCTCCTTTTCTTCCTTGGTTGTTTTTGCATTGGGTTGTTTTTTGTTTTGAGACAGGGTCTCACTTTGTGCCCCTGGCGGGTCTGGAACCCACTATGTGGATTAAATTGGTCTCATGTTCTTAGAGATCTGCCTGTTTCTGCCTCCCGAGTGCTGGGATTAAAGGTGTGCCCAGCATGCCTGCCACATCGAATATCTTTTAGTGTGACATTTTATGTTATTTGTGACTGTTAAGAGTTATTTTCTTAGTGCTTGCTCTGAGAATGGCCATCTATACCTGTGTTGTCAGAATAATGTGCAGAGGTCACACTACTTTAAATCTAAGCAGGTACAGGCCCCACTTAGGTAGAGAATTGTTCCTTATCCCTCTTGTGCTGCTAGATGGGTTACACCTGAGATACTGTGCGTGCCACAGCACCTCAGAATCATTACTGAATCCACCTCAAGAAACAGAGAATTTCGGGGAAAAGGGTGTTTTGTTTTGTTTTGTTTTGTTTTGTTTTGTTTTGGTTTGTTTTGGTTTGGTTTGGTTTGGTTTGGTTTCACCTGCTTTTTTAGCTACTGTTTCTGATTCTCTTCATTTGTTCTAGATTCTTGACACCTGATACCCTTCCCTGTCTCCACCTGATTTTGTCCACACCCACACCCTCTGAATTGATATTGCTAAACATCTTGCAGTTCCATATTATAGGCACAGAAGTTCATGTGGATGGGTCATTTGTGCAGTCGTTTAAGTCAGACAAAAGACGAGGAGGCAGACTTCCTCTGCTGACCACTACTTGTGCAGAATGCCCTTGATGGAGTTTCTGGATATTTGCTTTTAGGTTAAAGCATGCTGTCTCAGGATTGTACTGCTGTGAGAAGCACCATGACCAGAAGCATCTTACAGCTCTTGGGTCATACTTGTCACCAAGGGAAGTCAGGGCGGGACCTCAAGGCAGGAACAGAAGCAGAGTCATAGAGGGGTAGTACTTACTGGCTGGCTTTCCGTGACTTACTTGGCCCTTTCTCATTGTTTCCAGGTCTCCCTTCCCCAGGGGAGTCATGGCTCACCGTGAGCTGGACCCTCCCATATCAACCACTGAATAACTGTACCATAGGCTACCCACAGGCCAATTTGGTGGGGATATTTTTTCAATTGAGGTTCCCTTTTCCAAAATGACTCAAGTTGACATAAAATTAGCCAGCACAAATGTTCTAAGCTTTTCTTACTTACTAAAGAAGGTCTTAAAAGAAGGTCTTCTAAGAATATCTTATGTCCTATTCAACTGAAAATGCCTATAATTCACAGCGGTGGTGGCTCACGCCTTTAATCCCAGCACTCGGGAGGCAGAGGCAGGCGGATTTCTGAGTTCGAGGCCAGCCTGGTCTACAAAGTGAGTGCCAGGACAGCCAGGGCTGCACAGAGAAACCCTGTCTCAAAAACAAAAAAACAAAAAAACAGGGTCTCATAATGTATCCCTGGCTGACCTAGGACTTTGTATACTGCGTCTTATTCCCACATTTTAGGATTAAAGGTGTGTGTCATCACACTAAACTTACAGATGCTTTGGGCAGTAATTTTTTCTGATTTCCTGGTGAGCAGCACACCATGCCCACCCCCCCACCCCCCAATTGCTTCAGGAGTTCAGGAGACAAGTTGCCGTTTCTCTTGATGGGCTATCTTTTCTTTTGCTATTTTCAAGGTTTCTCTTCTTGTTTTGTCTGTTCATATTTTGATCTCAGTGAGTCTGGGCATGAGTCTTCTATTGGAGATGGCTGGGATCCTTAGATGAGGCTGAAGTTATTTAAAACTTTTGTGTGTGTGTGTGTGTGTAGAGATCTTCAGATCTTATTTCTTTTACACATTTTCTGCTCCTTTGCACTCCTCTCAAGCAGGGGCTCTCTCTCTGCACATGTCCACTTCATGGTGCTCATCTTGGCTTTCCTTTATGCCATCCCTCTCGGGTTGTCACCATGAGCTCACTCTGTCAAAGCCATCACACTGCCAACAGCCCAGATCTGGCCTCTTTTCGTGGTGTTTTCTCTTCAGTTCAATCCTGTGAACCATACTCCTTTACACTGGACTTTGGCCTGGATTCTTAGGGACAGACAATCTCTTGTCTTGTCACAATTTGCTATTTGATTGGACATTGTCTTCTAGTACCTGTTTAAGAATGAATATACATCTGCAATGGCTGCTAAGTCTAATAACCTAGTTAGCCCTTTCTTATGAATTCTCTGTTATGTTCTTTAGTCTTGTGTCGGTAACAATTCCCCCTGTTTTCTCCCTCAAAACTGGACATTTTAGATAATGTATTATAGTGAGTGTACACACTGGTTTTCCTTGATGTGGGCTTGCTACCGGTCATTTGTTTGTGTGTTAGTGACATGTCTTGGCCTTTTTAGGATTCATTCCTCCTCCCAATACCCATAGTTGGAGGGGCAACCACTGGGGTGTGTACAGTCACCTGAGAGGATGATGGATTATCCGTTCTCCTTTGGCTTCCCCATTATGTCTCCTCCTTCAACCTCTCCAGGAAGCTGTCTCTATTGATACCACACCAAGATGCTAGCCTTCAAATAATTGCTAGCCTTCAACAGTTGCCTGATGACTGCTCTATTTTTTTTTTTGACAGTTCCTAGGAGCCTACAGTCCTCTGTAGTATGTTCCTATTAAATCTGAGCCCCTTGCAGTTTGCTTTTGAGCCCAGTGCTTGAGGTTTGGCCAGGAGAACTGTCATGGCCGTCTCTGCCTTTGAGTCTGCAGGATAAACCAGCTGTCCAACAGTGAGATTTGTTGCTGTGGAGTCATTGGCATCTTAGAATGGTCCCCACTTTGGCTGGTTATCTGATCTACCACTAAGGCAATCTCTTCAAGTTTTCATTTATTATATTATCATTTATTATATTGCATTTTTCATGGTGCCATTTCCACTTGGGTATTTTCTATTATTCCTGTTTTATTTTTTCTCAGGTGATAACATTTTCAGCCTTTCACATACCATTTTTTTAAAACTGTCATCATTTTAAAGTTTCTGCCTCATTGTGTCAATAGCAAGGTGGTTGTGTGTGCAAGAGTGTGCGGATTCTTCTTTCAATTATAAATCAGATTTTCTTGCTTCTCCACGAATCCTGTCTCACCCTGAATGCTCAACATTTTGTATCAAATAGCAGTATACATGCTTTTGCTTTGAGCCATAGTGTGATGGCTCTGTCAGTATTGTCAAAGTTGCTCTGATTCTGCAGTGGTTCACCGTTGTGATTGTGATTCTCTTCATGGCCATTTGAAGTGCCCTGAGGGAAGAGTCAGTATTTCTCCTGTCACCACTGAGGCCCTCAGAGGTCACTCTGAGCTTTGTGTAAGAACTTCCTGACCTTGTACACACTTGAAGCAGTTGGCATCCTGGATGACATGGGAGATCCCAAGGAGATGCACAAGTTCCCAGTAGAGGAGCTCTTCTCCGAGCTCTTTGGGCTTTGAGGAACAGCTAGTTGCCATACATGCAGCCAAGAGAAGAGATTGTTATGAGGGCTTTCCCAAGTCGATCCCCATGCTCAATATGGACTTCCCATCATGCATTTCTTCTGAGTTTCATCCTTGGAGGTGGGCTGAGAGGATTATAAGATCCTTCCATTTCTTGTTCTTTTGTTTTGTTTTGTTTTGTTTTGTTTCCTGAGTCTAGATGATCCAGCTTTCTTCTCTGGCTGCCTGCTGCTGTACCTTCCCTGACATCATGGACTCTCCCTCCAAAACCCAAAGCCCACAGAAACTTTATCCCCAAAGTTGGTTTTTGTCAGAGGATTTTATCAAAGTGGAAAAGAAACTAAGATATATATAAATCCTGAGGGTTCACAGTGAGGGTAACATTCTCCTGAAGATCCCAAGGCAACTTGTGTCACAATGTGTGGCTAAGGTTATCACCTGAGCAGGTAGCACAGGGGTCTCTGCAATAGCTACTGCCTTGGCTCATGATAAGTAGATCAGTGGAGAAGGCTCTGTTGGTCTTCACCCTGCCCTGTGCATTCCCAGATCTGGTGAACCATGGAGGGTATGGCACGTTGTTGGCCTTCTTGGGCTTTCATAGGGCTACCTGAAAGGATGCATGCAATCTCCCACATGGCTGTGTCTTTGGCAACTCTAATGTCAGGTTGGCCTTGTAGTGACAGACGTGCCTCTCTGTGGGAGTTCCAGGAAGTTGACTCAGATGGAAATTTGATCTGTATGCACGAATGGTTCCAGCAGGTAGAGGGAGACTTCTCTTGCCTTCCATGTGACAACTAATGACAGTCTACTTTCTCTTGATTCCCATGGAAAGGACTGATGGAGCTGCAGAGGGAATAGTTCAGAGACATCTTCAAACAAGCTTGAGAAACTCTATGTCCACTTGTACCCTTCCTCCCCCCTCTCTCTCCATCTGTGCAACCGTTCTCTTATCCCAGCATCTACTGAATGCCAGGTACCATGAAGGGATGTAGACTGTAGTGCTGACAAATAAAAATCATCTCACCCTCAGGGTGCTGCAGTCTGCCTGGAAGGACAGACCCTGAGCAAACCACTCCATCAGGATATGATGGGGCACAGTAAGACTGGCCCAGTTCAGAGTAGGGCGCCTAATTATTTTTCCATGTATAAGTAACCTTCACTCTGAGTCTCTCCAAGGAGTAGCCTTCCTTAGACAAGGAAGAAAAGAGGATGGTGGATGAGGGAGGGCTCCACGCTTAGCAGTGTATGATTCCCTCGCTAAGGGACAGAACAGGTGGGGGGCCTAACAGGGCGGGGGGCTGCAGCTGTCAAGAGACACTGGGGTTTGTCCTTAATCCTAGCAGTAAGGGGGTAAGTGTGGGGCTGGTAGCATCAGGGTAGATTCTGTATCCCTGAGATATTCCTCTTCTAGGGAAGGGGCGAGAGGACAAACTTCATCAGTCATCCAGGCAGGAGGAGGAGGGCAACAGAGGCTGGGACTAGGAAGCAGTGGCAAGAACTGCAGTAAGCCACAGTCTTCCAAGAGGCCACATTTCTGTGCTTTGGCAGAGAAGGTGTATGTGTGCGTGCATGTGTTGTATGTGTGGGGAGAGAATTTGTGTACATTAGTTTCCTAGGCATTCATGACAAATGACCTCCAACTTGGCTCCCTGATGTGAGAGATGCTTGCTCTAGCACAGTTTTGAAGGTGAGAATTCTGCAGCCAAGGTGTGAGTAGCCCCACCACTACCACACACACACACACACACACACACACACACACACTCTCAAGATTCTTGGGAAGGGTCCTTCTGCCTCTTCCACCATCCGGTGGCTCCTGCTGTTCCAGGCCTGTGTCTGCAGCATTCCAGGCTCTGCCTGTATGTCTCACAACCTTCCCTGTGTGTATCTCTTCTGTGTCCTCCCTTCTGTGAGGACAGAGTCACTAGAATGGCTCCCACATAGTCCAGGATGACTTCATTCCAGCTTAGTTAATGACATTTGCAAAGACCTCACTTATCTTTTTAAATTTAATTTTATTTGTAATTCATTTTTATACTCCATATTCCATTCCCCACCCCTCCCCATCCACCACCAGTCTGCTCCACATCCCACACCTCCTCCCCACCCCACCCCATCTCCATGTGGATGTCTCTACCCCCCACCCCACCTGACCTCTAAACTCCCTGGGGCCCCAGTCTCTCGAGGGTTAGGTGCTTCATCTCTGAATGAACCTCATATCAGCTGGTGAATGCTGCCTCCTTGGTGATTCAGTGTTTGAGAGATCTCGGGGGTCCAGGTTAATGGAGACTGCTGGTCCTCCTACAGGGTCGCCCTCCTCTTCAGCTTCTTTCAACCTTCCCTAATTCAATAACAGGGGCCAGCTGCTTCTGTCCATTGGTTGGGTGCAAATAAGTGCATCTGACTCTTTCAGCTGCTTGTTGGGTCTTTTAGAGGGTAGCAAAGACCTCATTTCTAAGTAAGATCTCTCTCTGAAGTTCAGAGTGGACATGAGTCTTCAGGAGACAGTCTTCAATCCACCTCAGGGAGGAAGGGGAATTACTGTGGATGTGTGGCAATGTACCCAATGTAAGCAGCTTCAGGGAGGTGCTGCTTCCTTCAGGTTCATGGTTATAATCACAGGTGTGAGGGCAATATGTCATACCATGATGGACAGGAAGGAGAGCATTCTCATGAGAGGGAAAGATAGACCCTTTCTTTCCCAGTGACACACTTCCTCAATCCAGGTCCCACCTTCCAAGTTCTGCCACCCTCCCCAACAGTCTATTCACACTTTGAACTTGTCAGTGGGTTGATTCACCCATTAGAGCAGAGGCCTCTGGATCCAGTCACTCCACAAAGCCCTTTGGACAGCAACTAAGCTGCCACTACAGGAGCCTGAGGGAAATAGCTAGGGTTCAGCCCACTGCAGGAGCCTGAGGGAAATAGCTAGGGTTCAGCCCATACCAGGATAGTTCCAGGATGGAGTTGCTAGTGGCTTTGGAGGACAGACACCAGTATTAGGATCCTAGACCACTGGACCAGAAAGACAATGGACTTAAATGTCACAGGGCTGCCTCTAGTGATACCCTTGCGTTAATTTCTTTCATGAATGAGTTTGAAAATCTTTTGATACACTTTGACATAGTGACTGAAGTTCTGACTCATACATCAGATACTCAGTTTCCCAAAGGTCCTGAGCCTTTCAGGACATGATGCATATCTTGCTGCTGCCGACCTATCTCACTGATGATATGTGTGGGTCCTGGGGCCCACTGACTTGGTCTCATCCTGCCCTGCCCTGCCCTGCCCTTTCCTAGCTGTGTGGCCTTGGGGTGGACTCTGGGATTTTGCTGACTTTCTGCTCTCTTGGTGGAAGATGAAACATTGTTGCAATGGGGGCAGGCAAAGTGCTGAGTTTTTGGTTTTGTTTATAGGATCCGGTAGGCTCTGTTTTGGGGTTTTATGTTTTTAATTTTCTTTTTATTTTAGGGATCTATTTATTTTATGCATATGAGTGCTTTGTCTCCACATATGTCTGTGGGTCCTACGCATGCCTTGTGCTCACAGAAGGCAGAAGAGGGCATTGACTGCTCTGAAACTCAAGTTAGAGATGGCCATGAGCACTGTCTGGGTCTTCTCAAGAGGGACAAGTGTTCTTGAGTGCTGAGCTGCCTCTCCAGCTCTCAAGTGTTTTATTTTCATTCATTTGGGTCTGTGTGTGTGCATGCATGTGCAACTCTGTGTGTGTCTGTGCATGTGTGTATGCATGCATGTGCAACTCTGTGTATGTGTGTGTATGCATGTGAGTGCAGTGCCCATGGAGGCCAGAAGAGGGCACCAGATACCCTGGGGCTGAAGTCACAGGCAGTTGAGAGTTGCCTGATATGGGTGCTGGGAACTGAGCTTAGGTCTTCTGGAAGAGCAGCAAGTGCTCTCACTGCTGAGCCATCTCTCCAGCTCCTAGGCTTTACTTTAATGAGAGCATTCTGTGTGAGACTCAGAGTTTAGAGTCCTCTGAACACATGGCTAGAATGATATCTGGGATCACACAGTGGTGTGGAATTCCCCACTTCCTCTTGAGCACAGGTGATTGATAGCTTCCTCTTTTCCTTTGACCCTCCTTTCCCCCTAAGCCACTAGGAGAGAGAAGAATCCTGTCACAGTAAGTTCTTTTTTGCCAAAGATTCACTTTGTGTAGCAGGTCAGGGAATGATAGGGTAAGGAGGGGTGGCTGAGCTGGTTCTGAGAGTGCTTGCTGCCTAGCCTGAGGGCTTGAGTTCAGTCCTGTGGAACACACATGATATCAGGAACCAACTTCTGAAGTAAGTTGTCCTTGGACACCCACACATGTGCTGCAGCACATGCACACAGATACATACATGTGCACTTATCACACACACATACACACATGTGCACATATCACACACACATGGACACATATCACACACATACACACATGTGTACATATCACACACACATATATGCACACACACCACACACACATGCGCATACATCATACACACAATGCACACACACCACATACATTTATATATACACATGCACAGACACACACAGACACACCCTACTCTCCCTCACACACACATAATAAATAAATAAATAAATAAATAAATAAATAGTAAATAAATGGATATAAAAATGAATAAATAAAAGGGAGGCAAAAAGACAAACACCCCTAAAGGACATAGAATGTGGATGTGATAAAGGAACTTCCAGGTTAAAGGAGATCAAACTATGGCTCTCCTCCTTTACTCAGCTCAGCAGCTCATCTCTTGGTTGTGCCCCTGACCTTGCACCATACAGAATGGTCTTCCTCAAAATGAACCTGAACAGCTCCTCGCCCTAATCATGGGCCTGCCTCTCAGCCTCCTGGTGACTTTGACCTCTAGCCCTTTCAGAGACTCCTCTATGGGACCTAACATGGTTCCAAACACGTGATGACACAGCCTGGATCCCCAAGACCACACTTGGCTGCTGTGCCTTTGAATCTCAGCCTTATGTTTTATCTCAGTCCAACTCCCAACGTTCTCCCTGAGCCCACGGTGTGGGTCCCTCATTGTAGATATCACACATACACTTTGGTGTGTTCGGCCCATTGCTTCATTCTAGGGCTATTTGCTAATCGGTATGGGGGAATCAGGGAAGCAAAGGCATCTAGACCCTGGCTCAAGGCTCCCCTTCTACACTCACCAGGAGCACTCACCAGGAGCACTCACCAGGAGCACCATGCCTCTCTTCACTCAGCTCCTGCTGTGCCTCTGTGTAAGCCCTCTCCCATTCACCCCATGTCTTTCCATCTCCATGAGGTTGGAAATTAGGCCTCTTTGGGGCTCCTCTGCCCTTCCCCCTCTCTCATGAGCAATCTACTTCTCCCCTCACTGGTGCAGCCTGCTTACTTTGCACCTGGCTTGCTGGTTTTGTCTTATTTTGTAATCAAGCGAAAGCATCTATTTCAAGTAGTCTAAATTGAAGTTTCATTTCCCAAATTGCAGGCACGGCACAAGCAGTCTCCAGGGAAACACCCACTTTAGCAAAATTTACTTAGCTGTGCCCCTGGTGTGGGGGCATTTTTCAGAGCTCTGAAATGTTTGCTGTGATTACTAACATTGCAGGGACTCCTTTATATTTGTAGCATTCATAGTATTTGCAATAGCTTATATTTTTCTCATGATAGATTCTGAGACATAAATGTGAGCAGGAAAATGTTCTGGGCTTCTGTCTTAGTTAGGGTTTTACTGCTATAAACAGACACAATGACCAAGGCAATTCTTATAAGGACAACATTTAATTGGTGCTGGCTTACAGGTTCAGAGGTTCAGTCCATTATCATCTTAGCTGGAGCATGGCAGCATCCAGGCAGGCATGGTGCAGGAGGAGCTGAGAGTTCTACATCTTCATCTCAAGGCCACTAGGAGAAGACTGGCTCCCACATAGTTAGAAGGAGGGTCTTAAAGCCCATGCCCACAGTGACACATTTCCACCAACAAGACCATGCCTACTCCAACAAGGCCACACTTCCATATAATGTCTGTCACTCCTTGGACCAACCCTATTCAAACCACCACAGCTTCATAAAACAAAAACAGTTGCCACTCCAAAGGGCTGGGATGGCCTGTGATGCTCCCCCAGTACATCAACGTGTTTGATTCTGTTGGACCTCATAATGCCTGGGGAACAGGTGGAGAACTGGCTGGGCTGAGTAAAGACAATGGAACCATTTGTGCCTCTCTGAGTTCAAGTGAAATGAACTTGTTCTGAAGCACAGTGCTGGGAGCATTGAAAACATATGGTGGGACTGAGACATTCCAGTGATGGCCAAGCGCCAGTCAGGAAAGGTGCCCATGGACTCCAGGTTGAACTGGGTAGAAATGCCCTGTGGGAGCTGAGGGAGGGACTGAGGGGGAGGAGGCTGATGCAACTTCCATATCTTAGTAGAGGGCAAGATTAGAGGTCTGAGTGAAGAAGGACCACAGGTGTGTCATGTTCTCATGGGAAGGTAGGGATGGGTTGAAGGGAGTACCCTAGTGGCCATGTTGTGGTGACTTGATTGGTTCTGTGTTGAGTGTGGAGGGCTTGAGATGCCAAAGCGGGGGATTTCATCTTCCCAGGGGTACTAGGAATCATAAGGAGACCACTGAGGCCCTGTGGGACATCAATGGTCACAGGAACACTAAAGGTTATAGTTAACGTGGGCAGGCAAACTGAGGTGGAGTGTGGGCTTATCAGCAGGAGTGTGGAAGCTCTCCGGCCTATCCCCCAAGGACAGTCTGTGAAGAAGACTGAAGATCTAAAAGGAATCTAGATTCAGGGACCTAGATGTAGAGAAAGAGGGACTGTGAGTCCGGTACCTGCTGGACACCCCTGGTGTGGTGGCCAAAGCTGGCTCCTTCTCACTTGGGCTTTGGGTGTCAGAGTAGACTATAATACTTTCTGTGGCTCCTTTCCTAACCTCACAGAAATACCCTTTGTGAAGACACCCTTTGGCATCAAGTGCCATGCCATCAGCCTGGAGCCTGATTAGGGGGTCACCCACATATCCCCCGAGTCTACTTGTCCCAGCCAAACCACGGGGCCCCTGGTCTATTGCACAGGGACATAAGGTTAGATCTAGTATTCCAGAGAATCAGTGAGCAGTGCAGAATGGGGAGGGATGTTTGGTGCAGGACTCAGGGAATGCCTGTTTGTGACAGTTACACTGGCAATATGGAGGCAGAGAAAGAGAAAGAAAGAGAGAGAGAGAGAGAGAGAGACAGACACACAGACAGAGACAGAGACAGAGAGACAGAGAGACAGAGAGAGACAGAGAGAGACAGAGAGACAGAGAGAGAAAGCTAAAGACAGACACAGAGAAACTGAAGAGATAAAGGCAGATCAAGAAACATATAGATTGAGAGACTGAAGCAGAGACCAGACTGAGATGCAGCTGACTGTCCTCTGTACACCAGGCAGATCAGAGGCCAGAGTGATGGAGAGAAGGCACAGGCACTGGCTGCAGGTCTAGGAGCCTAGAAATCTGGAAGTTCCCCTCTATTACCCACTTTCCCTTTAAGCTAGTCTGACTGGACTCTGGCTCCTCACCCCGTGTCTTCTTAAATAATGGCTTGTTATTTTTGCACAGAAGCACAACATTACCTTCAAACGACCAACCTTTCAGTGGCTTCCTGTGACCAGTCTGAAAACTGCCACCTGAGGCACAATGCCTGAGATGTTCCAGTAGTGCTGATGTGATGGGGTGCTGAGATATGGATCATCAGATCTCAAGGCAGTTGGTCAGCTTTGAGTAGCCCATCTCCTTATAGATATAGAAATGTCTGCTCATAGATCAACCCATTGTGAGGCCTGCTCAGCAGGACCAGAAGCCATCCCCCAACTCCACAGCTGCCCTCACCATGACCCTGGATCTAATAGTGACACATTCAAACGCTCCCTCCTTCTGTATCCTTAGGCCAGCTGAGTGCCCCAGGCTGGCTTCCTCTGAGTCAGGATAGGGCTTAAAGGTGTCATTAGCTGGGCAAGGACTCTGCAAAGGACAGAGGCAACTTCTCAGTGTCATCAATGACTGTGGAATTAGATTATCCAGAATCCTTAATGGGATATGGCTCTTAGCAAACATGCAATAGATGTGCAATTTCCCAGGAATTTTCTGCAGAAGACCTGGCTATGGGTTGGAGCTCACTCTTGGGGTTCCTTCATCTCTCTACCGCCCCTCATCCTTTCCCTTCTCTCTCTCTCCTCCAGTTCATATCTCAGAGGCTTTACTTGGCTGAACTCTTTGTTTCAGCCCTGGAGAGGTATACCTGTTATCCAGGCAGACCCCAAGAACGAAGGAGCCCAGTGTCCCTCTTGAGGCTGAAGCAGGGTTCGGATCTCCCACTTGCACTTGGGGAAGGACCTGGACCATGCTGAAGTCACAGAACCCAGTGTTGGCCCAGGCTGGCTCTTTGTGGTAAAGAAAGGGTATGAGCACCATTCCCACTCATAGCAACTTTTCTTCCAAGACAGGATGCCAAGAACTTTGGCTATAACTGAAGTAGAATGGGAATGGGGGACCTCTTGAGAGAATCCAGTGGGTAGAGGTGAGGCACACTGTTGGAGTCCCATGATGTAAAGCCCTACCTCATAGACGCCTCTGCCATGAATGCCGCCAAGGCTGAGGAGGGACATTCGTGCCCTGGTTCCTTTGAGGCTGATTTTCCATTCCTATGCCTGAGCCAGTGACCCAGGACCTATGTTGAGTGTCATGTGAGCCTCAGGTAGTGGCCTCCCCATGACTCTGTTGCATGACTAGGGTTCAGCATCTTTGTCCATGGGTTGAGTGTCAGAACCCCTTTGTTCTAGTGAACCATGACCCACAAGCTGGGCTCCAGACACAGTGAGGGCATCAGGATTGCAGGCAGAGGTGTGGAAGACTCATAGAATCCCTGAGAAATTCCTTCTCTGTCATCCTCCGAACTCTCCCAAGTCTGAGAGCAGCTGCTAGAAAAGTGGGTTTGTGCATGAAGCTTAGGGCTTCGGGTCTGGAGAGGTCTGTTTCACTCTAGTGGGCTGTATTCCTGAAGATATGGAGCAGAGTGGAGGCTGGGATGGTCCAAGCTCTTGGTCCCCTGAGCTGCTCTTCTGGCCCTGGGCTGCCCTCCTCACCCCAGCCCTGCCTCGCTCACGCATGTCTATATTTAAGAATGTTTACAGATAATAATGGGCTTCAGCCCCCAAAGGCAGACGGAAGCCTTCCTTGCAATTGCTAGGCTGGAGGGTTTTCAGTGAGTCTGAATGAGCGAGTGAACAAGCCTGGGGCTCCTTGCCAGTCTCTGCCTCTCAGGGCACCAGGGAACATCCAGGAGCTGCAGGGAAGCCGAGCTGCTGGGGAAAATGGAGCCTTCCATCCAGATCCACCCTTTGACCTTGGCCATGAGGCAAGTTTAATCCCCCCCCAGGGTGGGCATCTATTTAGGGAAGACCTTTGACAGGCAAAGGCTGAGCAAATCCTTGCTGCGGCTGGCTGTTCTGGGAAACAGTGACCTTCTTTCTGGAATCAAAGGACTATGTCTGATTGGAGGGAGTCTGGGGTTGGGGAAGGTGCTGACTCTCTCCCATAGGCAGGTCCTATTTGCATGTCCCCATGGGTCAGACCAGGACCAACCCTAAGCTGTGTCCTCGAGCCCAGAAGGAGCTGGTAGGTCAGCTTGTATTTTCCTGGAATGCCATTGTAACCCGTTACTTCCAAGCTAGACATTTGCATGCCTGCTCATCCTGAATGCAGGATAATTTCTAGGAAACAATAGGTTGCTTCCTCTGGTCTGCCTGTGTCCTGTTCTCAAGCTGTGTTTTCTAAAAATTCAGCATACAGCAGAACCTCCCTCCCAGGTGGCAGTTTTGGCATCCATGTATAGCTGGAGACAAACCTTCCCCTGTCAGGAGTGATGCACCCTGGGGCCTCTGTCCCAGCTTCCTGACTTGGGGACATATGCAGGTTACTCTTTGGTTGTGTGAAAGCATTCAGTGGTTTGGAAGTAAGGTTGGGTGTCTCAAGTTAGAGCCAGAAAAGGAGAAAGGGAAAACTGAGTCAGGATGGTATGTGATTTTAAGTTAATGGTTGCCTGAGGTGCCTGCCGTGTTCCAGGATGCAAAGATGTTTTGACCCAGTGAGAACTGTACATTCTGGGTCCTGAGCGCTTCTGAAGAAGGGAGAGTTGTGCATGCTGACAGACTGACACCCCCCCCCCCGTTTCTCCTTAGGGGGCCCAGAAAAGAAGGTCATCTCACACACTGCTGTGCTGCATGGCTGTGAGTTCTGCTATGTGGGTGCTGTACAGAAGGGTGAAATGCATGCTAGTTTTAAAAACACAAACTCAAGGACTAATACATCACAGATACGCACACAAGCATGCACACATGCACACACATGCGCATATACACCACACTCACATATGTGCACATATACACATGAACACACATACACACACACATACATATGCATGCACATGTGCACACGTGTGCACACAAGGCATGCATACCACACACATGTGCATGTATTCATGCATGCACATATGCATGTATGCCCACACACTCATGCATGCACACACCATATACACACATACACAGGCACGTAAATCACACCACACACACATACATGCACACACACACTCATGCACGTGTGCGTGCGCACACACACACACACACACACACACACACACACACACACACACACAGAGGCACTCAGGGTCCAGGGAAGCCACTTAGAAGGTGTGACTCATTTGTCACCTAGGTGTGACTCTTGCAGAGGTAAATATTCCCAGAAGATCTGCAAATTCACCACTATTCAGCTTTACAACATTAAATGTGAAGTGAAACAGGCTGAAAAGGAAACTTGCTGTCTCTTTACTCACACCACGGGCTGTTCCTGAGCCACACCCATAAGTGAGTAGCTCAAGTTGTTTGCCATTCTATGGGCTGGCAATGTGTATACATTTTTTTCTTGCTGAAATTTGTTCATATTAATTCCTTGATTACTAAGAAGTAGAGTCCCCAGTCAGTGTTACAGCCCTCAGCCTGGTGTCTGAATGCTGTTGTTACATAATGCAGTCACCTTGCTTGTGGGAAAATAGAATATCATTATTAGGAGCAGTCTGCCTTTCTTGAAGTCACACACTGTGATCATGTAGAGTTGTCAGTCAGCAGCACGCAGCCTTATGGAGGTGGCTGAAGCCACTTGTTCTTGGGTCCCAAGGTTGCTGCTTTTGAGCCCTGGAGCTCTTGGTGCTGAGCCTGTGGTGCTATTTTTAGCTCCCTTCCTTCATGCATCTTGACATCATTTGACATGTCACAGCTGAGTCTCTTCTGTGCGTGGCAGTTACTGTGCTGTGTAATCTGTGTTTTCTGGGACGAAAATAGTCCTCACCTAAGCACATTGATTTTTTGTATATTATATTTATGATGTCAATTATTTTTAAAAGCTACAAAATAGGGCTGAGGAGATAGGTTAGTTGTGCAAGCATGAGAACTTGGGTTTGATCCCCAGAACACACATAGAAAAGCTGGATGTGGTAGTGTACCCTTGTTATCCCTGCACTGCAGAAGTGGAGGCAGATGGATCCCCGGGACTTCCTAGCCAGCCAGCACAGCCTAATTGGTGAGTTCAGACCAATAAAGGAAAGTTCAGGGGAAAGATAAAGAATGACATCCAAGGTTGACCTCAAGCCTCTACACTGAAGCACACACATGTACACGCATGAGCACTGAAGAACACACATGTTCACGCATGAGCACTTGCATGTGCATGAGTGTGTGCGTGGGCACGTGCACACACACACACACACACACACACACACACAGGTACCACATAGACACAAAGTAAAACCTATCCTTTTGATCTCAGTTCTGTTAGGTGACCTGGTAATGACCAAAAGGGTAAGGACTGTTAATCCTGCCACAGAACCACGGGGCAGAGTCATGGTCCTGAGCATGGAGTACCCACAACATGCAAGGCTCATCTGTGGGCGTTTTGAGTCTTCAGACCTGGGACTATCAAGAAGACTTGGTTCTCCAGAAGTCCTGGATGATAGTGCTGGGCCCTGTGCCTCAGATCTAGGTCATCCTGGATGACCTCAGAGATTTAGGGAGTGGAGAGCCTACTTCAGCAATAGATGGAAGGACAGGGGACATTGCTTTGCTGTGTCCTATTCATATGGTTGAGGGTGAACTTGACTGGAAATGAACCAAGCATATAAGTCAGACATGCTAGCTGGGCCTGACTACAGGGTGGCGGCAGGAAGGAGGCCTTGCACTGAGATATGATCCTGGTATTTCAGGAGAATGAAGTCAGGCATGTGAGGTACTCGGTTGTCTGGGTCATACAGGTACGAGTGAATGTGTTGCCGGTGAGCACACACAGTGTGGGGTCTGCTGTTGCCATTTGGTGAAGCTGTGGATGTCGCGTTGCTTGAGAGCCTTCTCTGTCTATCCAGACATCTGATAAGCATTCAAAAGGCAAAACAGGCTTTAGGGACTTGGGAGAGCATCTCATGACAGAGCTCTTGCCAGGGTGTGTGAGGCCCTGAGCTGCATCTTCATCACAAACAGAAACAAAAAGAAAATGGGATGCAGGAGGATGGCAGAGTGTAAGTTAACGCAACAGTCTTGTCTCAGCCAAGCTGCTCTGCAAGCATCTGTGTGGGTGTGGATATGAACACACGTCATATTCTGTGTGTGTGTGTGTGTGTGTGTGTGTGTGTATGTGTGTGTGTGTGTGTGTGTGCAAGCATCTGTGTGTGTGTGGACATGAACACACGTCATATTCTGTGTGTGTGTGTGTGTGTGTGTGTGTGTGTGTGTGTGTGTGTGTGTGTGTGTGTGTGTGTGTGTGTGTGTGTGTGTGTGTGTGTGTGTGTGTGTGTGTGTGTGTGTGTGTGTGTGTGTGTGTGTGTGTGTGCAAGCATCTGTGTGGGTGTGGACATGAACACACATCATATTCTGTGTGTGTGAGTGTGTGTGTGTGTGTGTGTCTCCCTCTCCTCATCCCCTCCCTCTCCCTCCCCTCCCTTTCTCTCCCTCTTCCTCTCCTCCCCCTCCCCCTCCCTTTCCCACCGTTTTCCTCTCCTCCTCTCTCTCCCCTCTCCCCTCCCTCTCCCTTTCTACTTTTCTCCATCTTCTGTCCTCTCTGTTTCCATACCCCCTGTTCCTCCTCACTCCCACTCCCAGTCTTTACACGCTATGCTTCCCCTCCTGCCCTCTCCTGGCCACCTGATGGCATTCTAGTCTAGAAGGATTTTGTCTATGGATGTTCTCAGATCCACTCAGAGGGAAGATGGGTCAAGTACAAGTTGCTTCCCCAGGGTCTTCCATTCTGCTGCCTGGCTTTAAAAGGTTCTGGAGGAGAACTTGTGCCATTGATTTGTATGTGGCATGTGGCTGCTGTGGAGGCAGAACACATAGTGCACCCAGCAGAAAACACTTGCTTCCTGCCTGGTGCCTGGGAATGCCCACCCCCACTCAGTGCTTCACACCCAAGGTCACACAGGCACAGTCACTCAGGAGACACAGCAAGAGGTGGAAGCCTGGAAGTCAGCAGGTCTACATGGAATTGCTCACTGCAGGTCTACATGGAGTCGCTCACTGCAGAATTTTTTTTTCCTGATTTTTATGTTCGAAACTTTCATAAGGCATTTTGATAATTGTGTCAGTAGCATGGGTCTTAGCAGGAACACCACAGGGTTCCATCACAGGACCAGAGTCTCTGATACTGACCACAAACTTGACACACTTGTCACCAGGGAAGAAGAGAGGAAATCTCATTTGATTGTCTTTCTATCTACAATAGTTCTATTGGTTCTTTGAGAATTTGTACGATGTGTCTGGGTTACAATCACCCCTCCTCCAGTTTCTCTCATACCCATGCCGCTCCTCCCTCTGTTTCTCTAAACCTGTCAGGTCCAATTTGTGCTGCCCACGAACTCTTGGGTACGTGGCCATCCGCTGGAGAACCTTATCAGTCTGGCCCATGTGCTCCTGAGCCGGATAGCAAGCCCCTTAGTCAGCAGAGTGTGTGAGAGGCTGAGCCTGTAAGAAGTCACTGTCTGTGAACTCCAAAGACTCAGGTTTGCAAAGCTCATGATCCCAATCCTGCCTGGGGCTCAGATGGGCAGGAAGCAGGCCTCTCAGGTACCCATCAGTGGAAGGGGTTGTGAACAGAACAAGAAAAGTTTGCTTTTGCCCCGAGTGTGTGCTGTGGGGTCATAGACAGGAATGCCAACCATTGTCCTGCGTGCTAGCAGGAAGCATTGTGGGAAGTGAATGGGAAAATAGGCCAGGGGAAGGAGACTTATCATTGTGGTGAGAGGCAGACCATAGAGTATTAAATACAGGGGCAGGGTGGGGGAGGCAACATGGAGGTGGCATCTGAGCAAGGACCCGATGGAGTGAGGAAATGAGTGTGGCAGATTTCTGTTTGGACAAAAGCCTTGTAAGCAGGGGATACTCCAATGTAAAGCCCCCTCCCCCACCACTGGGACACCCTGGGCATCTGAAGCTGCATGGAGAGACAGCAGACAACATGGAGATCAGTTGGCTTTTGGTCTGAACGTGATGGAGCCTCCGGAGGTTTGAGATTCAGAGTAACATCCAGCCACTGATTTAAGAGAGTCCTTGGACCCCCATGGTGGGGACAGACTGGTGAGAAAGAGAGGTGACCAGGCATGGCCACAGTGAGTGTATGTCTAGAAGATGGTGTTGACAAGACTGGCTGAAGGAATGAATGGAGAAGGGAGGAGATGCGGCTGTCTCGGGGGACTTGGCTCTGTCCTCAGCAATGGAAGAATGGAGCTGTGGGAAGGGAGGCTGTGGTAGAGCAGTCGGGGGAGATGGAAGTACAGTTGTCACTTGGGGAGCGGTCAGGGTTAAAGGACCCTGGTAGGAGGCCACAGTGGCCACAGGAGCCGCACTCCTTCCCAGACTCACTTGCTTGTCTGCTGCCTGCATCCAATTTGCTGAGCACTTTCTTTTAATCAAAGCCTTAAAAAAATTCTTTCTAAAAGGAAATTTCTTGTCAGAAACAGAAATCTAATAGCACTGTTTTTGATGAAAGGCAGCCATAAGATGAGACAGTGACTATAAAGCCATATGTAGGGGGCTGGGGAGGCGCTCAGTGGGCAAAGTGCTTGTGGCATATGCTTGAGGGGCTGAGTTTGTGGTCTCTGCACCCACATAAAAAGCCAGGTATGGCCCGTCACCTAGATGTCACCTAGGCCTGTAATCCAAGCACTGGGGGAGGGGAAAAATGAGAACCCTCCGGAACTGGCCAGCCCATGCGTAAGTTCCAGAATCACCAAGGGATCCTCTTGAACAGCAAGATGGAGTCACTAAGAAGAAATACAAAGACTGGACTCCGAATTCAGAGTACCTGTGCATACACACACACAGGTGCACACTCATGCAGCAAACACATACATGCATTCATGTTGAATGCATGTGTGCACGTGCATGTACACACACACATACACACCAAACCAATATACAAAAAACCCTACATGTTGTTAAGACTAGACATGATCTCCCTCCAAGAGTGTCAGGCCAGAGGACTCTCCGAACTTTGTAAATACAACAGCAACAGGTGTCAGGATGTCATAGGCAAAAGAGTGCCAGATTATGGTCTGAGAAGGATCAAAGGAACTGAAGAGATACTGAGGCCTGTTATGTCACTCAGGTCCATGGATACCCTGAGTCACTTCATGATCTTCTCTGTGCCTGACCCTTGAGGAGGCGCTGACTGGAGCAGCTGATCTCTGGGGAATGTAGAACCAGGAAGCTTGGGAGCCGTCTTGACTCTCTGCTAAATGGCCCATTCCTTCTCATCTTGGAGACAAAATGCTCTCTGGAAGCAGCTTAAGAGAGGGTGGGCTTATGAGGATGATGACCATCAAGGAGAGCTCATGGTGGTAGGAGAGTGAGGCTGGCACTCCCTGTGTCCCACCAGACCAGAGAGCAGGGCTCTCCAGCCGGGCTCTCAGGGCCTACATCCAGCAGCCTTGTTTTCTCCCAGGTTGACTGTATCTTCTGGAAGCTCTATAGCTTCCAACATGACAGTACCAGATGCGGAAGGCGTGTTTAAGCATAGGAGCATATATGGGGCATTTCACATTCCAACCATATCTACTGGCAAACTGGTTTTTCCTCGTCAGATTTTGAAGATGGTAATCTGAGAAAGAGAAAGTGGGGTGTATCTCAGGTGGTTACAGGGAGCAGCACAGGCCCACCTGGGATGGTTAGTGACCGCAGGCTTCCATTCTCAGGGAGCATTCTCAGTGGAGTTTGGTCTTTTGAAGTGAAGCAACCTGCTTCTTGAATGAGACTTCTGCTTCCATTTTTTCATTCATTCATTCATTCATTCATTCATCATGTGTGTGTATCTCTGTGTTAGTGTGTGCGGTGCTCTCAGAGAAGAGAATGTTAGATCCCCTGGGGCTGTAGTTACATGTGGTTTATGAACCATCCATATGGTTTCTGAGAACCAAATGAGTTGTGCTGGATAATTTTATGTCAATTTGACCCAAGCTAAAGCCATCTGAGAAGGAGAGACATCAATTAGGGAATGCCTCTGTGAGATCAGGCTGTAGGTAAGCCTGTAAGGGCATTTTCTTAATTAGTGATCGATGGGGAGGGGGGAGGGCCCAGCCCATTGTGGGTAGTGCCACCCCTGGGCTGGTGGTCCTGCGTTCTATGAGAAAACTCGATAAGCTAGCCACAGAGAGCAAGCCAGTGAGCACCACCCCTCCATGGCCTATGCAACAGCTCCTGCCTTCTGCTTCCTGCCCTGTTGGAGCTCCTCTTCTGACTTGGTTCCATGGTGAACAGTGATGTGGAAATGTAAGCCAAACAAACCCTTTCCTACTCCACTTGCTTTGGCCATGGTGATGCTCGCCAGTGTCCTACCATTGCCACAGCAATGGTAACTGTAACTAAGACCCAGGTGCTCTTTACTGCTGAGCCTTCTCTCCAGCCCTGAAGGGGTTTTCTTTGCATGTGAGTTTTGCCACTAGGTATTTATTTCAATCTCTTTCTGGTTGCTGGTTCTCAGTGTCTGATGTGCAATAGCAGATCTGACCTCTTTCACTGCAGAGCGATGTGTGCAGCACAGGGATGTAGCTGTTTTCTTAGCTGCTCTGACTGTGGAATCTCTGGGCCTCAGCCAGCCATAGTTCTTCTTTGTGGGGTGCTCTGGGAAGGATAGGGTGATAGCTGGGCATTTTGTATTGGAGATAGGAGTTACCATCCACCACATGGCTACTGAGAAGTGCATAGCAAAGGAGGTTTGATTTACTGAGATGCCCCCATGTACCTTTGTGGGGTTTTGCCTTGGGGTCAATCCCATGGAGATTCCTCAAGCTCCTGGCACTTTGTGCTGAGGCCTCTAAAAAGTGGAATCTATTGATCAGTTTTCTGCTGGGGCCTCTAAAAAGTGGGATGTATTGATCAGTTTTCCAGTTCAGGCATCTTAGGGGTGCTTAGACAGAAGGAAGGAGAGGAGAGTGAGCAGATCTGCCATAAACGCCAGCCACGGTCGGTCCTGGGCCGCTGAGCCTGGCCGGTTCTCACAGTCTAGCATCCAACCACATGCTTACATGGTCCTCTGGCCAAAAACAGCCTTTCCGTCCTTCCCTAGCCCTTCACATCTAGCCCCTGCTGTATGGAACCTTGAATCTCCCTTTTCGCCACACCCCTCCCCCAGCTCAAGGGGTCTCAAGCTCCTCGTCACTGTATGATACATGGACCCTAGGAGACCATGCAGCTTCCTGCAGGGTTCCTGCCTCATGTTCCAGCCTCTCTGACTGGTTTTCTGCTCAGCTGCTGTTAGACGTTGTCTTTCACCCCCTTTTCCCATCATCCTGTGCATAAACCCCAAACTCAACCAACCACAGGCTGTGACATCTAGTCTTAAGCCTCATTCCTGTGGAGCACAGGCCACACGGCCTTGCGGTTTAAAGTTGTGCCTGGGAGCTGGGCACACTGACTCCACTGCGTGTTGGTTCCCCATTCATGCTTTCCTAGTCTGCAAAGCAGCAGTGACAGGGCTACGTCCCTCACAGCTTGTCCTGAGTGAGGCTCAGTGAATGTGTGGGTGCTGAGCTCTGCTGGGTGTGGGGTGCGTGTGGCACAGACATTTGTTGTCTGTTCTTGTGGCACACTGGCCACTCCTCAGTTTGAAAGACTCTCCTGCCTCAGGGCCATTGCTCCTGTTCTCTTTGTAAGAACATCTGACACTTGTTGCTTGGCCACCCTGTTGTTCTTTGATACCTCCTGAGAGCAGCCCCCCACAGTCACCCTAAAGAGCCATCTTAACTCCAGTGTCTTCCTTCATAGCAGTGCCTGCTGGTGTGTTGCTTCCTTTGGTGAGAACCTTCCAATCACTGCCTACACCATGTTGCCTGAAGCAGAGGGCCCTCAGGACAATTGGGTGGCTAAAGGAGGAAGGTCTGAGGTGTGGAGAGTGGTCTTGCACCCTGCTTTCCCTGTCCTTACATGTATTTTAAGGTGCCAACTTCTAAGGCACACCTATCTCTTATGTGCTATCCATGTGGCAGACACCCTACAGGGTGTCCAGTTCTTTATGTCCAGAATCACACTTCCTTATTGTACTGGCTAGGTTTGTGTCAACTTGACACAGCTGGAGTTATCACAGAGAAAGGAGCTTCAGTTGAGGAAATGCCTCCATGAGATCTAGCTGTGAGGCATTTTCTCAATTAGTGATCAAGGGCTCCTTGTGGGTGGGACCATCTCTGGGCTGGCAGTCTTGGGTTCTATAAGAGAGCAGGCTGAGCAAGCCAGGG
>LR749662.1:1294135-1433001 GCA_902729485.2 Mus minutoides
CAGCAGCTCTCTATCCTTACCTAAACAAGCAGAGTACATGATAGTACATTATTCCAGGGTTGTTGGGAAGGTTGAATGAGTCCATTGCATTCATAGTCCTGGAACCAGCCAGAACTGGAATAGCACTCACTTGGTGTATAGTAAGTGTTGTCTGAATGTGAGCTGGTGTGAGATTGTCAGTGGTGGTGATGGTAATAGTGGTGATTGTGTTGGTGATGGCCGGAGTGGTGATATAATGTGAATAACGGTGGTCGTGCATTTGATAGTGGTGCTGGTGGTGATTGTGTTGACAGTAGTAGTCATGGTGATGGTGATAATGATGGGGATGATGGTGGTAATGTTGACAGTGATCACAAGGAAAGGAAAGGATGGTGATGGTGATGGTGAAATGATGGTAGCGTTGATGGTGATGAGACCGGTGTTACTGTTGGCAGGGATGATAGTGAGGATGACAATGGAAGCAATAGGGATGGTGCTGATGATTAGGATAGTGATGACCGTGATGATGGTGGCAGTATTATGATGGTACTACTGGGGGTGGTGGTGAGCATTGTGATCACGGGTATGGAGATGCAGACCGTTCCAACGTTTTGAGGTGGTGGTGATGAGGGAGATGTGGTTCTTTGTAATAGAGTTCAAACTATGGAGCAGGAGTGAGTGGATTTGATGAAAATTGTGGAGAGTTAAAAAGAAAGCTAGGACACTGGCGAGCATCACCAGGGACCAGACAATCTTCCTTAGCAGTGTCAAGTGGATATAGCAGACTCACAGTCCTGGAATCCATGCAGGCTGACGGTGTGATTGTTCTGCTGAGTGTGGCCTCGAGCCTTCAGGGAGTCGAGGAAGACTCTGGAGCTTCCTCGGTGGCACAGGACCCATTTTGGGATTTCCAATCTGTTACACATAGATCCTTTCATGGACATGGAAAGAAATACTGTCAGTACATTCCTCTTAGGGGTACAGGATGTATACTTGTCCCAATCAAACACTTCATTGCTACTAGCAACACCTTCCAGGTCTTGCTTGTGGGGAGCATGCATTGTGATCATGACCCTCCCTGTGTTTTGAACTTGCCGAGCCCCTGGCTCAAATGACCATTTCCCCTTATACCTTTCTCTAGCCCTCCAAGTGTTCATATAGAGGAGAACACTTTATTTATGGCTGACAATACCTCAGAGAGTAGCCTCAGGCACAGACCCAGGACAGGGCACACACAGAGTCTTGCCAGAATGTAGTAATTACATTGTCTTGTGTCCATTGCTCACGCGTGCACACGTGTGTGTGTGTGTGTGTGTGTGTGTGTGTGTGTGTGTGTGTATGTATAACATTTTTGGAAATTGATTCTGATATTCTTAGTAGAGTCAAAATGTAAAGTTTCTTTCATAGATAAGTTCATTTCTGTGTCTAAAATAAGTTCATTAAAATATAAATCATAGAGTTTATGCATCTGAGTGTATTCACAGAGCAAAACCTGCAAAGCCAGTACAAAGGAGGATTCCTGACACCTTTGTAGAATGCTCTAGCTTGCACCCGAGCCAGCCAGCGGCATTAGAAGGAGTCCTTTGGGGCCATATAAGGTATTCCACCTCATCCCGGGGTAGGGTCAATTTCTTCATTACAACCCCCTGCAGGGTGATAAAAGCCAGATCAGCCTAGGTGTTGTGTCCTGAGAGTGTATGGATGATTACTCCTTTCCAGGTGTTGTGGGAAGCTCGGTGTCAAACTTTAAGACAAGCCTCTACTCCTTGCTCAGAACTCTGACCTTGGCAAACACAGAACACGAATCATGTGTCTTCCCTGCTGTTTCTTGACTCTTCTGTTTCACCCGTCACGTGTTCATAAAAATAGTACTTGACCTTTCAGTCTTTCTTCCTTTTCTTTTTTTTTGTTCTTTTTTGTTTTTGTTTTTGATTTTTGAGACAGGGTTTCTCTGTATAGCCCTGGCTGTCCTGGAACTCACTTTGTAGACCAGACTGGCCTCGAACTCAGAAATCTGCCTGCCTCTGCCTCCCGAGTGCTGGGATTAAAGGCGTGCGCCACCACTGCCCGGCCTTTTTTCCTTTTCAATGTGGTGTGCATAGAATCATTGAAGAATAGATAAATAACAATGAAACTTCAAACGGTGAGATCTTTTCTTGTGGTCAGGACAGAGAGGCAAAGAGCATCGTGGGACGCCAGCTCGGTTCCCCAGCTCAGGCTGGGTGATGTCACACTTGTTCCCAGTGTTAATTTCTATTCTTTGCCAGTGTTCAGATCTCAGGCCTCTATTTAAGACATAACACAGAACTCTCCGAAGCTCATATTTGCATCCTGTGTGGGCCGAGGTGCCTGGCTTCATTCTTGCTATATATACCCCAGCATCTCCTGGTATTTTTAAATGCGCCTCTTCAGAGCCAGCTTCTCTGTCATGTGCACTCATCACAGCTCCAGTGAGCTGCCATGCTCTTTGCAGAGTCCTGGGGGTCAGATGACACACAACCTATGTGTGTTCACAAGTGGGCACCGTGCTCCCTGCAGGTTACAGGGCCACCTAGGAGGGAGGGCAGGATGCCAGGAGACTGCATCATCTGCTGCTGCATCCAGAGATCCGAGAGCCACCAAGCCTCCATTTGTGCCTTATCCTCGCCCCTGTCAAGTCCTGCTTCCCAGTGTCCTGCTGGAGTACAGCCATTTCCACTTATTTCCTCTCCTCTGCCCACCGTGTTGAGGACTGACCCCTGGAAAGCTGCAGAGACATCTCCGTTCTCTCCTCTGTTAGGCCCTCCTGTTGAGTCTCTGATGGGTAACTGTGTGCATGCTTGTGTTCAAGTGTGCACACATGTACACATGAATGCAGGTGTGTGTGCAGGTATGTGTGTGTGCATGCAGAAGCTAGAGGTCAACCACCTCAGGTGTCATTCCTCAGACTTTGCCTACCTTGTTTTTGAGATAGGGGGACCTAGCGATTGCCATGTGGCCAGAGTACACAGCCAGTAGGCCCAGGGATCCTTCTGTCTCCACCTCCTCAGAAATGAAACTATGAGCTCATGACACCATGCCTGGATTTTCTTTTTAATGAAGCTTCTAGGAAGTGAACTCAAGTTTGCATGCTTTCAAGGTCAATACTTTACAATGGAACTACCTCCCTAGCCTGGTGTGATCTTTTCTGTCTGGAGTCTCACTGTGCCTGGTGTGATCTTTTCTATCTGGAGTCTCACTGTGCCTGGTGTGATCTTTTCTGTCTGGAGTCTCACTGTGCCTGGTGTGATCTTTTCTATCTGGAGTCTCACTGTGCCTGGTGTGATCTTTTCTATCTGGAGTCTCACTGTGCCTGGTGTGATCTTTTCTATCTGGATTCTCACTGTGCCTGGTGTGATCTTTTCTATCTGGAGTCTCACTGTGCCTGGTGTGATCTTTTCTATCTGGAGTCTCACTGTGCCTGGTGTGATCTTTTCTATCTGGAGTCTCACTGTGCCTGGTGTGATCTTTTCTATCTGGAGTCTCACTGTACCTGGTGTGATCTTTTCACTCCCCATTGCCAGGTTCCACAGAGTCTGTGTACCTTCCCCTTACCAGTTCTGCACAGCCCAGCTCTGTGCCTTAGACCTGAGCCCTAGATCTCAGCATGTCTCATCCACAGCTGTGGTCATCTCATGTGGGCAAAGCCTCAGTTGGCACTTTAGTCACAGTCTGACCACCTGTATACTCACTAAGCATTATGTGGTCTGTGGCTTGGTTTCCAGGTTCTCTGAGGAAAGGAGCCACTTTGAACCGATCCAGCAGACCCTGCCTCGTGCCCCAGAGCATCTGACGCTCAGGCTCAGAGTGAATACTGAGCTTCTTCTGGGTCCTGTGATGCCACCAAGGCTCTTCAGATACACCCATCTGTCAGGCTCAGTGAGGCACATGTCCCCAAGGGGCTAGGATGACATTCCATGACACGGGGTGGGCAGGAGCTGGGGGATTCTAGAAAGTTGACAAGGGAAAGTCAGGGCCAGCAAGCAGGGACGTTTGCTCAGTGAGGAAAGTGGCTGAGGTTAGATGGTCATGGTCAGAGACAAGGAGGACGTGGAATCATGGGCGAGCTCTACAGCTCCTCTGACCTGGGGGGGTCCTGTCTCCTCCCACGGAAGCTACCTCAGGCTGTCAACAGGCTGATTGTCATCTTCTCCCTCTGTTGTTATGTTCCTCCTCTGGATCTCGAGAGGTTTGTGTGTTAGGGATTCTGACCTCAGTCTGAGAGGAGAGCAGTTTGTTTGGCTTGATGCTAAGTTCACAGTGATTCTTGTCAGACAGACATTGTCATCTTTATGGAGATAAATTTATCTGGTCCTTTCTTCTTTTGTGATGTCTGGGTTTTGTGTCACAGTTCGAAGGGATTTCCACACTTTAAGAGCATTTTCAAATGTCTTCTTTTAGTCTCGTTAGCCTGTCTTCTTTTTTTAAAAAACAAATATCTAAGCTTTGCTCAATCTGGAATTTATTTTGATAGGAAATGTAAGGAGTGCACTCAAACTTCTTTTTATTTTTCTGGTGTTGGAGATCAGACTTGGGGTTTGTACCAGGAAGCTCTGACCTCAGCCCCTAGTTACTGAATACAGGCTGGTCTTGAACTTGAGACACCCTGCTTCAGTCTCTCTAAAGCTGGGGTGACAGCTGCTCATCACCATGTTTGACTTAGCCAGCCTTCAGTGTAGACTCTCAGCCATTGTTTTGAGTCCATTTATTGATACCGACTAGTCTCCCAATCCTGTTACCTCTTCCACAGATACTCACCAAGCCCCACAGGTTGCTGAGCAGGTCTTCTCTACTCACGGAGATCTGTTTGCTCTTGGAACTTTTGTGTTCTAATCATTGCACCTTATTTATATGTTTTAGTAACTGAAAATCAGTTCTTACCCTTTACTGGCCTACTGACTCTTTAATGTAAGTGTTACCTTATTTACTGTATTTCTTTCAGCTCTTTGATAACGTAATGGGATTTTTGGTCATATGGGAATCACTGAATTTTAGGGAAAGGAGGGTGCTTCCCCTTCCAGAGCCTTCTGTCTCTTTTTCTGTGGTACATATGGGTTTTGTCAAAGCAGTGCTGTACTTGGGGTGGTTAATAAAGGAAGGAATTAAGTGCCTCCCCCTCCCTCCCCTCTGCCACTCCTTCACCCTCACCTGACTCCGAGCCTTTCATCCAAAGGTAGGCTGTTACTCAGGACCTGACATTGTGCATGTCTAGTGACCTCATCCTGGGACCTCATCCTGGGGCTTCTTCATTTTTAACCTCTAGCTCACACCAGCCTTTTCTGCTCTATGGTGTGCAGAGGGCAGAGCTGAGCTAAGAGATTCAGCTATATTTGCTTTCTGTTCCCATTCAGAGATGGTACAAGCAATAGAGTCAAAAGTTCACTGTGCATGTGTGTGTGTCTCTGTGTACAAGTGCATGTATGTGTGTGTGTGTGTGTGTGTGTGTGTGTCCCTCAGGCATCTAACCGTCAGTACCACCCAACTTTTTGAAAGAGCCTTGCACTGGCCTAGATAGGCTAGGCTGACTGACCATTGAGTGGGGAACCCACCTGTCCCCATCCCCTCAAACCGAGATTGCAAGCTTAGGCCACCACACCTGGATTTCTATTCTTGGATTCTGGGGTCTGAACTCAGGTCCTCATGTTTGCAAGGCTAATCTTTTCTCATCTGAGCCATCACTTTAGCCCTGGAACTTTATTCTTCTATGGGGTTGGCTCCCCAAGTCTTACAGGAAATATACCATACCTGGAGAGTAGTTCTCAGCAAGGGAGCAGTTTGGGCCCATCCTGAGAGAAAGGAATCCTGCGGGCACTCCCCTGAGGGGGCCACTGGACTATAGGAACATGCTTGGAATCAGTGACAATCCAGAAGGTCACACAGCTCAGTCTAGAGGAGCCCTTGCCTGTACTTGTTCTAATTCTGCATCAGTTTATAAATAGCATCCGGCCAACTGCCCAGTGATGACTTGGGTCATCCCTCCCCAGGGTCCCTGTAGCTGGGGTGTGATTGTTCTGAGGTCCCCTTGACCTCAGAAGCAGAGGAACACGGAGGACCACAGGATTGCTGCTGGTGCTGTCAGCAGCTGACATCTCGTCACACCCTGCCCACCAGTGTTCTCTGCACTCTCTGCAGTGAGTTTTCATAAGCCTGATGAGGCAGCTGCTCTTCTGATCCCCACATTACAAGTGAAGCAGACAGTCTCCGGAATGCTTAGGAGAGCTGATGCAGAAAGACGCAATCTGCTGTGTGTCCCTTGAGCTGCTCCTCTGCTTGGTGTAACTGTATGGAAGTAGAAACTCAAGTACCTGTGTAGCCTCTCAGCTCTACCCACAGGACCTTTGCAACTTGCGGTCCCCCAAACTTGACTCTTCCCCTATGGAATGGAGGCGTGGTACTTAGTGTATAGTTTATGAGGCTTAAAGGAAACGATACAGGCTAAAAGTTCAGAGCTCCACCTGGCACAGGAGATTCTCAGAGGGCAACCGATTCTTTCTACTTACATGGCATTTCGGAGCCTGAGTTTCTAATATGTGTGTGAAGCCGTTCCTCTGCACCTTGAATTGCTGTGTGTTCTCTGAGCTTGGTTCAGGGTGCAGCATGGTTGTGCTCCCTTCTTTGCCACTGTGTGGATCTGGGCGGGCTAAGCAGCATCCTGCCAGAAGCAAGGTCTTCTGGGTTTCATGAGGACTCAGGAGGAGTCTTGTTTCATTCCTGGGGTGGTGGTCCTCCCTTCTCTATGGCATAGCTCCCCTCATAGTGTGGTGCTCCCCTGTGTGTTATCTTCTTACACTGTGGTGCTCCCCCTGTTGTGTGCTGCACAACAGGAGCACAACAGTGCTCCTCTGAAAGTGTGTCTCTTTGTGGGTTTTGCAAAGACAGAGCTGCTCTTCTTTCTGTATTGAGGTATCTGTTATTCCTCCAGGAGAGAGAGGCCAGACAGGCCACAAGAGGATGGTCCTTGTAGTTTGTAGTGGTTAGAATGAGAATGGCCACCATAGGCTCCTGTATTTGAATGCCCAGTCCTTAGTTGGCAGAGCTGTTTGGGAAGGATTAGAACGTGTGGCCTTGTTGGAGGAGGTGTGTATTGGAGGTGGGCTTGGGTTTCCAAAAGCCTACACTAGGCTTTTTCTCTGTCTGCAAATTAGATTGTAAAGCTCTTAGCTACTGTCTGCTTCCCACCATGATGTACCATGATGAGCATGTTCTAACCCTCTAAAACTAAGCAAGCACATAAATTAAATGCTTTCTTCTTTGAGAGTTGCCTTGGTCATAGTGTCTCTTCACAGCAATAGAGTAGAAACTGAGACACAGGTAATGGGCAAGTGGTCTTTGAGAAAGAAAGGGCGCTAGAGAATTAGGCAGGCGTCTAGGTAGGCCTGTAAGGCATCCAGGCATCTAGGTAGGCCTGTAAGGCATCCAGGCATCTAGGTAGGCCTGTAAGGCCTCCAGAAAGCCTGGAGGAGAGAAGTCTTTGGTACAGCTGGGTAAGAAGCTGGTGAAGAAGGAAATGGCTTAAACTTTAGTAGGTGAGCCTGACACTTGCTCTTCAGACCTCTTCTGCAGAGTGCAGCAGCAGCAGTAGGACACTTCCTGATTATCAGGTAATATCACACAGTAGGGCTTACCCTAGGGCTCACAGTAGGGCTTACGATAGGGCTCATGGAAATGGCAGTTCTTGTCATAGATTGAGTTGCTGATGATTAAGACACCATCAACCTGAAGACAGAAAAGACGGGACAAGAGGATCTGCTCTTGGTCCAAGGAAGTAGTGCAGGGCTGGAAGGATGCTGAGAACATGCAGTGGGCTTAGAGACCTCATGTGTGCCAGATGTGGCTGAGAGCAGCTGTTAGCTGCACTTCCACAGTGCTTGAATGTGAACCCTCCAGCCCTCACTCTTCCATGTTTCAAATATTTGTTCTCAGGCTGGTAGCACTATCTGGAGAAGCTGTGGGCCTTTATAGGGGTGAAGTCTGGCTGTAAGGAACAGACATTTGCAGGTCATACCTGGCACCAGGTTACAGCCACTCTCGGCTACCTGTAGACAGCCTCTTCACATGCTCTCACCGCTAAGAATGCTGCCATGCCTCCCCCACCCCACCTCCCGCAATGATGGACTAAAACATCAAGCCCAAGTACAAGCTCCTCCTACTACTAGGACTCTGCTTGAAGCTGGACTCAGTGCATATCCATGAGACTCTGAGGTCAGGGGTGGAATGTTAACAGTTAGAATCTGAAACTTCCCCTGTAGGCTCCTGTTTTCAATACTTATTCCCCACCTGGTGGTTCTGTCTTGGAAGACTATGGGACCATTAAGTGGTGGGGCCTAGCTGGTGGAGATAGGTCACCAGGGGCAAACCTTCAATAAAGCTTGGACCCTGATACTGGCCACTTCCCTCTTCCTGGGCCTATATGGCATTTATTACTTTGTAACAGGTTCCTGATAGTGTGCACACCACTCTGTGCACACCACTCTGTGCACACCACTCTGCTTCTCTGACTTGGTACACCAAGAACATCTGAAACTGTGAGCCAGAATAAATCTTTCTTCTCTCGAATCATTTCTGTCACACATTTTGGTCCTAGAGATGAGTAAAGTTGCCTCATTTGGACAGTGAAGTTTAGACCAAGCTCTCCAAGACGTTGCGGGTCTTCCCAACTTGCTCTTCACAACTCCCTCACAGTGGAAACATGCGCAAGAAAAGCATCATCTATGTCCCACCACCCAGATCCGAGGGCTCCTCATGTCCGAGCAGCTAGAGACACTTCACACCCAAGCTGAGTTCATTACAGTATGCTTCCCTATCCAGGCATATGCAGATACAACTTCTTATAGATAACTTGGAAATTAGGGCTAGAGCTATACTTCAGTGGAAGAGCACCTTCCTGCTGTGCACGAGGCTCTAGCTGCAATCTCTAGAACTGGGGGAGGAGGTGGGATGGGGCTGGAAGGCAAAACCTCCTGCAATGAGCCGACCAGTCATCATACCGACACCATACTTTTTAAATGTGAGGTATCTCTGTAAGCATATGCTCACTGCTAGAGCATGGCGGGGGCGGGGTGTGTGTGTCAGGAATTTCGAATACCCCCTTAGCTGCCCAGTTCTTGTCAGAAATGGGATAATAGTTCCTCCCTCATAGAAGTTTGTTTTACTTTGACTGGCAAGGGTTAACAGAAGTCTGTGCTGTCTGCATTAGCTGTGGCTTTCCTCCCACTTAGACTGCTAGGGAAGAGTGCTTCCCTGTGCCTGGCTGTCTTGTCAGTAAGCAGTTGTGCATGCTCTGTGGCTGCCACAAAGTAAAAGTGGATTCAGGCCAAGGCCTGGTGATACATGATACAGATGGACCTGGAGAGGCACTCCATCCACATGGAAAGCACTTGTCATGCAAGCCTGAAGACCCAAATTCAGAGCCCTAGAACCCATTAAAGAGCCATGCACACAGTAGGTCGTGCATCTGTAACCCCAGCATATTCCTACTGAGAGAGAGGAGGACAGGAA
Organism: Mus minutoides; assembly: GCA_902729485.2. Taxonomy (NCBI): domain Eukaryota; kingdom Metazoa; phylum Chordata; class Mammalia; order Rodentia; family Muridae; genus Mus; species Mus minutoides. The sequence goes on from LR749662.1 coordinate 1,303,631, forward strand.
GGAGAATAACATTCAAGCCAGTCTGGCAAAAAAGGAGTGCATGGAATAAGAGACCCTGTGTCATACAGTGGCTGGCTGACCTCTGACCTCCACAAGGCTCGTACAAATCTGAACATACCACATACATTTACACACAAATTAATTTTAAAAAATATTATCTATTTCTTAAAAGACTTGTTTATTTATTATATATAAGTACACTGCAGCTGTCTTCAGACACACCTGAAGAGGGCATCAGATGGTTGCGAGCTACCATGTGGTGGTTGGGGTTTGAACTCAAGACCTCTTGAAGAGCAGTCAATGCTCTTAACCACTGAGCCCACAAATTAATTTTAATGAATAAATATATTATGGAAGCACCTTTGAGTCTTACCTCAGCCTCACTCAGCACAAGCAATGCGCAGTCAGTGTCAACCAGGCCCTTCAGAGCCCATGGAGACAGAGGCCACCATGGGCTCTAGAGGCATATAGACCTAACTCATAGGGAAACTCTCCTCCTTCCTTCAAGGGGCTGAGCAAGTGTGGAGTCTACCTCGGCTCCCCCTTTTGCACCCCTCCTCCTTGAGATGCTTCTCACACTACAGCAGAATCGGTTCATTCAGACCCTGGACATTTGTATGCCAGCCAGTGTCACTGAGAAGGTGCAGTGTGACTTGGGGAATACTAAGAAGCCGTCCCTGCCTTGACTGCTTCCTGCTGGGCCTCTCTCTGGTGCAGTTGCCTGAGGAGAAGCCGAGCCACTGGTGAGGACTGCCTGACCATGTGTGATATAGGGAGAGCTTGAAGTCAACTTCTTTAGAGCATTGAGACTATTTTGCTCCAGTAGAGACTCCTGGACTTGTTCTGAGGAGGCCAAGAGGGGTCAGAGGATGGGGGAGGGGTGTATGCATATGACTGTCTTCTGAAAATGAGGGTTCAAGCTTGATCTTGCCACCTACCTCATCAAGCTAAGGCACAGAGGCTTTGGTTAACCCTTCCTAGGGCCTGTCACAGAGCATAGACATGTGTGCCTAGGGAGACCTTCTGAACCTGTCTGCAGGGCTTAGGATCCAGCCTATTTTGTCGATTGCTTCTAGAAGTCTGAGTTCAGAGGATTCACAAGATTCATCATGAAATAAGTAGAAAGGACACATGTATCCATTTCTTTGTCCCTGCGCACTACAGGGACCATGCAGTGACAGAAGGCCTCACTCTCTGTCCCATCCTTTCCTGGCCATGAGCATTGGCAAGTCCCCAGCGCTCTTTAGGTCTCCTTCCTCTGTGAGGCTCATCCCATGTAGTGATTGGTGGTAGAGTACACACACACACACAGACACACACACACACACACATATAGACACACACACACACACACACATAATTTGTATATGGGGACTTAACTTTCATGTGTCCCTGTATAGTTAGGTACCAACCTCTGGCAGAAGCTCTTGTGATTCTCAGCAAGGTTGTAGCTGGGAGCACCCTGGCTCCCAAGTCTATTTCTAAGAACTGGACAAGAAGAGGCCTGTGTTTGTAATACACATTCACAGCAAGCAGAAGTGAACCATGAAACATCGTGGCCCAATGGCCATCAAAGAACAGTACCTGTGGCCCCACACTTACTGCTACACTCTTAACTCAAGACTCCCATTGCTAGAGGAGAACAGTGAGCTCAGTTCCCATGGAGATATTCCCATGGAGAAGAGACAAATGAACAGTATGACTTGTGAACCTAAAACACCCAACAAATAGCAGTTTTCATGTTGTATCTGTGGGTGTGAAGGGTGATGGGGAGAGAGGGAGAAAGTGAGAGGGAGAGAGAGAGAGAGAGAGAGAGAAAGAGAGAGAAAGAAAGAGAAGTTGGGGGAGAGAGAGATGTAGGCAGTCAGCTAACGACTGACTTAGAAACAGGAAGTCTTAGAGACAGGAAGGCTGGGGCCAGGCATGGCATCCTTCTGTGAGTGTTAGATATGTCCAAATCATCTGCTGTTATCACAACGATTCTCACCCTTCCTAGTGCTGTGACCTTCTAAAACTGTTCCTCATGTTGTGGTGACCCCCAACCACCCATCCATAAAATTATTTCATTGCTATTTCATAACTGTAATTTTGCTACTGTTGTAGAAAAACTCTGCTAATTAAGGTCAAAGTCTACCATTGTCTGGAGAGCCTTCTGGAGCTCAACGCTGTATGGAAGACTCCCTTTATTGGCCAGGCTCCCCCTTCTCTGATGTTGTCTGAGAAACTCAACTCCTCTCCCCCAGCACACACCTCTATTTGCAGACTGTCACCTAGCCTTAATTAGATTACAGGTTTAGCTTCCTTTCTTCCATTAGGCCAGCACCTGAGATTCCTGGAATACTTACCATGCTAATGAGCCATGTTAGTACCCTAAGCCTTCAGCCAATGATCTTTGCCCGTCCTGGATGTTTCTATCCCCTCCCCCATCCCCTCAAATTATATGAACCTTGAAATCACCCCCAGTAAAGTTGGTCTGCCTCTTTGCAGCTGGTCCCCTGTGCCTTCACCACTTTCCATACTTAAAGGGCTTCTCCACCCAACCCCACCCCTCCATCCCTCATTCCTCCCATTCCCTTCCCCTAAATTCCTTGTCCCCTCCCCCGTCCATGCCTATGTAAACCAATCTATCTTCTTGTTATGTAATGTTATGGTAATCAGGATATATGACATGTAACCATCAAAGGGTTGGGACCCACAGTTTGAGAACCACTGTTTTATCAACCGCTGTTCACTTTGGGATGTCCCACAATCCAAGCCCTGTACCAACACAGAATTTTCAGATTGATATTTTACAAGTGACGTGCTGTCTGGGCTCTTTCCTATCTTTCAGCAGCTCTGCAGCTCATTCCTTTTCATGGCTGACTAATACTCCATTGTCTGGATATATATTTTGTTTCTTCATCAACCCATGGAAAGCCATCTTGGCTTCTTGCAGTTTGGGGGTGCAAGCCTTGCATGTTTTCAGGGAGGTTAGGTTCATCCTCGCTGCCCACTGCTCTCCTGCCATTGGTATGTCTATGTGTCCTGAATGGCCTGGACCACTATGGCCGCCTCTCTTTCTCCTACTAACTGTTCAGCTTCTTTCATCTCTTCTTGTGTGTGTAGGTGTACACACAAGCACCCACTACACCAGGGCCTTCACAGCTCCCACTTTATGTATTTGATTCAGTATGTCCTAATTTTATAATCATTCCAAGGAATTAAAGATACAATTTTATACAAGGTTTACTTAGGAGGGAATAGAAAAGCCTGCTCTCTTAGGATTTCTCTTTAAAAGTCAAGACCTAGTTTAAGCCACTCTAGAAATAATGTTCCATTCTCATGAAGAAGCTTCCAGTAGACACCTGCCACATGTGTCCCTGGAATTCTGTGGGTTTTCTTCCTTACTAGGGGCAATGTGATTCCCCAAAGCTACAGGAAAGCCACATGTTTTCATTCAGTGTTTGGGACTCAATGGTGGCGCACGCCTTTAATCCCAGCACTCGGGAGGCAGAGGCAGGTGGATTTGTGAGTTCGAGGCCAGCCTGGTCTACAAAGTGAGTTCAAGTACAGCCAGGGCTACACAGAGAAACCCTGTCTCGAAAAACAAAACAAAACAAAAGAACTTTTAGACCTTGATATGATATGACAGCCTCTAGCTTCCTGAACTTCAGTCCTTCCACAAGCTATGATTCTTCTCAAATCTTAGAGGCTGGTGTTCAATCTGGTTCAGAAAATGAATTTCCTTTCCCCGCTTCCTTATGTTACTTATGAAAGTATTACAATGGAAAGCTCATGTTTGTGTCAGAAAACTAGGCATCATAGAAACATCCATGTTGTTCTTATGGGCTCTGTTACCATCATCTTTATGTGTATAGTTTACACATAAGCTTGTTTTCTATTAGAGCACTTCTCCTTTCCTGAAGCCACTCTTACTTTTCTCATTTGTGTTCCTTGGAGATGTATCCAGGGCCCTCATCCTTTGTGCCTGCGTGTATCTTTTCTCTAGCAATGGTAGCCTCGGCACACTATGTTGAATCTTTTCTTTCATGTGTGTTGTATATGTTCATGTGTGTAAATGTACAAACCCACATGTGTGTGAAGGCCAGAGGATAGTGTCCTCCTCTGTCACTCTTTGCCTTATCTCTCACTGAAAGTGAATCTAGGCTTGTGGCCAGCAAACCCCAGAGCTTCTTTGGTTTTGACAGCCATGGGTTTGAACGCTCAAAGGTGAGACTAAGCCTAGGTTCTTACAGTGTGCTGAGGATTCCAGCTCAGGCCTGCAGTTTGCCCAGCAAGCACTCTTGCTTGTGGGACTGTCTCCCCTCACTGGGCTGTCTCTCCTCGCTGTGCCATCTCCCCAGCACCTGTGTCTTATCTTTCTTTCCAACATTTCTTCATGGTCATCCCATGCCAGCACACTCTGGTCTCTCATTCTTCTTCACGTACTGACTGATATCCTCCTGGAGATGTGTAGTCAAGTCTTCTCCACTGTCCATTGGTGGATGTCAAGGCCCTTGTCCAACATCTTTCAGTACCCTTAGTGAATGTCTTTGTATCTGTGTTTCCCACGCGTGTCTTTCGTTTCAGGACCCAGTGTATTTATAAGATGTATTTTGATCATTGAAATGGCTGGGCTTAGTGACCATCTTCAACAAAAATTGGTAGAAGTGGTGCCATGGCAGTGCCAAGGCCTCTCACAACTGCACATTAGCAGGACTCTGTTTCCCTATCCGCTCTCTCAGAGATTAGACATTCTGAAGGATTTGAAGACAGAATCCCTTTTTGGTTTAAACTCAAGCCCACGTGCCTAGTCAGAAGTTGGGATGGGTTATATAAAGGTTACCCCAGTGTCAGGGAGGTTGTGCTGGGTGACATCTTAAGCCATTTGTTTTCCTGGGCTCTGTTTTTGTGGGTACTCACATTTCTTTATCCTTTCTGTAACCTATATTATCGTGTCAGATGTGGGAGAACTTCACCTATAATCCATTTGGACAGTAAGATATGATGCGTTTAGCCGCTCCCCTGTGTGTTGGCAGCAGGCCAGTGCCTGGCAGAGCCCTGTTCACGCCTCATGATGTCCCCGAAAGGTTGGGCATCCATGTTTTCATTTGTGATTCACAGATGAGAGAAAGGATTCAGAAGCAGGGAGCCAGATTCCTATCAAAGACACCTTGTCCCTGCCTGCCTGACCATCCATTCCTTTGATGAGGGACCTCCTGCTAGGAAACGCCTTTCCTCCAGGTCCCTGGGACTCCAGTGACTCTGAGTCTTTGAAGACAAGCTTAGGAAGTATGGAAAACAGTGAGGCAGAAATAGATGCACTGCACAATCCTTAAAAACAAACAAACAGATTTAATTCTTTAGAGAGCAATTTTCAACTTACACAAAAAAATATGCAGCTTCTCCATTCTTCCAATTGCCCCTGTCACTCACATCCTGTGTCCTGTGGCTCTCCATTCTTCCAATTGCCCCTGTCACTCACATCCTGCATCCTGTGGCTCCACTGTGACAGCTAAGGAGCCAGCACTGACACATGGCCAGCTGAAGTACAGTTCTCTTCAGGGCTCACTGTGAGTATTGCATGCTGTATAGACTTATTGTCCAGTAACTGCCACAGTAGCCCTTGCAGTCCCAGAAGCCTCTGGGCTTCCTTGTCCACCCCTCCCCTCATCAACACATTAACATTGTCATTGCTATTTACATGAAATTGCACAGTCCAAGTCCTACACCCACGCAGACTTTTGGTAGCTCCACAGTGCATTCCTTTTCATGGCTAACTAATATTCCATTGTCTGGTTATACAGCTTGTTTCTTCATCAATCCATGGAAAGACATCTTGGCTTCTTGTACTTTGGGGTGCAAGCCTTTGATATTTTCAGGGTGGCTAGGTTTCCTCCTGGATGCTCACTGCCTTCATATCATTTGTATGTCTCCATGTCCACCATGGCTTCCCCTGCTATCCCAGGTCCCCATCTTTCTTGCACATGACACACAGACTCACACAAGTCCCTTTTGCCAATCCTTCCCTCTGTGCTAGAAGCTCCACCCTGGCCTTACCTTGTAGGGTGGATACTCGTTAGGCCTCTCAAGCTCTTGCAGTTGCTAACTGCATATCCACGCTCACTACAAGCATTCACCCCAAAAGAGACCTGACCACACCCAGTGCTGTGAGCACTGTCTCAGGAAGCTGCGGTTTCTATACACCCGCTGGCCGGTGGCCCAGATAGCTCCTTCCTATGGAAATGAAGTACTGTTCTCAACACCCGTATTACAGGAATTATGTCCAAAGAGATTGTATTTAAAGGCTCCTGCTCGCTCCAGGCTGCAATGTGGTCTGTACAGACTCTGCCATGCTGCGCTTCCTCAGTGTGGACAGGCATCAGAGATATCCTGTTTTAATTGGACTTTAATACTGACTGACACAAGTTCCATGTTGTCCCCTGTCTTTCTGAGCACAGATGGCCTCTTCTCTGGTGTGGTGACTGATCTGCAGTGAGAGACGGGCTGAAGGTATCTTCATGAGGACATTAGTCCCTGGCATCACCTGCTTCTTAGTCATGCATTTATTTTAAGCCCGAGTCTTTCAAAAGGTCGTGTGGATTTTTCAAATGGAGTTTTCTGTCTTTGTCTCATTCTCTTTATCCTCAACCCATTCTTGCCTTCAACAAAGGGAGTTATTTTAGGGGAGCGCGGGCTCACATGCCACACAGCCAGCCCAGAATAGAGCAGTGCAGGCACGCTGGCAGGGTCCTTGCCTCTGATGGTGGGGGACGGCTGGCTTCTAGGTAGGAAGTGTTGAGATTTTTTAACCAAAGTCTCATTTCCAATTATGCAAATAAGCCATGTGTATGATGGAAATATTTTCAGATAAGTGCAAGAAAGAAAATCATTTTTATCCACAGTTGCTCTAAATATTGTTAACACTTCAAAGAGTGTCTCTTTCCTTGAGGGGTGCACGCATGCCAGACCAGACACTGCTCGCAGGCAGGGGCCTACCTGTTTTGTTCATTGCTCAGGAGATGGTGTCTGCCCCTGCCCAAGGCCTCAGGATCAGCTTATTAAGCGAATGAAGCTTGGGTATATGTGTGGCACATATTAGAAAAAAAATGGATAGATCTCTATGTTTGATTTTTATGTTTCTTTCATTTCACACCAGCAATTCCCCGCTTAAGTTTGCTTTGTGGGTTGGGAAATGGCTCACTCTGTAAAGTACTTGGTATATAAATATTAGTATCTGAGGTTGGTTCCCCAGAGCTAATTTTAAAAGGCATGGGTCCCTGTTCTCCCAGCACTGGGAAGGTAGAGACAAGAGGATCCTCAGCGCTTACTGGCCAGCCAACCTACTTCACTGCTAAGTTTCAATTTTAGTGACAAACACTATCTCAAAACACAAAGTGGAGAGATATTGAGGAAGACATCTGACCTCTGGCTTCTTCATGTATGACCACACAGTGTATACACCCACACATGTCCATGCCCATGACCATACAGTATATACACCCACACATGTCCATGTACATGACCACACAGTATATAAACCCACACATGTCCATGTATATGTCCACACAAGTGTATACACCCACATACATACATAACCACACAGTATACACACCCTGACATGTACACAACTACATCCACACCCACACATATACATGACTACACAGTGTACACACCCACATGTTCATGTATATGACCACACAGTATATACACCCACACATGTCCAGGTACATGACCACACAATGTACACACCCACACATATACATGACCATACAGTATACACACCCTGTCATGTACATGTACATAACCAGTCAGTGTACATACCCATATACATACATGAACACACAGTGTATATACCCACTCATGTCCATGTATATAACCATACAGTGCATAACCACATATGTATATGACCACACAGTATACACACTCACACATGTACATACTCATGCACATTAACACAAATGTGCACACATACAAAATAAACAAAATATTAACAATTTCTTTGAAACTATGATCTCACTTCTTAAATAATACTTTTATTCTTTGAGATGTCATACAGCATATTTTGAACACATTTGATCCCTTCCCTGATTCTTCCCATAACCACTGTCCTCTCTCTCTCCACCAAACATTGAGTTTCTTTCCTTTGTTTCATCCAATTGAGTCCAGTTTGTGTTGCCCAACTGGTCTTGGGAGTAGGGCCTGTCCTGGTGTGTGGTCTATCTACCACAAGTCACATCATTGATGAAAACAGACTCTGTCTCTCTCTCCCAATCACTATCAAATGCCAATCGCTCCTCAGGCATTGGAGGGATTTCATGCTGACCTGTCTCTCTTCTGTCCTGGGATTTTATGTGCCTTGAGCTTACACAGGTCTTAGACATGCTGTCACAACCACAGTGTGTTCATATGTGCAGCTTCTCTGTTGTGTCTTGTAAATTCTGATCTATATCACCTTTGGCTTTTATAATCTTTTGCAAGTATCCATGAGTCTTATATACATCAGCGGGATACACACATCCTATCTAGGGCTTAACCCCCGCCCCTCCACACACACACACACACACACACACACACAGTTTCTTATTCTCTGCACACTGACAATCTCTGTGGTCATTGGCATCTCCCACAAAAAGAGGCTTCTCTGGTGATATCTGAGGAATGCTATCGTCTATGAGTGTAACAGCAATATCATTAGGATTCTTTTTACCATCATGTTCATCTACTAGGATAATAGCTTTGTATTCTCTCCTAAGCCTTAGGATCCATCTAGCCACACCTTTTTTTTTTTTTTTTTGCCTCTTTATAGGTACCAGGATGGATACCAGGTTCCATCCCATGGAGTAGGCTTTAGATCCAGTTTGAAAGTGGTCATTTACTGCAGTGACATCAGCACTACTATTGCATCAATGTGCATATGTTGTCAGGCCAGTCTTTATCTTAGCCACAGAGTTCTCTGCTGGGTGACACTGTGATTACTCTTCTCCTCCAGCAGTGTTCACAGCATCTTCCAGCTCTGCTAAAGCTGTCTGCTAGAGATGAAGCCTCCAGGCCAGTAGCAGCTTGATATTTTATTTTCTGTTTCAAGTATATGGTATCTTCAGCCATAAGGCCTTACCCTCAACTTCTGGAGGGTAGCCAAGAGTATTGACAGGTAGCTTGTAATGATTTGAGGTGCAGTGTTCTATGTGATCTCATCGAATGACAACTCAAAAAGAGGTAATCTGTTTCCCAGTACCTGGGTTTTTTATTTGCTACCATGAGGTGTCAAGTTAACATCACATCTCTATCATAGGATCATAGATCTATTAAATATCTATGTATGGGAGACTTTATTATAGTAGATTTCCATGTGGTCATTTCAGGGGTTATCTCTCTACCGTGTTATCCCTCCCTGCAGTTTCATCTGCCCTGCTCTCCTATCCCCACTACAATTTAACCCTTTCTGTTCCATTTTTCCTCTTTAATCTCCTGTGCCTCCATGGTCTATCTCCCGTCCTTCAAAAGCCACCTCCCCCTCGACCACTTCTTAAGTTTCTCACATCCATGAATATTCCATGTGGAACACACATGATTTTCTGAACATCACCATGTTACTTGTATGAAAAGTTTTACTAGGAAGACATTTAACATGAAAATCTTCCAAACTCCTTCATCCCTTTCCTCACAATAAATGTGGAGGTGTGGGAATCATGGTTAAAGTCCTGGAGCATCCTTAATGTTTTCATCTATTTTCATTAAAGAACTTTCCAGAGACAATGTACCAGTTTTGATCTCATCAGACCAGTGAGTGAAATCTTTTTTTTTTTTAGGCCCCCATGGGAAACAGAACTGGGGCCACCCTCACCCTGACTTCCCCTCCCCCCTGTTTCTCAGCATTATTTAGATATTTGTGGTGTTTTCATGTTCAGAAATTGTAGAAACTGTTAGAACGAATCTCTTGGACTTTCTCTGGGGCTGCACTCATCACTTGTGTATTTAACAGACCATCCTAAGGTCTAGTAACAGCTTACATAATTATCCTTCTCTGGGAAACTTTCAGCCCCCGGGAGACATCAATTTGAAGAGTCACATTCTGGGGCTTTTTCCTACATCTTCCATGTAACATATAGGTCTGTGTCAGCTCCTTCCTGTTACCCCACTCTTTGTTCTGGGAGCCCCTACCCAGTACCCTCACTTTGCAGGGTGAGTGATTGGTTCCTGAACGTTCTCAAGTTAGTAACTGCACACCATATTCAATGTGTGTATTCAATTCAAGAGACCCGGCCACATTTGGTTCTGTGAGACTAGCAATGGGCTATGTTCTAGGAAGCACCTTCATGCCACTAAGAGTGGATTTCAACCTGTCTGCCTCTCGGCCCCTTCTAGGCTTCTCATTTCCCTTCTTTATCTGGGTCTTCTTTGCTTTTCTCTCAAATGTTATAATAACTACAGTTTGGGAGCTGAGGAGTTAGGAAAACACCAGGTTTGATCCCCAGCACCCACATTCACAGGTGTGATAAGGCATATTTATAATCCAGTCCTGGGGAGACAAAAATGGACAGATTGCTAGCTGCCAGCCCAGCCTATGTGGAGAGCCAGGTCTTAGTGAGGGACACTGTCTCAAACAGCAAGGTGGATGTCTCCTGAGGAATGACTCTCAAGGTTGACCTCTGTCTGTGCACAAGTGTGTAGTTGTACATATATAACTACAGTTTTAAATATCTTCATATGGGACCATTCTCTCTTATGAATTCTGCATGAAGAGTATTATAGCTTATGTTGTTATACAGTTAAAATTGCATGGTATATATTTTTAAATGATGTGGGAGAACTGCCTCCTTTACCAAATTAAGACTCCCCAGTCAGGAGCAAGAGTGTCTGCCTATTATTTGAGAACAGCTTTCTGTAACCGATGTAATTCTAGACTTAAATTTCATCATTTCCTCCCAAGGCATCAACAGGTTATTGCACATTTTATTTCTGTCATGTAATATTTTGCATTCTTCATTGTAAATGGGATTCTCATTCCCTTTTAAATTACCTGGGTGATCTTTGCTAACTGGTTAGGGGAAAATATTGATTTGAGCTCATCTACTTTGTGAAACTTGCCTTAAACACACTCTTAATATGAGGTCCGATCATTGCCTCTTATTTAACGTTTATCCTGACTTCTCTCTCAGAACTTCTCCAGGCTCCCTGTGGCTTCCTTTTAGCACTAAGTACAGGTCAGCTGCTGGGCCACACACAGCAAGTGATGAGAAGGGCAAATGCTCTCTGGACTACTGTGCTCAGAAGGCCTCGGTAGCTCCCAGCTGAGGAGGTCCTGGCTCAAGGTAGTTCTGCTCCTTGACTCCTTCCTGTACCTATGCAATGTCAGTGGCCACTTACTTTCCTGTGGTCCCAGTGGAAAGGACCATTCAAACAATCAGTGTACCGGGTGGTGGGAGGAGACCTTGGGTGTGGGTCTCAGGCAACGGAAAGGCAGATTTCCAGCCTTGTTGGAGGATGGAGGTCCTCGGGGTTGATATGGGCCAGTGTCCCAGTGAGCAGACAGTGCTGTCTCTACTTCCCCAAGCAGGAACTTCAAGTTAGCAAGTTAGCTCACGGTAGACCTGTGTGTAGTGAGTGTCAACTCTGTAGCCATGTTTCCACATAATCAGCTGAACAGCACATGGATCAAAGCAATTTGTGGTTATACTTCTGTAGGTCAGAGGCAGTAGACTCACCTAGTGTGTGCTCACATCTGGATTCAATCCCTCATACTATAGAACAACAACCAAATGGGGCCATCTTGACCTTGTTGGCCCTTTTGAACATCTCTACTTTGGCCAAACCAGGTCTTTATCCCCAGCCTCCTTGGCTTATTGTAAGTGTTGTAAAGGTTTTGTTAAGTTTTCTCTCTTTTGAAATTATATTTATGACAGATGTGTAGCAGAATGGGTTTTGTTGCTTTGAAAACAGGTGTTTTGAAGTAAATTTCTATATATCAATGTTTTGCTTGACTTGGGAAGCTTCTCCTGAGGGTCAGGTGATCCAGAGGGGTTGGTTTCACTAAACCTTCATTGGTGCATCTGTCTGTCTGTCCCCACAATGACAAGATATGTGGGCACAGGACCAAAGAAGAGAGAGAGTAGGCATGAGCCACAGTTTTCAGAGAACTCGTAGGGAGACTAGCCATATCAAATGAATCTTGTTTAATACTATATGGTTTAAGCTTTCTACCCTCTGGAATGCCAGTGTTAACAGGCAGTGGATATTGGCTAAGAATGCTATTAAAATACACATCAATAACACCAGAAACAATGGCAGAAACGCCTCTGGCAGCATTGGCTTGGAACAATACCTCTATCTTCCATCACTCACTAAGTACCTGAACTGTTGGCCTTAATCTGTGTTCAAGTGGGGATGACCCTAGAGTTAAGGCTTAGTCACAGCTGTTGTCAAGTGGCCATGAGAGGTGTGTGAGCGCTTCCTGCCCTGGTCCCATCCCCTGGGACTTTATGCTGTGCATCTGTTTGTTGGTTCCCTGGTCTAAAACACTGATGTCCCTTCTCTTTCCTGGAACAACCTTCCCCTGTCTGCATTCTTGTCTGTCTTTCCACTGTATGACCAGACTCACCTCTTCTGGGAAGCTTTCCCAGACCTAGACACTGTCCTCAGCCCTTACCTTCACACAGAGTTCTTCCCATTGAGCTCCAGAGGTAGAGCCATGAGCCTCACCATGATGGGACCTAGTGGACACTAAGAATTCCTTCTGGAAAACAGATGGACGTGTCATGTGTCAAGAGGATGACAAGACCATAGATAACTTTGAACAACTCATGAGAATTGGGTCCTGGCTGTTGGGTTCTATCTGGAATGTGTTTGGGGTTCTGCCCAACCATGGGACAGATGGAGGTGCTACCTTTGGCATGTAGGTGTGTGTCTGGTAATGGGAAGAATCTAACATGATTAGTCAGGATGAAAGTGAGGCCAGGGCCGAGTGTTTTGGTTGGAACATGGAGCAGACGCTTCAGAACTGCGACACTTGGGGGTGATGCTTATTGGAGGTTCTCACTGGACTTGCCTCTCACCGGTGGGTAGTCCTCACGGCATGTGGTTCTTGCAGCACATACTTCTCCCTGCTCATGGTTCTCACAGCATGCGCCTGTCATGGGTGTGTGGTTCTCACTGCATTTGCCTCTCATGGCACATGGCTCTTATGACACATGGCTCTCACTCCAAGGGTCTCTTATTGTGTCTCTCTCTCATTGCTCTTGGCTGTCAATGGCACATGGCTCTCACTGTGTATGACTCTCAGTGCACATGGCTAGGTATTTCAGAGGCTTTGGAAAAGGTAGCAAAATAAAAAAAAAATAGTACCTGGGTTGTCATCCATGTGACAGGGTTTCAGGATGCTCTGGAGTGACTTTCTCAGAGCTGAAGTCCAACATTCTCAGTATGTGCACACACACACACACACACACACACACACACACACACACACACACAGTATATATGCCGCACCACATGCATACACTACATATGCAACATATGTTTTACATGCACACAAACACAAAACACACATGTCTACATATGTGTAGAGACTGGAGGAAAATCTCAGCTCTCATTACTCAGATAATATCTATTTTTTTTTTTTTTTTTAGGAAAGTGCTCTTGCCCTTCTCCTGGGACTTATGTAGGAGAGGCTAGCTGAACAGTGTCCCCCCCCCCCCCAGGAATCTACCCATCACTGCCTCCTAAATGCTAGGGTCACCAGAGCACGTCACCATTACAACCTTTTTGTAAAGACATGGGTTTTGGGGATTGAACGCAAGTCCTCATGGTTGCAAAGCTGGTACCCAGGTGCTCCTGGCTTGGACTTTTTTCTTATCTCTGGTTTTACAAATTGGTTTTTGAAAATACTTTTGAAATCCTTGCTGGTTCACGCCTACAGTTCCTGATTTTTTTTTTTTTAAACAAGCCGAGAGTGGCTGATTTATTTGGGCCTTGCAAACAATGGACAAATAGACGTATCTGGATTTATCCACCCGAGTCTTCCAGTGCAGTTGGAACCAAGGACACTCCTGGGGTCTAAGTGGATGCGGATAGACAGCTGTGAGGCACAGGGTGGTAATGCTTCTCCTTATGCTGTGGTTGCTCCTAACGCCCTGGATCTTGTTTGTTCTCTGGGCGACAGAATTAAAGTTAGATTTGAAGTCTGCTGTACCCTCAGAATGGAACCCCAGCCTTGGGGTCACTGACCTCAGCCTTTAGATATATCTGCACATCTTCTAATTCTCCACAGTCTCCAGTTCTTGTATGATTCTGGTTAGCACCTGCATGAGGAGCCTTCTCTGCTGCCAGTCTAATGATCAGCCCCATTACTGACCTGTCAGCCAGCACCATAGCCCTTCTGGGTTGCCACCTCACACCACAATTTCTTCCTCATTTCTCTTCGTGTGTGTGTGTATGTGTGTGTGTGTCCTCATTTCTCTTCGTGTGTGTGTGTGTGTGTGTGTGTGTGTGTGCGCGCGCGCGCACGTGCGTCTTTGCACTGTAGGCTTCTTTGTCTCAAAGGTCTTTCCTTCTCAGTGCCATGGACACTCAAGGCCTACTGTGGGGTGCTGACGAGGAATGGAGGGAGGCCTTTTTCTGCGTCTCAGTGGCATATGTTCATTGTTCAATGTTCATAAATAAAGTGAAAGTTCCCGGAATTGTAATGTCAAGAGTTGTCACGCCAAATATTTGCAGGCATTTTGCTTACTGTTCCCAGTATACACACACACACACACACACACACACACACACACACACACACACACACACACACTTTTTATCCTGTTCATCATAGATCATCACATGGCCTGATTTTAAACCAAACATCGAGCTTTGAGAATTCTTTCATATAGAGACATCCCCCCCGCCCCCAGGTACCTGATTTTTACCAGATGCTTAAAATCTTGTCTCTTCTTTCTTTTAGAATAGTGTAGACATTCCATTGACGGCTGAACTCACATTGTCATTATGAAAACTGTTTAGGGAAAGGGGAGATGGCTCAGTTAGTGGAGTATTTGCCTTGCAAGCATGAAGAATTAAGTTCAATTCCAGAACCTACCTTAAAGGGGGGTGGAAGGGTGGAGGGTTGGATATAGTCACCCCAGTAATGAGAAGGCAGACACAGACAGATCCCTGGGTGTTGCTGGCCAGATAGGCCAGCTTACTTAATACTTGATGAGTTCTAGACCAATGAGAGATCTCATCTTAAAAACAAACAATCATATATGTATGTGTACCTGCACAGGCGTGTGCATGTACCCATATATACATACACATCAGAAGCCTTGGAGGAATAATTGGTCTACATCTTTAATTAGGTAGAGGTGAGAGCACGGAGTGCAGATCTGCCAAAGCTGTACACAGGCTTTGCCGGCTCCGTCTGGGGACTGGGTGTCAGTCAGTGTTCCCATATGGGCTGTTTGCTCATCTTTCCAAATCTCTCCGATGTGATGAGTTAATTTTTAAAAAATCAATCACTGGCTTGGCAAAAATTGGAAAGCCAGCCTTCAGCACGCAGCCTCTGAGCCCACAAAGGAGGAGCGGCTTCTCTCGCAGTTGTTTGCTGTCTGTTCTCTATTTTTTTTCTTCTTTTGAAACCTTTTGTGTTCTTCAAAGGGAGGGCAGCTTTCATTTTTCTTGTTGGTTTTAAGTAGCTCATTGTAGACAAAGGACTTCACCCCCCACATCCCCTGTCACTATTGTGAATGTTTTTCCAAAGCCTGTCATTTGATTTTGTTTTATGCAGATTTTGAAATGAAAGTTTTAACTTTTTATGTGATGTGGACCATGAATCCTTATTTCCTGTATGTTCCTTATGTACCTTCCTTTACTCATGAGACATCAACACATGTAGTATCATATGTCAACACATGTAGTATCATATGTCAACACATGTAGTATGATCATACATCAACACATGTAGCATGATTGTATGTCAACACATGTAGTATCATATGTCAACACATGTAGTATGATCATATGTGACATGGCATGACTATCTCTCACAGGCTCTCACAGCAGCTGCAGTTACTACGTACTCAGGCCTGCACAGAATTCCAGGCATAGGTCAGACAGGTGACCTCTCTGCCCCTGGTTTTGCCAAGGAACTCTGGCAGGAAGAGAGCTGCAGCTGGAGAACCTTTTGTTCTGATTGCCTCTCTGGCCTTTAAACTTCAAATGCTTGCCTTGACTTAGAGGTTTTTTGTTTTTTGTTTGTTTGTTTTCCCCCCAAACTTTCTTGGCCTGCTCTGGAATTGACTGTCATGTCAGTGTGAAAAATCTCTGTTGTGATTTCCCTCAAATACCTAATTATGATGAAGTTACTTGTGCTGTTGAGGACTCGTGATTCCCCATTAGTTCATGCTGCCTCCTCCTCGCCTGACCTCCATCATCCAGCTCACGTCAGTGTGAGCCTGTGAACCCAGCCTTGCAGTGTGAGCCTGTGAACCCAGCCTTGCTTGCAGCTGTAATGGCTCCTGACTTCTGGGCTGCATCTCTCAGTGTTCTCCTCACTCTGCCCCCACCCTAAGAGGAACCACCCTTTACCCCCACATTCCCAGGGGCCCCTGAGGAGTCTTGTGCCTTTGCCCTGAGGTATGATGAACTTCCTGCCTTGAGATAGAGCTCCCTGTGTTTAGAGAATCCACTAAATACAGGAGTTTTTGTCTGTTGTTTTTCCATGCCAAAGATTCCATTTCTTTTGGGTCATTTTCTGGTTGACTTGTATTTTTAGACAATTGACAGTCTGGTGTATGATTTGATTAAATTCTGGATGCAAATACATGTCATATTAATACATGTCATATTTAATAGGGTTTTGGATCTCTTCAGTCCAAGCTAACTTAGCTTACAGTGTTATTGGAGATTACCAGACATCAAGTATACCAGTAAAGACTATTTTTAGCAGGCCATTCTCATTTATTCTCAAAAACATAAACAAAACTGATATATCAAACATAAAAAAAATTGTCCTTATGTATGGGTGTCCTGTAAGTTTTGTTTGTTTGTTTGTTTGTTTGAGACCAAGTCCTATGTGCCCCAGGTTGGTCCTGACCTTGAGATATATCTATCTATCTCAAGGTCATATATATATATATATATATATATGAAGATGGCCTTGAACTTTCAATCCCCACCCCACCTCCCAAATGCTAGGATTATAGACATATAAAAATCATGCCTGTTTTATGCTGAGCTAGAGGTTAAACCCAGGGCTTCATGCATGTTAGGCAAACACTCTGCCCAATGAGCTACCTTCCCAGCCCCTGTGGGATATTTCAGTACCTGTTATGTAACGTTGTCCTGATTGTGTTCTTTCCTCTGGCCTCAAGCCAGAGTTATCTGGGCAGAGAAGCTTAACTGAGAAAGTGCTTCAATTCATTGGCTTGTGTGTAAGTCGATTGGGGAAGCATTTCCTTGATTGATGGCTGATATGAGAGGGTTCAGCCCACTGAGGGTGGTGCCATCCCTGGGCTGGCTGTCCTGGGGTGTATAAGAAAGCAAGCTGAGCAAGCTGTGGAGAGCAGATTGCTAAGCAACCTTTCTCTGTGGTCTCTGCTTCAGTTCCTGCCTCCAGGTTCCTGCCATGAGTTCCTGTCTGACTGTCCTCCGTGATGAGTGTAACCTGACAGTTGTGAGATGAAATGAACCCTTTCCTCCCCTAGTTGCTTTTAGTCATGGTATTTATCATCATAATAAAGTCCTAATGGAGACAAGTAGGCCCCTAGACCCTCAAGCATTTACTGCTTTTTCAGGGCAGAAACTTTCAAATGTCTAGGTTGTGTGTGTGTGTGTGTGTGTGTGTGTGTACACATATTTATTTGTGCCCTCTCTCTTCTTTGAGAATTTCATACAATTATTCCGAGTGACATAACCAAGGCCCCATGTTTTCCCTCCTCTGAATATACTGTGAATTTCCATATACTTATGTTTCATGAAAAAAAAAAAAAACTCAAGGAAATCACTAAGGGGCCACAAGGAGGAGCTTCCAAGGGAGGAAGATAGAATGGACTTGTATAAAGGCTAAAAGGGAGTAATGGGGACCAAATGGGGATGAGTGAGAGAGGGGGCGATAGAGGAGAGAAACTGGATTACTTTCCATTCGTAAAAGTCCTATGCAAGCCAACTACTGTAGATGCTTCCAAAAACACATCTACACATATGTAAAAACAGCTAAAATGGAGTTATCACATGACACAACAAAGCCCCTACAACACACCAGAGGGGAACAGATAAAAAGCCAGGGCCAAAAATTCGGTATCTCTTTTTGGAGTTGTTAAGTCTCAAAACCTCAAAGACCACCCCCCAACACTTCTTATAGACTGTCTCCAAAGCCCTCAGTTGCCTCTGCTTCTGAATAGCAGTGGATATGGAGGAGGAAGACCTTGCCTTCTGGGCTCTTCTGAGAGTGGCAGGAGCAAGAGCTCCCCTGGGCATCCCTTTACATGTGGAAAAGGAAGAAGAGACCAAGAGAACCCTCAATCCTAGGAATATGTTGTTATTTAAAATTTCACACCAAAAGGAACCCTTATGTGTCCTTTCCTTTGTCTTTCCCACCACCGTTATCCAGCTTGGAACTGTCTTTCAATAGACCAGTTTTTTTTTTAAAGATTTATTTATTTATTATATGTAAGTACACTGTAGCTGTCTTCAAACACTCCAGAAGAGGGAGTCAGCTCTCATTATGGATGGTTGTGAGCCACCATGTGGTTGCTGGGAATTGAACTCAGGACCTTCAGAAGAGCAGTCATTGCTCTTAACCTCTGAGTCATCTCTGCAGCCAGTTGTTATTTTTTTTAACGTAAAAATTTTACAAAGATTTTTATCAATGCTTATAAAAATGCCAAGCTCTGGAGTGTGCAGGTAATCAGCCACACAAGGCCTTGGAATCCCTGAGGTGCCTACAGAGCAGGACATGGTCAGCGGCCTGGAAGCATCCTCCTCACCCTTAACCCTGCCAGCACCACATCCCACCTGGACTTGCATTCTCAAAGCTTACTGTTGCTTGATTTTGAGTCTTCTCAGAATGTAGCCGGGTGTAACATCTTGCACCTGGCTTCTCTGTGGCTCAGCCTCAAAGTTCTTTAGGTTGGTCCATTGTTGGCTCTGGGAACATTACGCTCACCCTCATAGTGTTCCCTACCTTGCTGGGTTGGGAGACAAAGCCACTGCATCCATCCGTCCTGCTGTTAATGACATTTGGTTTGTTCCGGGTTATAAAAAGAAATGCCACTAGGAACTCCTTAGTCCTTGCACGGTTTTTTACTTGTTTGTTTGTTTGTTTGTTTGTTTGGTTGGTTTTTAACTCTGGTGTGGAACCGCAGCCCACATGGATGCTCTCTCAAGGATGGACTTAAAGAGTTTTCCGAATTACTTATCTTGGTATCAGCTTCCTGTAGCCTGGCAGTTCTGGGTGCTCCTTAATCTCCCCTCAATCTTGTCAGTGTCATTATTTTTTGATTTTTCCAGTCATTATGGTCTGCAGATGGAAAAACCTCATCGCAGGTCACTTGGTGTTGACTTGAAAAGCCAATGACGAGGACTGTCTCTTCCTTCTCTCTCTGGCCATTTGTACACACTGTCCCCAAGCACCTTCACAGCATGTCAAAATTCTGAGGTAGTAACTGCCAGGAAATGAAAATACTGCACATTCCACATATCAGTGTTTGGTTGGTACTCTTCAATGTGACATCTCTTCAGATTCACTTCATGAAATTATTCCATGAATATTAATTAATAATTCTTTTAGGATTCCGTACATGTGTATGGGTTTGCTCATATGAGTTTAGTGTCCCTGCAGGCCAGAAGAGGGTATCATCTCCTCAGGTTATTGTGAACCATCCAAAGTGGATGCTGGAAACAGAACTCTGTTCTTCTTCAAGAGCAGTATATACATACTCTTAACTGCTCCAGCGATCTCCCCAACAGGTCAACCAATCAATACAGGTCAATTTATTAACATTTTTACTTAGTATCTTATTTAAGGATAATTAAGTATCTTATCACTTATTTTGGTGTCATTAAATAAGATACTTAGTATCTTATTTGTATCTGTTCTCATCCTCAAATCTTGAAGGAGAAAGAGAAACAAGATGTTTGCACATGCCACATGACTGACTGCCTCAGCTGTCAGGCCCTGGCCATTGGGCAATCCCTGTTGTACTGGCTGGTTTTGTGTGTCAAGTTGACACAGGCTGGAGCTATCACAGAGAAAGGAGCTTCAGTTGAGGAAATGCCTCCATGAGCTCCAGCTGCAAGGCATTTTCTCAGTTAGTGATCAAGGGGGGAGGGCCCATTGTGGATAGTGCCATCCCTGGGCTGGTAGTCTATAAGAGAGCAAACTGAGCAAGGCAGAGGAAGTAAGCCAGTAAGGAACATCCCTCCATGGCCTCTGCATCAGCTCCTGCTTCCTGACCTGCCTGAGTTCCAGTCCTGAGTTGATTTGGTGATGAACAGCAGTGTGGAAGTGTAAGCTGAATAAACTCTTTCCTCCCCAACTTGCTTCTTGATCATGATGTTTGTGCAGGAATAGAAACCCTGACTAAGAAACCTGCATTAATGGATTGTAATCTCAAACTGTGAACCAAACTAAAGCCACCTTACCTTAAGCTCACTTATGTTCAGGTATCTTGTCAGGACAATGAGTTAATTAATTAGGAGAGCATATGGGCCTGTCTGCCTCACTACATACAGCATTAGCATCAAAGGTTCATTATGCCAGGGTATCTGAAATAAAATATTTCCTATCGCTGTATTTTCATCTAAATGATCCTAGCCATTCTCGGTATAAACTTTGAATTAATTGACACAAGCCTGTTGTCGTTTTGAACGGGACACATTGGCCTTGTTCTTCTTGCCTTGTAGTCTGGCCACGCTGCTGTCTGTCCTCCTAGCAATGTCTCCTGCACAGTGTTTAAGGAACATATTTCACCAAATTATTCTAGAAAGGTTTCATGTTTTTTTAAATGATAATAAGATTGTCTCATTATTTAAATATAATTTCCTAAATCTTCGATTCTTGGACCCTCTTGTAATTAACTTAGTAATTAAGTAATTAACTTAGTAATAAAATTATTCTAATTTTAAAAATTATTTTGGATTTTATAAAAACATTTCTCTGAAGGAGAAAAGTAACTTTTTTTTTGCTTTGTAGTTCTATTTTTTTTTTTTTTGTATTGGACAGTTTAACACCTCTAGTATAATTCTGAGTTGTATTCTTGTTTCTGACCTCAGAGGGGATGCTTCAATATTTCATTGTATGGCAGAGTCTGAGGCCAGCTTTATGTGCATATTTTTATGAATCTAAGGAAGGTCTCTGAGGTTGGTAACATTTTTAATCATGAGTGGGTGCCGGTTTTCATCAAATGCTATTTTTTGCATTTGTTAGAAATGACTATGTGATGTGTCTTCTTTCAGCAGTCCATACAATGGTTTCGGACACTGGATGAATAATTTCTCTGGAAGGAGCCTGACTCTCTGGCAGGGTTCTGTTTTCCTGTGTACTCCAGTCTCAGATTTACTAACATTCTCTGTAGTATTTCTGTGTCTGTCTCAAGAGAGGCCACCTGCCATTTTCAATTCCAGGAATGCCTTTTCTGACTTTAGCAGAGGGTTATCCTGGCCTCATGAAACAGATCCATAGAGTTATCTTGGCCTCACAAAGCAGGTTCATAGAGCTAGCCTGGCCTCACAAAGCAGGTTCATAGAGCTAGCCTGGCCTCATGAAGCAGGTTCATAGAGCTAGCCTGGCCTCACAAAGCAGGTTCATAGAGCTAGCCTGGCCTCACAAAGCAGGTTCATAGAGCTAGCCTGGCCTCACAAAGCAGGTTCATAGAGCTAGCCTGGCCTCATGAAGCAGGCTGGTTATTCAGCAGTCACTAGCATAAATCAGAAAAACTAAGAAAAAACAAAAAGTAAGAGTAGAGACCAAGGGGCCTGCCCTTACCTATAAGAAGCCACCTGCATATAGCAGTACATTTATTCATGATTTAATATCTAGAGACTAAATATAATGCTTAAAACTCTCTTCTGGCTGTCACTCATTTGCTTGCGCGTCCTACCGGGGGTAGTGATGAAGCACCCAGCACTGTACCCGGGACTCACCAAACTGGCATCACTGTTAGTCTGAATGCAGACTTTGGCCTGTCAAGAGCCTGTGCCCAGAGCATGCAGCCTCCCTGGTAACCAGAATCATACAGACCTTGTTTTTAGACCCAAAGCTTGATGGACCTCATCCCATTTGGTGGAATGATCCTGAGAAAAATGGGAACAATTATCAAACTGTAGTGGGCTGTATACCACCCTCACAGAAGGCAAGAGTGCTTCATCACTACCCCTGGTAGGATGCGCAAGCGAATGAGTGACAGCCAGAAGACTAGTTATACTCAGCAGATGACAACGACCCAATAGGACTGTCACCCGTGAGATGATTTCTGGAAGGGATTCCTACCTTCATTAGCTTCCATCTCCAAGCGTCTTTTAAGACAATTATTTCCTGATTTCATGAAAAATTAAAAGAACCCAGAGTGTTTATTCAGTGAATCTTCTGTTGGGGTTGGGGAGGGGTGTGAAGGATGGATGGTGTTAGTAGTGGAATAGGAGTTAGCCTATTTCATTTGGAGTCTTGGCTGAGGTGACTAGAGTCACTTAGCCTCTGTGAGGAATGATTTGGAAGGTTCTGTGGCCCCTCTTCCCAGTGCACTAGAGAGCCTAACAAGAGTGCAGTAGCCCCCTTGGGACCTTGGCAACAGAATCTGCCTGGGTCCGACAGGACTGTGACATGAATAGAATCCACAATGCCACACACACTGGCTAACTTTTCATTTATGTTTGGGGCCCAAGCCTGGTTCCTCATCTCCTGCCCTTCCCATGACTTCTCTGGAAGGTAGATATCATGGTCTAGAGTTAGGACAGTCATGCTTAGAAAGGATAAGCGAAGGCTTTGTTAACTTGGTGTTAAGTGGTAGAACTGGACATCAGGGCCTTTCTGTGCTGTCCTGAGTCATGACGTGTGGACTTTTCTTCCCCAAAGAGGACTATAAAGAAGAGAATGAAGCCAGGCGGTAGTGGTGCATGCCTTTAATCCCAGCACTTGGGAGGCAGAAGCAGGTGGATTTCTGAGTTCGAGGCCAGCCTGGTCTATAAAGTGAGTTCCAGGACAGCCAGGGCTATACAGAGAAACCCTGTCTCGAAAAAAGAAGAAGAAGAAGAAGAAGAAGAAGAAGAAGAAGAAGAAGAAGAAGAAGAAGAAGAAGAGGAGGAGGAGGAGGAGGAGGAGGANTTTTTAAAATTAAAGTTTATTATTATGTGTGTGCGTGCATGATACTGTTGTGGCAGTAACTGTACACCTGCTATGGTGCACACACTGATGTGGCGGTGACTGTACACCTGCTATGGTGCACACACTGATGTCAGAATTTGACTTTGTGGAGTTGATTCTCCCCTGCTAGACATGCCATTTGGCTGAGGTCACATGACCTCACACTGTCACCAGATGGCACTGCTGCTTCCCAGGCAGCACCAGCTCTTCTGGAGCTAAGGTCACATGACCTCACACTGTCACCAGATGGCATTGCTGCTTCCCAGGCAGCACCAGCTCTTCTGGAGTCCTTCCTTCTCTAGACAAGGACCCACAAGGTCTTCTGAAAGTTTAATGGAGCCAAGTGCATGGTGACCTGAGGTTCTTGTTTTGTTTTAATAAATTGGTTTGTAGCCCTCACCAATACCAGATGAGGGGCTGTTGACTTGATGGACAGCAGGCTGGAGGGTCACTTTTTCTTATTTGTGGTTTGTTCTTATAGGGGAATCTCCTATCATTCACTTTTTCCTTATAGCAGTTTCAACTTTGCCCAGTTTTGCAGGGTTTTGAACAGATGGTGGGATTTTTAGCTCACAAGGAGCAGTAACATCCTTCAGCTCACCTCTGCATAGAAATGGCTGGAAAAAGCCTGCTGTTTCCCCTGAGCATGGTCTGTAGGGAACTCTAAAAGGTTTAGAAGAAAAAGCCAGGTTGCAGAAGCACATGGGTCCTGGAGGACTCTCTTCTGGTTTCTTCACTTGCCCTGATGAGAGTGTTGTCACATTCACTAGGGAATACCCGATGTTTCCTACACACACACACACACACACACACACACACACACACACACACACACAGAGAGAGAGAGAGAGAGAGAGAGAGAGAGATACAGACAGACAGACAGAGACAGAGAGTCAGACACAAATATACACAGAGACAGAGAGACAGAGATAGAGGGGGCTAGAGGCAGAGAAGCAGACAGACAGAAAGACAGACAGACACAGACAAAATTAGAGACAGATAGAGAAAGAAAAGCGAAGTTGACGCTGAAGGTGGTGTAGTGTTGCTAAAATTCCTTCCCTCCTTCCTTCCTAAGGTCCCAGAAACAAGCTGAGGCAGTCTGCAAAAGTTACCCCTGGAGGACCAATAGGTTTACAGCTTCCTCACATAGCCCAGCAGAGCAGTAGGTTACAGCCTGCTCTTCCCTGCTCCCAACATGGAAGGAAGCTTTCTCTCCCTGTTTTCCATGGCTCCTGTGCTCCAGCCGCTCCCAGAGGCCTCCTACAGTTAAGGTAGATCAGCATACAACAGGTGATAGAGAACTGTTGTACCCACCCCACCCCATCCCTCTGTGACAAATGTAAACAGTCAAGGAGCCAAATTGGGGTGATGGTTTTGCTGGAGAGCTCTGCTGGATCCCCTAAGATGGCAATTGCTTGGCCTAGAGGACAGTCACTCACAACATAACCCGCATTGGAGCACCAGACACTGTGACTCCCTGTTCTCATGCATAATCCAGGGGACAGGGACAGGTTTATCTCACCAGCAACAGGGAACAGGGGCTCAGCTGGTTGGAGTCAACTTCCTCAAGTCTCAAAAGTTCATCAGAACTTAAACCCAGTGCACTCTGGCTCTGTGAACTGAGGTTTGGCCACACTAAGTAAAAGAGGCCTGCAGGTCCCTTTCTCTGGGGGTCTCACTGGCTTTGTAAGAGGTCCTGTTCTGGTGTGGAAGTTGGTTCACCAATAAGACCAACTTGCTGATGGTCTGCCCCCTCTGTGGGATGCCATGACGGCTGTGCTGGGTGTGTGTGGTTCACAGGGTCCTGTCTTATCTCCAAAGCAGTTTAAACTGTGACCTGGAATGGGAATGGGCCAGACCAAGGGGTAGGAGAGAATTGTTCTCAAGGAGAAGAGTGTCTAATGTTTGTTCTAGACACCAAAGAAAAGAGCGGCCATAGAAGCAAGAAGAGCCACTTGTCACAGCAAGGGGTGACAAGTAGTGGTAGAGAAGGCATCTGGGGAAGCCGTGCCTTTGTTCAGTGGGTGCTCAGGCGGAGGGAGAGTCCTCAATTCAGTAGTGTTGGGTGTGTTGCAGAGAAGAGCCACTGCAGAGACCATGAGGTGGCCATGATGGGACACAGAAGAGGGTGTGAGTGTAGGCCTCAGTGTGGCTGGAGTGTACCGCTCAAGGCAGTGACTATCAGGCACAACCCGTACCTTCCACGGGGAGTTGGCATAAGGATTCTCTGTGCCTGGAGCCTCGAGGGCTAGGCCTGAAAAACGCTGAGCTTGGTCTGAGTTTTTGACTATTTCCACAGCAGGAATGGATGCTTATGTGGCTAAGGCAGGGGTAGCACCACCATTGGCGCTGCAGATGACAACAGACTGGCAGGTAGAGGCAGCTGTGGGAGGGGCTGAAAGGTCTAGAGACATTGGCAGGTGCCGTGCTTGCTTTGACCTGGAGCCAGTATCTAGACCTCAAGGAACAGAGGGCAGTGTTAGATCCTGGGTGTCCACATACAGTCAGGTCAGGAAGATCCCTGCTAGAAGAGAAGGGGTATACATGGGTGTCATCTGGCTCAGCTATGAGAACTACAACTCATGTGCTACGTTGGGTTCTGTGGCATCTATGGGAGGTCTCACTGCAGCCTTCATCACAGGATGATTTTAAAATGTTTCCTTCACCCCAAAGGAAACCCTGTGTCCATTCATCCATTACAGAATCACACCCCACTTCCTTCCTCAGTCTGTGAGCACCCAGGTACACTCTGCCTCTAAATTGTCCAGTTCTGACCTTTCATAAAAATAAGAAAGTGTGTGTGTGCAGTATGTGTGTGTGTATCTGTATGTGTGAGTATGTGTGGTGTTTGTGAGTGTGTGTGGTATGTGTGTATTTATTGTATGTATGTGTATTATGAGTTATGTATGTGCAGTTTGTGTGGCGTGTTTGTGAGTGTACCTGTTTGTGTGAACGTACCTATGTGTAAGTGTGATGTGTGTATGTATGTGTGTGTGTGTGTGGTGTCTGTGTGTATGTTTGTGTGTGTGCACATATGTATACATGTGTGGTATATGTGGTATGTGTGCATACGTGTGTATGTATTATATATAGTGTATGTGTGTGTGGTGTGGGTGCATTGTTTAATAGTGCATTATATGTGGTGTGTGTGCATTGTGTGTGGTGTGTTTGTAAGTGTGCCTTGTGTAAGTGTGTTGTCTGTGTGTATATTTATGTGTGTGCACATGTGTGTACAAGTGGTGTATGTAGTGTGTGTGCATGTGTGTTTGTGTGTGTATGTGATGTGTGTGCATGTGTATATATGTGTTTGTGTGTGGTATGTATGTGTTTAAGTATGTGCACATTTGTCTACAGATGCTGGTATGGAAGCCCATCCCATGTAGAGGCCAGAGGAGGACATCAGTTGTCCTGCTCCATCACTATCTGCCTGATTCTCTTGAGAATGAGGTCTCTTCCCCATCCTAGAGCTGAGCTGGCAGCCAGTCAGCTCCAGCTATCTTCCTGCCTCTGCCTCCCACAATGCTGGGGTTATATGCCATGAATAGCCATACCTCAGTTTTTCCTTAGGTGCTGGAGATTTTAACTCAGAGCCTCATACAAAGCAAGTGCTTTGATCTGAGCCATCTCTTTAGCTCAGTGTGTGGTCTTTTATGATTTAAGTATTTTGCTTGGCACCCTGTTTTCAGAGTTCAGCCATGCTGCAGTCCGCTAACACTCTGCTTCCCCTTCTGGCCGAAACCATCTATAGATCTATAGTAAATCTATAGATTTACTGCTCTGTGTGTCTCACTGCTGAACTTCTGGGCTGTCTCACCACATGGCTGTTAGGAACAATGCTACCATGGATATTTACATGACAATTTCATGTGGATTCTGTTTTCAGGAGTTGGACTGTTAAGTTCATCCTTTAAGGGAGCTGCCAGCCTCTGCTTTTGAACCCCAATTCCATGTCCCAGATATGTGTGAGGCTCTGGACATCTCTGCCTCACCCTCATTCACAGTTGACCTAGATTTCTCTGATAGTCATTGTGTTGAGGAGTTAACCATGGCAAAGCTAGACACCCCACAGAATGAATGGGCTCAGGAGCTGGGTCCCCACAGAGGGATGAATGGGTGCAGGAGTGGGGTCCTCTTCTCTGTCTTTACTCAGACTTGTTTCAACCTGAAGCAAGGGCTGGCCCTCATGGCCTCGATTACATTTGCCTAATGGATGAGGGAAGAAATCATTTCCAAGGCTGAGACCCTAGTAGTCCCCAGTGGCTCAGTTTGGCTGAAACATTTAAACTACACTTGCAAGCTTTCCTGCTGGGCTACAACTGTGATCAAAGACCCTTTGTACTGTTCTAGCAGCTGGAGAGTGAGGAGTCAGAGGGAGGCGAGGTGGCTGAGCCAGTCTCTGCTGTGTGCACAGAGCAGCTGGCCAGTGTGTGCCCTGTTTGACCCCGGTCTGGGCACCTCTGCTTTGGGTGGCTTCGGGAACTGGTACTGGTTCCTTTCCTGGAGAGTCCTGAAGCCTGTTGGTGTTCTGGCCCCTATGGAGGCTGATGCACCCAGAGCCTTTCTGGAGGGTATTTGTCTCTGGGATGTACATTCAATGAAAACATATACTTGACCTCTTCGACCTCCATGCCTTTTCATGCTGTAGAGAGCAGAGTGTGTCAGTAGAATATGTTACGATTTTTTTTTAAACTTTTTATTATACTGGATTCTGGCTCTTTGGTTTAGGGTGTCTTTTAATCTTTATGTATGTGTGCAGTTCATGTGTGCTACAGGCACTTGAGCCTGTGTGTGGGTGGGTGTGTCTATGTACATGAACATGGAGTTCAAAGTCAGAAGATATCTGTTGTCTTTCTTTGTAGTTATCCAGCTTGTTGCCTGGAGCCAGGGTCTCTCCGTGAACTGTTAGCTCACCCTGGAGGCAGAATGGCTTGCTTGCCAGCAAGCTCTTGAGATCTATCTTTCTGTGATGCTCAGTGCTAGGGTTATAAGCTTGCGTAGCCATGCTCAGCCTTAGAGATTCAAACTCAAGCTGGTCAAGCGAGTTCTTGACATACTGAATCATTGCCCTGGCCTTTGATCTAATTCTTTTTTTTTTTTTTTTAATGGTTTTTTTCAAGACAGGGTTTCTCTGTGTAGTCCTGGCTGTCCTGGAACTCACTCTGTAGACCAGGCTGGCCTCGAAGATCTATTCTTAATAAAAATAAGTAGAGGTATAATTTGATGGCATTGAATGAAGTGGTCTTGCCACACTGTAACACCATGGCCGAGGCCAGATCACTCCTGTTACTTTACAGGAAGGGACTCTCCTTGCCCTGTCTGGGTGGCCTGTGGCAGCCACTAATCCTGCCTTGATTCTTACAATGGGGTCCTGAGCTCTTCAGCCCTCTATCTGTTCTGGCTCCTCTCTGTGCTGCCACCCTCAGGGGCTCTGTGTTCTCTGCTTCCTTAGCAGAGGACTTGTGTGCCCCTGGCCACCTCAGGTTGCACTCCCCCCTACCCCACCCCCGGAGCAGGAGCACTATGTTTGAATCAGGTATGCACTCAGCTGCCCTGGGCTCACGTCTTGTGGAGTTGGTGGGAGAGTCGTTCTCACCTGTGGGAGATTGTGCGGACTAGTGTGTTAGTGTGAAGACCAAGCTCGGCGAGGTGTGCAAAGGACTCAGCACTAAGGTGTGCAAAGGACTCAGCACTAAGTCAGCTGGCGTCAGAGGCTCAACTGGCAGTCACCTTCTTACTTTGGGACTGTTGAGGTCAAGTTCATGCCACAGTGACTCGGACAGCTTGTGACATTCAGGACATGTGTGTGGCCATCTAGCCATTTTCTATGATGCAGCCCCTCAGTTTCCCCAGCCTCTGGCAGCCACTCATGCTTTCCTTGTGTGTGGCTTGACCTATATATGAACTCTCAAACACACATCTCTTAGGACTGTTTTTTCATCGTCTTTTTCCTTGGGGATTGATCTAGGTTGTAGAATGAACCAATCTGTCCTGGTGAGTCAGGAAGCCCAAGTAGGCCATGGGGGAGGAGTTCAGCTTAGGATTACCCACCATCCCAACAATTCCAACACTTCAGATGCCTGAAAGACCTGAAAGCAGAAACTCTGAAGAAGACTAGGACAGTTCAGAAGTGCTTATCAGCAATGTCACAGCAGCCACAAGGGCCAGCTCCCTAAATGGCAGCTTCATGTGCTCACAGATGGGACATGGCCTCACAGTAGCATTTTGATACGTTTGATTGTCTTTGTTCAAACTTGGTTTGTGCCTACTGGCTACTGGTTCTCCACTGTGTTAACGTTCCAGGAAGTCTTTCCCTGGTGAGGTGGCCCATCATTTTCTAACCACAAAGACTGCCTCAGTATTTCTCCTGAGTCCTTACATTTGTGAATTCATCCTCTGATTCCTTCTAAAGCATGTGTCAGGTGCCTCCTTCAAACAAGGTCACTAAAACGGGTGAGAAAATAGACAATACCAAGTCTATGAGATAGCATGCTTCCAGAAGGTGTGTGTGTGTGTGTGTGTGTGTGTGTGTGTGTGTGTGTGTGTAGCACATACACACACATGCAGAGTTGAGGTTTAATGTGGGGTACTGAGGAGTGGAGTAGTGGTTTAGGGTTGAGTTGCTATCCGAGGTGCTGGGGTCAGTGTTTAGGACTTGTGTGGGGTGCTGGAGTTACCAACAGTGTTTGCTTCTTCTCAGGAGGAGGAAAAATTGTTTGGGGGTATGATGAATAGCCTTCTTGTAAGACTGCCAATCTGAGGACTAGTGCTGGTGAGGAACTTGAGGAAATCTGTGAGGTCATGGCAGAGATGGGGAGATTCCCAGGGTTTGAGGACAGGGTGGTACCATGCAGTCTCATAGATAGGGGGCTATAGATGTGGATATGTGCAGAAGGCACGGAGGGTGGGCATTGATGGTACCAGTCCATTTTGAGGAAGGTAGACACCATGAATATCCTGTTCTGGTGTCTTGTCCTCTTGCTGTCTCCATCCCTTGCCCCCAGACTGCACACAGATAGAGTTGGTCTTGTCTTAAGATAGATCATAGCTGCTGAGTCAGTGTCAGGCACCAAGGAAGAGAGAAATGAGTGGCACTGTGTGCCCACTCAGGTCCCCGTGGAAGCTGAGGGAACAGAGCTCTCAGTACAATGAGTTGGGTGAGCTGGCTCTAGGGAGAGAGGGAAGGGGACGGCCATGTCTTTGCCTAGTAGCCTAGTGGGCATAGAAGGACGGTTCCTCACAATGCTGGCCATCTTCAAGGTCACCCGGTTGTTGTTTCTGGAGGACAGGCCCCCATTACAGTTGCTGGCCGCTCTGGTTCTGTTGGAGATCTCCGTCTCCCTCTGTTGCTTCTGTGACAATCACCAAAGGTAGCAGGGCCAGCAGGGTGGGGGCCTTGAGCAAAATCAGTTCCTGGGAAGGTGGAACACACTCACATGCTTCTGTGTGCTTCTCGGGATCCTTTGCTCCTGCAGGGAAGGTCTCTTCTCAGCACAGTGAGTCCTGTGGTCACCCACCTGACAAACCTTCAGGAACACCGAGTGTCCTGAAAGATTCTGAGATGTACACGTACTTGGACCAATTTCCATGGGTGAACTGAAAGCTGAAAAAAATCTGGCTTGTTTGTATCTGGTTCTTAATGACTTACAGAGCCCTGGCAGGGCCCTGCTGGACTCTGTTTTTGGACCTTTACTTCATCTTGATCCTCATGGTCAAATAGTCATGATGGATGTAAAATGAATAAACCTGTAATTCAAAAGTGAATTATAAATTGAGCTAAAGGTCTGCTTTCAGGGTGGGTAGAGCTACATACCCAAGTCACAAGCTGCAGTAGTGTGGGAGAGTAATGCACCCCTGGGCCCTAGGGGATGTAAATGACCAACTGGGACCTTTAGCCAGTTATTTCCTGCCTTATAAAAGGAACAAATAGCAGGATTTCCCTTAAGACATTTCCAAGCCGGGCTGTGGTGGCGCACACCTTTAATCCCAGCACTCGGGAGGCTGGGAGGCAGGCAGATTTCTGAGTTTGAGGCCAGCCTGGTCTTCAGAGTGAGTTCCAGGACAGCCAGGGCTATACAGAGAAACCCTGCCTCGAAAAACAAAAAATAAAAAAAAATAAAAAAGACATTTCCAAAGGGCCCTCACAGAGCAACAGTTGTACTATGGACCAAATCCAGGTTTTTATCAATAAAGTTTTATTAAAATATAGTCACATTTATTGATTTGCTTATCCACTCTGGCAGAGTCTCTGCTCCCACAGCCTGGCTAGTTGGCTGGTACCCAGCTAGATAGTCAACAGAGCTCTCAATATTTGTTGCCTGGCCTTTAGAGCAGACATCTGCCCATCACTGACCTAAAGAGGAGAAAGCGGCGTGCCTTTAAAACAAAAATCTTCTGGCTTAGAATCTTCCAAAGTTAAACAAAGGGAAGATACCTGCTTTTGTGTAAATAGAGGTGTACATGTGTGTTTTGCATATGCAGATGTGGGAACATGTGTTTTTGAGCATGTAGTACACACGCAGGTACATGTGTCTTTAGGTACATGTCCCACAAATGTGTGGAGGCCAGAGGTCACCCTCAGATGTCATTCTTTGGGAGCTATCCGTATGTTTTTGAGATAGGGTCGCTCCCTGGGACTTGGGGATGGCTGGTGAGGCTAGGCTGACTAGGCAGAGGCTGCAGGTGTGCACTGCCCCAGCTGAGTCTTTATGTGGATCCTGGGGATTGAACCAGTGCCTCACTGCATTCACTGAGCATCCCCCTTGACCCTCTTTTAAGAACAACCTTTGCTTGTTTGCAGCTGTCACTGGCATTATAGAAGGAGCACACCTTGGGTTTTGGTTTTAGAAAGTCCAGACACTTGGATTTTTGCCACAGACTGGGCCTAGTCAGCCCCCTTCAATCCATGGGAATCAGGGGTTCGGACAGATGGGCATGGAGTCCGCGGAAGTGGGGTTACAAAACAGACTCAACTTTGAGCATCAGACTTTTTATATAGAATAGGGAAGTTAGGTGACACACCGGCAAGGTACAATGAGGTTACTGGATTCTTACACAAAACAGGAATGCAAACATGGAAGGACTGGCAGGAACCAACTGGGATAAAATTCAATGTTAACAACTAGGATCAAAAAACAACTGTCTAAGGTCCACTTAATCTTAGAAGCCAGGGGCAAGGGCCTCGTGCCCTTGCCATAGTTCCTATTGTAGACTATTGTATAGTCCACCTTCCCACTAGGCCATTGTAAATACTTATATCTGGGTGTAACTCAGCTAGCTATAGTTCTAAGTATCTACTCTGGCTCCTCCTCAGGTCACAAACTTCCTTCTTCCTAGATAATGGTAAATTCCTTTGTAGGGCAGTGATTTAGCTATCCATGCCCAGGGTCGGATCAAGGACTGCCTAGAATCTAACTTAGCTATATGTCAAAAATTCAATCCTTAGAAACACTTATAATAAAGCAATATTAAGGGAAAGCACACAGATCCGGTTACCAACTAAAGCAAGGACATTGGAGCATTCATTATACAGGATGCCACAGTTCCAGGAGACTAAGTTTCTGTGAACTTTTTGCCTTGGGACAGTGCCCAGGTTTTGGGGTCCTGTTGCGCTTGTCACTACTGGAGTGGATGTAGCAGATTTTGAGTAAGACTTTTGCTTAGATTTGCACTGGAGTCCTGAGGTCTCCCTAAATGCTTTCTCCCGCAACCCCACTTATTCTGTAAGATATAATTCTTAGGATGTCTCTAGAACTGCTTTTATCCCTTGTGAAGATGTAGGTAGCTTCTTGCCTGAGCCTTTGTCTCAGAGTTTGCTCTGAGAAAGTCTAGAAGCACCTAAAGAGCAGAAAGAATGGACCTGGTAGTAACAATTCCCTTCCGCCCTCCCACCCCCGACCCACCTCCTCCTGTCTAAGTTCATGCTCCAAGCTCTGCCCAGCATCTCCAGGGCCTCCAGAGTCACAGACCTGCACTCAGCTTTGCCTGAGGAACTGGCCATCTGCCCGGAGGCCTGGCGACCACTGGCAGAGTCCTGGGCTGATCCTGAGCAGATGGCGCAGTGGTTAGAGCTCTGTCATTACCACAATTCATCTGAGTGGGGAAGGCTGCTTGGCTGATGGCTCCACTTTCCATCCAGTGTCAGAAGTGGCAATGGTGACCATTTTTCTTGCCTTAACTTAAGTATTACTTCTGGATATCGGGCCTTGGGCAGCTAAGAGATGATATGATATGGTATGATATGATATATGATAGCTTAGAGATTTCAAAACCAACTTCTGGTACAATCTTTGAGTACAGATAGTAGGAAGACTTTTGTTTTCAAAACAAGAAATGGTCATTAACAGTTCTTAATAGGAATACATTGAGTCTGGCCTTACAGCTCTTCTTGTATTTGGCAGTCTTGGGTGGCTGTTCCCGTGGGTGACAAGGATTGCCTACCCCAGAACTTTTCAGAGCCTTCGCTCTGCCCATGTGGAGCCAGGATTTTCAAGAGAGGCTTTGCAGTCTAGACAGTACAACTGTCTAAAAGAAGCTACTTCTTCACACAGAGAGCATCCCTCAGTGGGGTCACCTAGGATGCCCTGAAGATAATAACAATGTCATGAGCTGGTAGGTGACACTAGTTGATACTGTCTGAGGAGGAACTAGGTCAGATAGCTGGGTTCAGTTGCTCAGTCATAAATGTCAATTGTCTGCTTTGCACTGTGGCTTCCTGCCTCCTGGAGACGGTAAAGCCAGAAGGACCCGGAACTTTTCAGCAGCCTCCTCTTGGGTACCCAGGAATGCACAGAATTAGCTGTGCACTGCTGCCTGTTACACTTCTAAGCTGAGCCATCCTCTGTCTTTTCTTCCCTGTGCTTACATACCTCCACCTGCCAGTGAGAGAGAAAATGAGTTCTGGATGGGTTGATATTGGTGGAGCCTGGGATTGATGTGGGCGGGGCCTAGAGTTGATGTGACTGGGCCCTGTGTTGTTCAGTAATTCAGGGCCCCAGGGGTCACAGCAGACCATAAAGTGTCCTGCCTTACTTCCAAGTGTGTGCCCAGCCTTGGTCTCTTCCCTTTGTTCTTATTCACCTTCCTGTTCTGACCACTGGTTGTTTCTGACATGGTGCAGAGTTGGGGCCTGCGTGGGTCTAGGAGGTGTATTTTCTTATAGAAAGACTCCTGTTTGCTTCATACTGAAAAAGTCTTAGGAAGGGATTTCTGTCAAAGTGAGCTCTGATAGGATCCAAGATGTGTGTATGGATAAGCTCACCCAGAGAAGGGAACTTCCTGCAGTTTCCAGACACAGAAAGGCATATAGTATTACTGTTCCTATCTTTTAAATAAACATGTACCGTCCCTCCCAACCCTCACCTCTGGAGGTGGCCACTTCCTGCCTCTATACTAAGCAGTATGATTGTGGGACCTGTAGGGGGCGCTAACCCTGCCTCTGAAGGTTGTACTGACCTGGCCCTGTTTAGCCTTTCTTGGGCATGTGTGACACCATCCAGCTGGCATAGTCACTCAGCAGTTTTCCAGGTGTGAAGGCCACAGAGGGGGATGCTCTGCATGTGACACTTGAAACATTTTAATTCTGATTTCGAAGGTTCATATCCTGCATGCTGAGTATTTAGGATAGCTGTCAAACCTGTGCCTGCAGTCTTACCACAAGAAATGGAAATCTTGGCCCCTGATGCTTCCCAAGATTTTGTTCCAAATCGCATTGGTGGTTTAGTCCTCCAAGTACCCATCTCCCCACTCCCTTTTCTCTCTGATGGCAGCTTGTGATCAGCTGATGGGGGAGTATACAGAGGTTAGATGAGGCCTCTGGCTCTTATCATCCAATACATAGTCACTGCCTATGACCAGGAGAGTCGCTGTACATAGTCACAGAGTGGGGATGTTTCTGGAGCTGTTAGGATTGGATCCTGAGTCCTGCAGCCCTGACAAGCCAGGTTTGGCCACCAATCTTCAATGGGACAATTAAGACAAAGTAAAAATAGAGAAAAGAGATTTATTCAGTGCAGCCACACAGGGGAGAGGAACAGACCCCCAAGTCCATCTTCCTAGTCTTGATAGGAGATTTAGGTTTAAATAGAGGACAACAGGTCTGCATAGCTAATCTGTCCTGCTCAAGGTGTCCTGCCCATCATTGACAAGTAATTTTCTCAGGTCCCGCCCATCACTGCCTCAGGTCCTGCCCATCATTAACAGGCCATTGTCTCAGGTCCCGCCCATCTGTGACCCATCACTGTCTGGGCTCCAGTATCTTCTCCAAGGGGATCTTGATTAGCCCTCAGAACTGAATAAAATCTGTTCCTTGGAGATAAGTTCTTGTGGCCGGCTACAGGATGAGACTCTTGAGGATGAAATCATAATTCTGTGGAGTCATTTCTCTCATAGTCTAATAGCTGGACAAGGGGGCACAGGTTTCTGCAGAACATCTTAGTTTCTCGTAACACTGGTACAAGAATGAAGAAAATGGTGCTCCACCTGCTGGGGTTGGAATGGGATAGAAGGTTCTAGTTCATGTCAGGAGCACAGGGCAGAGCATAGCACATAGCAGGTTCTGTGTCCACTACCTTGTCCTGTGTCAGAGTCCCCAGCCTTCAGCTATCTATCTACCTGTGGTCTGACATCCACCATGTTCTCAAGGCTGATCTTATAGGAGGGCCCTCAGTGATTCCCTGTTATCTCCAGGTCACTTGTCAGAGCCACGTACCATTCTTGGCTGGGTCTTCTGTCCTGTAAACTCCAGTTTATGGTCTTTCAAGTTCAAGTATACAGACCCCTGCTAGCAAATCAGTTTTTCATGCACCAATAGTAAACAAGTGTAATTTTCTTAAATTGGAGATTACCCCCTGCTTATTTCCAGTCACTGCGATGTCACTGCTGATAGGCGCTGTTTGGTGTGTGTTTGTGTGTGGACAGTGATCATGGACTGGAACCACGGTACCACTGGGCTACATCTGGGCTCTCCAGCATTTGGCCTGGCTCTATCCCCACTCTGCACCCCCAGGAAAGACAGACTTTGTTCATCTGCCTCCTTTACCCCCTCTCATTGCAACTCCAGTGGCTGAGTGCAGAGCTGCCTCACCTACACCACTCCCAGCAGCCTTTGCTGCACTTTCCAAGAGTCCCCTCTGCAGCAGGATTCTGTTTTGACTCCCCTAGTTTTCCTTGTGGTCAGCAAGCTCTGTCTCAGGGATGGTTCCCAGCACCACTTCAGAACCCTCAGACCTGGCTCTGTGCTTTGTCCTATTGTGATGTTCCTTTGGTAATCTCTGTTGGATTATGGGATAGGGGAGAACTCCACACAGAATGCAGAGTTCTAGATTATGTTCCTTAGAAGAAGAAGGAGAAGACTCCTTGAGGGATGATGGTACTTGTCACTCTGTCTGGAAGCCTGAGCTGTCTTGGCATGCAGTAGCTCTCTTCAGACTCTTGATTAATGAGTCTGTGAGTGAATGAAGTAGTTAGTAGAAAGCCATCTTCCACTGTGCTCTGGTGTAGATGGTTCCTGCCTACCCTGACGCCACTGGGTCATAAGTGTCTATCTTCATTTCCCTAGGGAGTTGGGGTCTCTTCCCACTGAATTTAGAAGAGACTTTGTCTTTGTGGAGAAGGAAAGAGAGGCTGGGACTGCTGGGGAGAAGCAAAAGCGCCCATTGTTGAAGTGCTTGGGTATCAGAGTGGCAGACTTGAATGGTCCTGGCTCCAGCCTTTGCAGCTGTGTATCCTGGGATCTCTGGCTGAGCTGGTGTTCATTCGAGCAGCTCTGAGTATTGCAGAATGATTCACAGGGCAATAGGTGAGGGGACAGGAACTCAGAGGCCAAGGGTGCTAGGGATAGGGGCTTGGAATCAGGATCTCCATGCTATGGCAAGGAAATCAGCTCTGATGTTCAGTGAAGCCAGCCAGGTATTCCTCTGGAATTCCTTTAGACTCTTGCCTCCAAGAGCACTTGGACCACCTTGATCCTGAGGTGGGGTAGGTGGGGTAG
Source organism: Mus minutoides (assembly GCA_902729485.2). Taxonomy (NCBI): domain Eukaryota; kingdom Metazoa; phylum Chordata; class Mammalia; order Rodentia; family Muridae; genus Mus; species Mus minutoides. The sequence continues at coordinate 1,340,935 of LR749662.1, forward strand.
GTTAAGCTAGAGTTGTTCAAGAAGCTAGGCGTGTACCTATGTGTGAACAAATCTTCAGAGTAGCATGGCCTTTCCATCATTTGGGAACCTCAGGAAGGAAGCCTCAAGGTTATGACAGGGGCACAGTGGGAGGCAGCCACTAAATGTGGAAGCTGGTGTTGCTGCAATTAGCTGCTAATGCCTCAGAGGTGGCAGAGGCAGCCCAGCAGTTAGCACTGTGGTGTTACCCAGAGACCTGCTAATGGGACCCACTAATGAGGCCTTTGCACCTCCCAGAGTCTCTTCACCAGGCAAAGGTGGTATCTGTTACTCCAGGGAGAGGCCCTAGAGAGAACTCAGCAGAAGACAGTTGGGTGCTCACCTGTCCCCTCTCTGGAGACACACGCATAGCCCTTACTAAGTATGTACCAAGATGTGACATGACTTACGCCCTGTGTGTCAGCACAGTCACGGGGGTGGAGGTGGGCATCTGGTGGGCTGCACCTGCTCAGGTAGCAAGGCTCTCTCTCCTGCAGAGTGAATTCCCCATACAAAACTTTAGGATGCTCCACCCATCTCTACTTGAGATGGCAATTTCAAACATGCATAAAGGACATGCATGCATGATGACCTTTCTGCTCCTGATCTCCCACTTGGCCCTGGGTTTGAGACGCTCAGAGTGGGAAGAGGGAAGGGTCCCAAGTACACAGCTTTCAGACCTTTGTAAGCCTGTCTCACCCCTCTCCTATGAAGCTCTTTAATTCCCTGGAGGTGTGAGGCCACAGGGAGCAAGTGCTCTGTGCTGTGTGAGTCATTGGATGGCACATTATGGGATTTCTGAGCTAAAGATGCTTCAGTAGCCCCCCCACCCCACCACCAGTGAATTGTTGATTAGGGCCAAATGCCTCAGGGAGTCCTGCTTCTCACCCTCTGCTAGCCCTCCTGTGAGACACCCTCAGACAAGCTGCACAGCCAGTTCCGCAGGGACACCCATTTTCTCTGACGCTTAGTAGCCCAGTTCTGCACAGCCTTTCCTGTCCTGCTTGGCATGGTCAGCATGCAGCCCGGACTCTGGATCAGGATCTCCCTGGTGCCATCTTGCATGTGCTGTGCTAACATTGCCTGAACACTGAGGACTGGGCCTCCCCTCCCCTCCCCCATCAGAACCCTGGAGCTTCTGGTGAGGTTGAGGGTGGGAAGAGCGGNTTAGTAGCCCAGTTCTGCACAGCCTTTCCTGTCCTGCTTGGCATGGTCAGCATGCAGCCCGGACTCTGGATCAGGATCTCCCTGGTGCCATCTTGCATGTGCTGTGCTAACATTGCCTGAACACTGAGGACTGGGCCTCCCCTCCCCTCCCCCATCAGAACCCTGGAGCTTCTGGTGAGGTTGAGGGTGGGAAGAGCGGAGGCTTTCATGATCATGCAGGCACATGTGAGTAAGCAGGTGATTGGCACTCATGGGAGGCGATGGATGGGATGAAGGCAGACGTAGAATGTCGTGGACCATCTTCTGTAGATAAACACACTCCATCCCTACTAACTGCCTCTATTCTCTGTTACTACAACCCCAGGAAGGCAGGCTCTTTATGTCTTCCCTTCCTCTTCGTACTCTGTCAATAGGATGGATCCCTGGTGCACAGCTGGTGCCAACGCATATTTGCAGAATGGTTGAGTGGGTGAATAAATGAATGAATGGGTTCTTCAGTGAAGGGAAGAATGTAGTCTGATTGGTAGCCAAAGTGTCCCTTGCTTTCCTCTATGCGGTGAGGATGAGTGTGTGTCAGGGACCCAGGATGCCCTTCCCTAGATCTATGCTAGCCATGGAAGGCTAGCGGTGGAGGTTGGGTGAGCCAGCCAGCCATTGACAGTATTGATTGTGGTAATGAGAATGTTGGAGGAAGACTTGGGTGAGGCAGAGGAGAGGCTATGGGAGAGGGAAAGGGAGCTGGCCCTCCACTCCTCTTCACCCCATGTTGAAGCAAGTCACATGTCATAGCAAGGGCAAAGATCCCCCCACCCACCATGACAGACCATAGAGCAGAGAGGGCACAAGGATGGAAGGAGAATGACCAGCACAGAGAGGGCACAGAGATGGAAGGACAATGACCAGCACTTTGTTCTACCAGTAAGCATCAGAGCCAGGATGGAGACCAGTGTTGCCTCTGGTCTCCTGATCTTAGCAGGTGTGCCAGCTCTGTGTACTACCGTGAAGGCTGAACGGTGGTGATGCAGGGGTGTGGCAGGGTACACAGCCACGAGTGTGTACTACCGTGAAGGCTGAACGGTGGTGATGTAGGGGTGAGGTGGGGCACAGACTACATTGGCAGCTTGTCTTGCCCCCAGCCAGGGGCACTGGTGCTGGAGCTGAGCAGGAAGTCAAGTGACTGACTTCCTATGTCTAAGGCTCACGAAACAGGTAGAAGTCTAGTGTAGGCATCTTGGGGTGAGATGCTGGCCAATTGGCCAGGGTCTTAGAGGTTTGGGTCATTGATGGAGTATTTCGACTGACTTGCCATTTCATCTGTGTGTGCTGCTTTTTGCCCCAGCTGCTAAGAGGCTTGAGCCATACACATGCCCTTCCCATCAGAGCCTGCATGGTGTCTCTTGGAGGGGGAACCTACTAGTTACTTTGATGGACATTCCCACCAAGACTCCCCTTCCTCCAGATCCCCTCTGAGACTCCATTATCTTTCCATAGTGTGTGCCTCTGATAAAGGCTACAAGGTGCAGAGGAAGCAGATACTGTGCCGTCAAATGCAGCTGTTGACGTCTCCATCACATGAGCTGGAGGTTTAGGAGACTTGGCTTATTCCCATGCTGTGTCCTGTTGTGCCAAGAATGTGGCTGCGACCAACGGACTGGCAGTTCCATACCCATCTGGCACCAGTGGGTGGAGGAAGGAAAGGGGAAGGGGAGCATCATGGGAGATTGCCTTGGAAAAGGAGAGACCAACCGTCTGCATCCTGCATGCACTGTGTAGCCATGGGGAGGCAATGACAGGAGGGCCTAAGACTGACATGTATGCGTCTTTGAGCTACTCTTGTCCCTGATATGTTCTGTTCCCAGCTGTTTGCCAGCTGTTTGGATCACTGCAGTATGGAATGGCCTCTTGGGACCCTCTTACTTATTGGTCTTATTAGTCAGTGGTACCTGCAGGGAGGTGGCAGGGAGGTGCAGCCCTAGGCTCATCCTGAGTAAGTAAGGCACTAAGGCACTGCTCTGAAAGCCTGCAGGAGCTGCCATGTACTGTCCCTTCCCATCCCAGGCAACACTGGCAGACAAAGAAAAGTCTGCTGACTCCACACTCCGCCCTCCTCAGTTGAAACTGGCCTTCGACACAGCTGCCACATGCTAGTCTTTACTGTCTACAGTTACAGCACCTTCAGGAGCTGCCACAGGCTAGCCCTTCCTACCTGAGGTGGCAGCACCTTCAGGATCTGCCACAGGCTGGCCCTTCCTACCTGAGGTGGCAGCACCTGCAGGAGCTACCACAGGCTGGCCCTTCCTGTCTGAGGTCTGCAGTCCCTGCTTTGCAGATGGGTCACAATGGTCTACTCTGTGGTAGAAGATAGGACAGTGGGCTGTCGAAGCCTTGATGAAAGCTTTGTTTTTGAGATCTTGACCCATTGGATTCTGAAGGTGACTCCCCACCCCACCAGGCCACCTCCCAGAACCTGGTGCTCCTGCTTTGCCAGGCTCTGCAGGCAGACCTTGCGAGGGTTCTGGAGTCTGTTTAGACCAGAGTTTCAGCCCTTCCCTGGTGGCGAATGGAACCCTGGCTGTGGGGTGATCAGGGTGGCAGCGTGGTCATGAACACGGTGTCAGGGCTTGGGTCCTGTGAAGGGGCTTTTGGTCAAAGTCTGGAGTCTTTGCCTGCACCTTCTTCCCAAAAGACAGGGAAAGCTTGAATCCAAGAACACAGACGAGACTCAGGTCCTTCTCACTACTGGAAGTGACAGCATCTTTGCATGGGGAGGGGTCCTCCAAGCTGGAGAGGGGTCTTCCAGGGTGCTGCTCTGACTCTTGTTTAAGCTGTGTCAGCTGCATGGAGATCCAGGGTGAACAGATGGCTATGGTACCATTCTGGATCTGATCATCTCCTGGAGTCCTTTCATGTTTGTTGAGTTTTGTTTTCCATCTGAACAAAACTTCTAACAAAGCCACATTTATCAGAGGCTCTGAAACATCCTATGGCGTGTATCCCTCCCTGCACAGCCCCCGCAGCCAGCATTTGATTCTCTACAAATGCATCCTCTGCACACACCAGATTGGGCCTGTACACCATCCTGCACACAGAAGTAGCATGTATGGCATGATTTGGCACACATATCTTTTTCAAGGTTTTTGAGACATGGTCTCCCTTTTATTTCCCACATGTATGTAGGACTGGCCTGAAACTCCTAATGTAGCCCAGGCTGGCCTGAAATTTTTAACGTAGCCCAGGCTGGTTTCAACCCTCCTGCCTTTGCCTCTGTGAATCTTCATGCCCATTTATATGGTTTTGACACAGTGATTTTCCTTGGGTCTGTCTTCCTCTGTGCACATGAATTCACTCGATCCTCAACTACATCTATAACCTGGCTGGGGAGAGAAGGAGCCAGTTCCCCATGGATCCGAGGATCCGAGGCAGGCATGGGGATAATTGAGTAACCTGGGGTGGGGCACCTACTTGGGTTATACACAGCCCTCTTCTAGTAACACATTTGGCAGCCCAGCTCTGCCACCTGCCTGAACTATCCACATACACACCCTTAACAAACAGTGTTCCTAGCAATCTGAGCCCCTCTCAAACCCCTGCTTGTATCAGGCTACACATACACTCCTCTCTGAAGGAGGGCTGCTTTTTCTCCCTTGATCCTTGACAACCACCAAAGTTAACGATAGTCATACACTTACATCCATGTATGAGACCAGAAGGATCCAACCTGAATTCATTTGGGGGTGCCTTCACAGACTGCATGACCTAGTTTGTTGGAATAGAGAGCAGCACTCATGTGCCTCTCAGTAACTGGTCCATCCTTCTCATGAACCCACAAAAGGAACCCAAGATTGTATGTTATCTGGTCCTTGACTCATGGGACCCTCTGCTCCTTTGCATTCCTTTGCTTAAGTAAAGCCCCTTCACTCCTTTTGCAAATACCACTTGGCTTTTATGTCAGGTCCTTGAATAGGAGACCAGGAGTCCAGGAACACCTCACCCAGACCCTGACCACAGGAAACAGGCTAACCTGCAGGATGCTACCTGTGTCTAGCATGGCACACTGCACTACCTGGAATTTCCCAGAACATCTATGCGCATGTGTCTTAAGTCACCAGCTACGAGGAACCCAAGGGCAAAGACACTTCCCTTCATCCCTTTCCAGCTCAGGCTTGTTCTGCATCTGATCCCTGTGGTGGCCTGATGGGCAGGCCTGTGTGTGGTCTGCAGCTGGGCCTGGTCTGGGCTCTGCTCTTGGAGAGCTAATGACTAGGCAAAAGGTGATTGGGGAACTTTGTGGTTCCTTGATTCCTGTGTGCATAGTGCTTAAGCCCAGGGCTCAGCCCAGTCTCCACAGGAAGAGAGTAAAGACTTCCTAGTGGGAAAATCTTATCCGAGTACATTTACGTCTGATGTTTGTATTTAATCCGCAGTCCACAGCAGGCATGCCTCTCAGGAGAGCAATGGGTACAGCCTAACACATTTCTAGATGACAATGTTTGGCTCTCCCTGGCTAAGGTAGAGAAAATCTGGAAAAGAACGCAGCATGGGCAGTAGGCACCACATGTACAAAGGTCCTGGGGCAGAGGGGAGTTAGTTCATCATGCAGTCAGCCAGCCATTAGACCATGGTGGCAAGGAGGTAGGAAGGGCACGTGGTCAGCTGCTGTGAAGGAAGGGTATGCATGGGAGGAAGGTGGATCCCACCCCTCGTGAATTACTCTGCCTCCAGCATGCACTCTTTCAGGAGGCGGCCCAGGGAGGGTCTACTCCCTTGACAATTCCCTGAGCCATATGCTTTAAGAGGTCACTAAAGGTGAGATCATCACCGAAGTCCCCAGGAGCCTGAAATCATCCCTTGAGACCCTTCCCTGTTCTCACTTTGCAGATGAGATGGACCAAACTCCCCCAGCACGCTCAGAGCCTCTGGTCTCAGGGATTCGAACTCCCCCTGTGCGGAGGAACAGCAAGCTGGCCACCCTGGGCAGGATCTTCAAACCCTGGAAATGGAGGAAAAAGAAAAACGAGAAACTGAAGCAGACAACGTCAGGTAAGGCCCTGGTGAGGCGAGGGTGACACAAGCCAGGGGTCCCCTCTGGTTGCTGTACTTCACTGACTGCCCGGTGGGGACAGCACAGGGTGGTGCGCACACTTGGTCAACCACAGCCTCAATTGCCAGCTGCCAAAGTGGGTGCCAAAACTGATCCCAGGTCTCTGGAAGAACAAACAGCAGTGCTCTAAACTGTTGAGCCATCGCTCCAGCCTCAAGGACTGCTATACCTGCTCACAGAGCACAGTGCACAAGCCCTGAGCTCACAAACGACTGAGCCATGGTCCTGCCCTCCTCCCCAGCCCATGCTTCAGACAAGGCAGAGACCTGGTTATGGTGCTCACTGCGCCTAGGATCTGCCTGTGGTATTCTAAGGGTCACGATCCATGCTATGGTGCAGTTTCTGTGAGCAGGCAGCCTTGCTCCCCAGCTTCTAAGCAGTATCTAGGGATGCTCACCCCACTACCTCCTTCCCAGAAGGTTCCCACTCACTTGTAATGCACCCATATGTCCGGCCGGTCCCAGCTTGTGTTGTCCAATTGCCTCTGCCCTCCCCAGCACTGGCCATCTGATCTGCATCCCAGCACTGCACTGTGGCATGGTGTCCATGATGGACCAAATAGGAGGCCACAGCATCAGGCGCTGCTGAGCAGGGGACCCCCTCCTTTGAAAGAGAAAATGATTCAGAGAGGAGGCTGCTCACCCAGGACAGGGAGGGCTGGTAGGATCTTGAGCTCTGACCACCAACCCTGGCCTCTTTCTAGGCCCAGGGACCTGAGCCACCAACCCCAGAAGCCAAGCAGCCTGGGCCTCAGGGCCCTCCCTCTGAGCCCCTTGCCTATTAGCTGCAGCTGTAAGCAATTAGGGAGGTTGCTGTACTGGAGGAGTTAGTCCCAGCCCCCAGGGGCAAGCCTGGCAAGTGCCTGTCTCAAGCTACTGCCTCTGGGGTCCCAGGGGCCCCAGCTTCCTGCTCAGCTCTGAAGAGGCACGTGCCTGGGGCTTGGAGGAAGGTGGAAACAAAAGCCCAGACACTCCCTGCACCCAGCCTTGGGGAGGGGCAAGGGATGCAGGCAGAAGAGGGCTCAGTATTCATTCTTGTGTATGCAACTTACCAAATTATCTTAATCACTCAAGAAGTTGATTGACAAATTATTCTTGACAAGAATGAAAACAGGATGAACTGTTTAAGAATTTACAAGTACTTCAAGTGTGCCAGGCAGAAAGCAGAAAGCTGAGCTCCATCTTCAGGGTCCTGCCACAGGGCTATAGTGCACAGGAGGCCAGGAGCTGGGGCAGGTGACCTCTGTGACCTTTAGGTGCATGGAATTGGAAAATGGACAAGATTGGTTGAGTGGCTCTGGGCCTCAAGGTTCTTCAGCACTGGTCCTGCCTGGGGTTGTCAGGCTCCTCTGGGGACCCTAGAAGGGCTCAAAGACCCTCAAGGTGATACCTTGGATTCCTAACCTAAATTAGTTAACAGCACAGGTATATCACCTTAGCCTCATTCTCAGCCTGCATCCCCTTTCCCCCTCAGCCTGTCTCCCCTCCCCACTCAGCCTGCATCCCCTCCCCCCTCGGCCTGCCTCCCCTTTCCCCCTCAGCCTACCTCCCCTCCCCCCTCAGCCTGCATCCCCTCCCCCCTCAGCCTGTCTCCCCTCCCTGTCAGCCTGCCTCTCCCTCCTTTTTGATGCTGCAGATTTTAACATGTCCAGTCCTGACATTAAGATGAGATGAGGCAGAGACCTTTAAGCTTTAAAGAGCAGAGGTCTGACTCTGGGTCATCAGTCAGACCTGAGGCTGAGTAGGTTAGCAGGTTATGTCCTATGTCCAGTCTGCCCAGTAGGAAAACCCCAGAGATGATCAGAGGAGGATTAACCTGAGTGCCTCAGACTCTCTCTCCTTCTCTCCCCATAAACTGTCCTCCTCTCTATCCCTCAGCCTGCCCTCCTCCACCTCCTCCTCCTCTCTATCCCTCAGCCTGTCCTCTTCCTCCTCCTCCTCCTCCCTACCCCTCAGCTTGTCCTTCCCTCAGCCTGTCTTCCAATCCACCCTCATTGTCCCCTCCTCCACACCAGTGATACTTGGAAATTGGTTTGGAAGTTGAGGCTACAGAAAGGAACTCAGCTGAAAGTGTCTTGTTCCCGAAGCATCCTGTATCCCTGTGGTCTTTCATGCAGGTGACTCCAATAGGCTCCCTTCCCTGGTTCTGTTCCATACTTCCACATTTGTCCTCTCTGCCACCCAGGTCTGTTGGTCACAAGTAGAGACCAGACTTGTCCTGCTCAAAGCTCTGCCAATACACAGTGCACACAATAGGTGCTCAGTCAATGTGAGATCAGCTTTATAGTGTGGAAGGCCTTGTCATCCCAGCCTCTATGAGGATGGGCACAGATTGGTTTTTTCCTCCAGGTACTCCCAGCATGGAACTCAGAACACGGCTTGATATCCATGCTCAGTAAACACTTTAGAACATATCATTTGCATTGTCAGCCCTTGTGGGCACTCCAAGCTCTGGCAGGTGGGCCAGCCATGTTCTTAACCACCTGTCTGAGTGTTCCCCATAGCCAGTGGCTTTGGGACCCCCACTAACCAGCAGGCTCTACTCTGGGCTCTCAAAGAGAGTATCAAGATCTAAGCAACTATTTAAGGTTCATCTGTGGACAAATAAAAGGTGTGTGTGTGTGTGTGTGTGAGAGAGAGAGAGAGAGAGAGAGAGAGAGAGAGAGAGAGAGAGAGAGACCCTGGCTGGGAGGTAGAGTCTGGAGGAGAAGGTAGGTGGGTCTCCATTGCTGGTGGAATTGGCCCCTGGGGTAGGAGTCCACAAGGAGGGTTATGTCAGAATAAGAAAGGAAAAAATTACAAGTTGTGGTTCCTCTCCCTGTCCCTTTGGCTCTGGGTCACTGGTTGGACCAGAGACAGGGCAGGCATGTCCTGTGTCCTAGCATGCCTTCGGGGAATAGCCCAGGGGCAGTCAGAAGAGTTAGCCAGAGTGCCTCTAGGGGTGGATCCTCTGAGTGCTGGTATTCTGTGTTGGCTGGAAGATGTTTCCTCAGGAGAGATGTGCTGACGGACAGTCGGAAAGCGATTGTACTAGCAACAGAAGTGTACCCTGAGCTCTGGGGTACAGTGAGGGCGCTTCCTCCTCTGTCACAGAGGGGTAGATGTGAATATGATCTAGGATACAGAGTCAAGGAAGGTGTCATGAAAGTCCATTGCAGAAGTGATCTCTCAGACAAGGCCCTGAACTGGCTTTCCTGTGGCTGGAGTTTGGGATATCGCTTAGCAGATGGCTTAGGCAATAAACTGGAAATTGTCGTACCCCAGGCTCTGGCAGTGGACAGACAGGTCCCCAGCCTCAGACATCTGCTGTCTCTCTGTCTCTTCCTGTTCACCCAAGCACACATGGTGGTGGTGTGATGGGCCTGCACTGCTTTGAGCTGTGACTTAATTAGATGCTTCTGTGCCCTGCAGCGCTGGAGAAGAAGATGGCTGGCAGGCAAGGCCGGGAAGAGCTCATCAAGCAGGGACTGCTGGAGATGATGGAGCAAGGTAAGGGGATCCCTGGGAGGGTAGCAGACATACGTGGGTGGGACTCAGGGCATCTATGCACTCTAGGACACTCACTGGAGTCCCAGGGGCCTCTGGGATGTGAATCCCATGGACTGGAGCCAGGGGACTGACCGTGACATGAGGCCCATGGTGGAGCCTGTCAAGTTTGATGGTTCCTAAACTCAGGAAATCCGTTAGAGGAAGGGAGGGGCATTCTGTATCCATGTGGGGCACTGTTCTCCAAGCCAGCCTTCAAGGGTGGACCAATGGCTTCAGCCAGGAGCTGAGGTAGCAGAGTACCCCCTCCTCCGTGGCCATTTCTAGTTACTGTCCATCGGGACACATGTGGAAGGAGCTCCTTGAACATCTTGTCTGTTTCTAAGTGGCAGCGTGGCTTTTAATTTAAATGCAAGTTTTCTTTACACTTACACATTAGATCCTCAATTTGAATAAACGGTGACCGCACCTATGCGGGTCCCATGGCTAACGTTTCTGACTGTCGAGCAGGGCGAGGCATTCTGCATAGCTTACCTTTGCATGCCAATGTCACCCCCAGTTTGCAGACATGAATGTGGGACCCACCCACAGCTGTAGCAAGCGAGCAGATGCCCAGTGAGAACAAGGATCCTCCCAGTGTTGGTCAGGCAGGTTTCATCCAGGCTATGCTTACAGGACCGTGTCTGTGCGCTCAGGTTGGTCGATGTCCACAGCACAGGCATTGGGGACCGCCACACTTAAGTCCAGCTTTCTCTCACCATGTTGAGGTCCCATCAGATCCTGGCCCTTGCTTTATACTTTGTGGGTCTCTGGCTCTGTAAGTCTTGACTGATGGGGACAGGTCACAATCCCTCCTTCTTCTAAAATCTCTCTGGGCTGAGCAAGCTCCCGCCTCCTTAGTGAGGAGATATACTGCGCTTGTGTGCATGCATCCAACTCCCATCTCTCCTTTCACTGGTGTCTGTGATTTGGCCCAAGTACCAGGAATTAGAACAGGAACCCACGAAATAAACAAGATCTGGCTGAAGCCCACAGCACGGTTGTGGCCTAGCTCCTCAGGTTGCCTCCCTTCCTGAGTTTTGGAATATATTATTGTAATGATACTATGTTCAGGAGGCAACCAGCCATAGTGATTGGTTAATGCCTTCAGTGCTGTGTTCCACATAAAAGAAAGCCGTGGCCCGTGGCCCAAGGCCTGTGACCTGAAGATGTTGAAAGCTCCACTCTGACTCTCCTGGAGTTGGTGGACTGTCGATGCTGAGCAGAAATACAAAGTGGTTTTAGTTTAGAATGGGTCCTTGAAGTATCCAGAGTTGTGTTTGTGCATTGTATGTGTCCTGCATAAGGATGCACATACACATGTATGCACATGCTCACATGTCAGAGGTTGGCTTTCAATGTCTTGCTCACTCTCAGCCTTTTATGAGACAAAGTCTCTCATGGATTCAACTAGGCTGTTGGACAGTGCGCTCCATAAATCTCCTCATCTCTGCCTTCCTGGTGCTCAGGTGACATGGCTCACCACTGTGCCCAACTCTTTGTGGGGATCTGTGCTTGAGTTTTTATGCTCGCAGGGCAGGTTCTTTTTTTTTTTTTTTTTGGTTTTTCGAGACAGGGTTTCTCTGTATAGCCCTGGCTGTCCTGGAGCTCACTTTGTAGACCAGGCTGGCCTCGAACTCAGAAATCCGCCTGCCTCTGCCTCCCAAGTGCTGGGATTAAAGGCGTGCGCCACCACGCCCGGCGGCAGGTTCTTTATTAACTGTTCTGTCTCCATAGCCCCAGGTTATTCGTTTAGCTCTTGGGTCAGGGAAATAAAAAGAATTGTATAGGGCTGGAGAGATGGCTCAGCTGTTAAAGGCTAGGTTCACAACCCAAAATATAAGAGTTGTATACTTTTAAAATGTTATATTCAATGAATAAGGGGGAAGTAAAGATGGAAGTTTGATTTTGGCCAACGATAAGGTTCTAGTTTGAATAGTGGAAAAGGAAAACTTGTAGGAAAATGCCACATTAATGCCTCATTAAACTCCATTTGTATCAGCTGGGTAAACTCAGACCAGAGCCCACTGAGAGTGTTCAGCTACAGACAGGCCTGAGGTGGAGTGTCTTCAAAGCCATATCACAGGCCTACCAGCTTATAGATACAGTTAGGAGGAAGCCAGCTAAGCTTGTCAGGAAAAAGATAGTAAATATTTTAGGGTTTGGGGTTATATTTGTCTTTCGTTACTATAACGAAATACCAGAGGCAGGATAGCTTTATAAAGAAAAGAGGTCTGTTTAGCTCCCAGTTTGGCGATTCGAGGGTGTGGTTCCAGAATGCTCACTTCTGACAGTGGCCTTTGCTATGGATTATAAATGAGATGACTCTGCAGAGTCAGGCGTCTGAACACAGAGTTAAGGCGGGAGGGACTTAGACAGTTATATGGTAATATGTTAGAATGTGGTTCACTGAGGTGAGGGCCCTGAAGTTTATAGCTCAGCCCTGCTTCTAGCCAGGTTTCTCTGTTTGCTGACCGTCAAAGGTGGAAGCAAGCCATCTCAAGCCTCCAGAGCAACCAGCAACAATCATGCCTTTCTTAGCATAAAGAACGGCAACTCAGATCATCTGTCCCCACAATACAATCAAAGAACGGTAACTCAGGTCATCTGTCCCCACAATACAATCAATCATGCCTTTCTTAGCATAAAGAACGGCAACTCAGATCATCTGTCCCCACAAAGAGTTTCTTGTTGGGTTAGATTTGGTCATGGTGATTAGATGCTAAGACAGCCTTCTTGCTGTCAGAGTGCCAAGGCAGCATACAACATTTGTGAGCTGATATTAAGTGCCCAAAACTGTGCATGAGAACTATCTGTCTCAGTCTCAGGGTCTCTCCAACTCTAGGTTCTATTCTCAGGACCCCACAGAACTCCCCAACCACTTCCCAGTCACCTGACTATTGGGTTAAGTTTCTAAATGCCATTAACCTATGACTTTAGGACTTAAATTTCTGCTAGTGTTGTGGGGGGGCCGGTTGGTCACAGCAGGGCAAGCAGTCTGCTGTGGTCACCCACCCCTGCTCAACTGAGGCAGAAACAGCCACAGAAAAACACACACTGAGCAGGCATGACTGTGTGCCAAGAAGCTTCATTTATGAGTGTAAAGATTTGAATTTTCAATCTTTTTCATGAATCACGAACCATTATCTTTCTTTTGGTTTCCTTCCCAACCATTTAAAGATATGAGATCCATTCTTAGTTCAGGGACATGGAAACAGGTGGAAGGCTGGCTTGGGCCCAGCCTGCCTCCCACGCGCCACCCTTTCAGTCTTGCAGAGGGAATGGGCCAGGAACCAGAGTGGCCCAAAGCAGTCTTCATTCTAGATAGATGAACATTCAGGTGTTAAGGGATGCTGCAAGTGAGTAATGACTGCCCTCTATGTGCCAAGGTCTGTATTAGCTGACAGAGACATGGTCCCACCCCCCAACACAGAGCCTGTGGGACACAAGCATCAGGGGGCCTATAAATACAAGTCATAGCAACTGAATCAAGGAGGGTGAGGAAGGACACACATGGGGACACTTGAAGGCCATGTCGTGGGGGTTGAGTGACAGGAGATCTGAGAGTTGTTGCTTGTGAGTTAGGAGCCCAGGTTGCTTTTGCATTTGGTTGCACAGGAGTACGTGAAAGCTAATTTTCTTCCACACTGAACACGGAATCTAGGAGAAGACTCCTATGTGCAGGCTAGTGCTCTGTGCCTCCCTGGGCACTTTCAGGAGTCCTTTGCTGTCAGGGGTGCTTAAATTAAGCACTCTGGGGGCCACACATTGATAAGCCTTCCCAGCCAACTCTAGCTTTTTACAGTGAAGAAGGTAGGGAAGTGCCTGGTCCTGAATGTTGGAGACAGAGTTACTAGCAACCCCAGGAGCAGTGAGTACCAGGCCCCAGGGTGCCAGAATTCAGGGAAGGGACCAGAAGGCAAGGGGCTGAAGGGAAGCAAGGGAAACAAGGGGCTTGGATGCAGATACCCGACTTCCCTCTGGCACATATGCATGCACCAGGGCTGGGCTGACAGGGACATGGCCAGGCTGTCCCAGGGAGAGGGCCTGGGAATGTTCAGGGAACTACTACTCCTTGTCTGTGAGCAAAACCAAGTGTCTCAGGCTGCAAGGACAAGAGTCACAGGTTTAGCTTTGGAGGCCGATCACTTTTCCCCAGGACTCCCATGGGGCAGAATCTTTTGCTTTGTTTTAAGTACACACCACGAAATACATGTAAAGGCTGGGTGCAGAGCACTGGGTGAAGTGCTGACCCTTCCAAAGGAGCCAAGTTCCTTGGGGCCAGGAGCAAAGGAGGCTTTTTTGCCTGGATTGGCCTTGGCAAGTCCCCCAGGATTCTCATGGCAGCTGATAACTGCTGCACCTTCCCAGGTTAGGAGCTCAGGAGCCCAGCAGTTGCCAGTATTAGACAGACTACTGGGGAGATCACAGCACCTGCTCTTTCCCCCGTGGTGGCTGTGGGTGTGGGGATAGGAGTATGGGGACAGCTTTTCTGGCTGTGGGTTATGGATTCTGGCTCAGCTCTGCCTTCTCCCAGGCGAGTGGGAGCAATATGCAGCCGTGGGTGCCCCCTTGTGGTCGACTGCCCTTATGGAGCCTGTCACACTGAGACCAGACTTCCTTGCCAGGCAGCTCTGGAGGTATGGAGAGGGAGGGAAGACCTGATTATGGACAGACCTGACTATGGACGTCCTAAGACATGCCCAGAAGCTTTAGTAGGTGCAAGAACTCGCTGCCCAGCAATGAAATCTTCCATCTTCTTGGGAAGTCGTGCACCTTACACTCACACATGCTCGCATGCTCCCTGGAGCTTGCCTCGGAACAGGGCTGGTAGGAAAGATGCTGCAGGTGGCCAGGAGTGTGAGCTCTGCCCCAAGGCTAACAAATACACATCACAAGTCTCCTGGTCCTTGTCCCTTACATCTCCACCATGCTGCTAGTGTGCGGGGCTGCATAGTATCTCCTCACATGGGCTGGTAGTATGCTGGGACCTTGTTTGTGGCATTGTCAGACAGCTGCTATGAGGAGAGGCGACCTTTTCCCACTCTGCCTCTCCGATGTCTGGGAATGTCTCCAACCCACCTCCTTGATTAGGAACAGGGTCCTGCCCATTTCTAGTGCAGAAAACACTCATTCCTTGAATGGCTTCCTTCCCTCACTCTGCAACCCATCGACTTGATGTTTTTCTTCATGACCTAAGGACTCTCCTATCCTGATGGCACTGAGTGTTTTATAAGAGGCGTATTACATTAGTGCTGTGCTCATTGACATGGGTATCACATGGCTCTCAGGGGAGTGGAACCCTGGAAAAGTCTGCCTGGTTTCTGTGTGTTTGCATGCACACTACCTGGTATGCACGCATGTGCTCCCATTGTGAACATGCATGTGTGTGTTTCTGTGCATGTCTGTGTCAGGTCCCTTTCATAGAGGTTCACGTATAAAACATGCACAGCTCTGTGTTTTCCCTGCAGCTCTGAGAGGAGCAATGATGGAGACAAAGGTTGGCCAGAGGAGGCAGCTGACCCAGTGACAGAGGTTGGGCCACTAGCCCCACCTCCACACTGTCCTGGCTCCACCCAGCGTTTCTTAGCAACAGGCCCTGCCACCAGGACTATTTTGGGAACTGTAGCTTCTTATTGAGTGTGATTCTGGGCAGGAGCTCTGTGCACAGCCCAGAACAGGACCACTGGACTGCTGAGCTGCAGGCACTGATACAGGCAATGCAGTCCTGCAGGGGTAGACGGGACTGGGGGTCCCTGGGCCTTTCAGGGGCAGCTTTGTTATAGTGATGATGATGATGATGAGGTATGGTTGTAAATCACAGCAGACATGGGCCCTTTTTTGAGTCCACTTCAGCAGTGAACAGCTACCCCTATCCCGACCCCTGTCCCCACCCCTGTCCCCACCCCACAGGGCAGTGAGGGGCTCAGACTGACAGAATCCACCTCACGTTCACCTGTCTCAGGCGCAGCACCCACCCTGGTGGTGGTAACTGAATCTTTAACAAGCCAGGTTCATCAACCTGTCCTCAGTTAGGCTAATTAAAGAGACAAGTTAATAGAGAAAACCAGATTTATTCAGTGAGGAGAACAGAAATGCCCAGTGAATCCTCAAGTCATAAAGTGAGATTTGGGTTTAAACAAAAGGCAGGAGGCGCACAGCAAAGCCATCAGGGTGTGGCCGCAATGGCCATTATTGGTTATTGTCTCTCCAGCAAGGTGGTCTAACAAGCTGCTCCTCCTGTAGCTGGCACAGACTTCAGCTATCTCCTCCTCCCAGTATGAGATTCTTGGGGGAATTCCAATTCCTTAGGGAACATTGTCAGCCAAATGGAGGGACAAGAGTGTCTCTTTCTAATCTCCAGTCCTGATTGGATAGTGACTGCAGATCTGGCCCTCCTGTCTATCTGTCCAGCTGTCTCTCTGAGTAGCCACAGTGAGCATACCTTCCACAGACAACACATACGAATATAGAACACACATGCAGTGACAGCACATGGGCACTCTGTGGGATGTGTCTGTGCACATATACACGTTTATGCACACATACAAGCACAGGAGCAAACACACTGCATCCTGCCTTGTTACCACATAGAAACTAGTCGGAATTATCAGTGTTCAGATTCCAGAGAGCCTCATGATGCCCCCTTCATGGTGATCAGCATCATGTGATGTGATCTCTCAAGGCTAGTGACATTTTCACACTGCCTGAGGAACCTGGCAACAGTGAGTGGCACAGAGGTGTGTCAAGACCCAGCAAGCCAGCCACAGGAGACTAAAAACACAGTCTTGAGCTTGGTGACATCTGATTCGATGTCCTTGGCTGTTCTGGGTTTGTCTCTGGCCCAGGGATAGCTGAGCAGTGAGATCCAGAACCAGGATGTGGTCCAGAGCCTGCTTCCCTCTGGTCCTGGGGTTCTGTGAGATGAAGCCACAGGGGAGAGCAGGCCATGTGTCCAGCAGTGCTTGGTCATTGTATGGTGGCAGTACATGGTCACTGTGTAGACCAGCAGTGTGTGGTCACTGTATAGACTAGCAGTGTGTGATACTGTGTGGACCAGCAGTGTGCGGTGCTGTGTGGACCAGCAGTGTGTGGTCACTGTGTAAACCAGCAGTGTATGGTACTGTGTGGACCAGCAGTGTATGGTACTGTGTGGACCAGCAGTGTGTGGTCACTGTGTAGACCAGCAGGGTATGGTGCTGTGTGTGGACTGCAGGGTATGGTACTGTGTGGACCAGCAGTGTATGGTACTGTGTGGACCAGCAGGATATGGTACTGTGTGGACCAGCGGGGTATGGTACTGTGTGGACCAGCAGTGTGTGGTCACTGTGTAGACCAGCAGTGTATGGTACTGTGTGGACCAGCAGTGTATGGTACTGTGTGGACCAGTAGTGTGCGGTGCTGTGTGGACTAGCAGGGTATGGTCACTCTGGAATTTCTATTGCTGGGCCTGCTTCTGGAAGAAGCAGCTAGACTTGCCAGAACTTCTGGGCAGGGGTTGTGGCCCAAAGAGGAGCTTACTCCAGGCATAGATATCGAGACCTCTGGTGAGACTGACATTTTAGCTCTTCCCCTGTGGAGGTAGAAGTACCCTGATGGGAGATGGTAAGCAGGAAGTCAATTTCAGATCTTCTGAGAGATGACAGAAGGAAGTAGATCAGGCAGGAAGCCTGGGCCTGGGCCTGCAAACAGGAAGCCTGGGCCTGCCAGGACCCTCAGGGAGAGAGAGTAGTGCTATCCTGAGGCTACTGTTGACACAGGGATGAGGACAGTTGTTTGGTTTTCTTTTTACAAATCATACCAGCAGCAAGGAGACCTGGCCCCTGCAGCTCACTTACCTTATATTATAGCATATTTCTTACTACAGAAAGGCAAGGAAGCCTGTAGTAACAGTGCTCCCACATTGTAGATGACAAAACTAAGGTTCTGATAGGTGGCAGTGGGATGTGTGTTAGAGGGATGGTGGGCTTCTGTCCTGATATGAGGATTAAGTGAACAGTTTTGGGGACCCCAGTGCTGTAGGTGGGTGCCTAGATTTGATAGCAAAAGGGGGTTTTGACCTTGAAATAAATTGACACTCTACTCCCGTGGAGAAGCACATGGGAGGCCACAGCCAGGAGAGCACCTTGTGTGTCCAGGGCTAAGAAATCTCTGCAGACCACACTGCACACTCTATCCTGTCTCCGTAAACCAGGGACCAAGAGCTTCACACGGGAGAACGTGTGAGTGTTCTCCATCAGAGTGGGCTTGGCATCTCAGAAGGGACATTCTGATTAGCTTCCCTGGAGCTAGCTGTGTGGCTGAGAAGTGATTTTGTTACTTGGCATGAGGGGCCCAGGAACCTACTGCCTCAGCTTCCCTGTATTCCAGAAGAAATTAGGTGGCAGATACTGGCAAAGGGAGACTGGTTTATTTAGGTGAGGAGATAGCTCAGTTGGCAAAGCATTTGCCATGCAAACAGAGGGGCTTGATTTCGATCCCAAGACCCAAGTAAAAGAGCTAGGTGTGGTGGCCATACCTTGAGCCCAGCACAGGGGAGGCAGAGGCTGGCTGGTCAGCCCAAGCTATCAGGTACGTTTCAGGCTTATAGTTTGGCCCAAACTGGGGGACAGGAAGGTTTTCATCCTCTCTGCTATTCCTGTATCTGTGCTGTAGTTTTATAGGAAAGAAGAAATGGAATCAAGAACCACACATGAGGTGACTTACCTGTGAGATAAACTACCAAAACAAGGTTCTCCCCTCCCTGGGAAGAGAACCTGTTTGTTACCATGGCTTTGGCCTTTCTACTCCAGCCTGGTTTCCTAGGAAATGTTTACTCCTATAGGTCCAATTGTGTTAGGGTCCCTGTTTCAATTCTGGCCCTCAAAAGGTAGGGCTCTCCTAAGAGCAACAAGTCAAGTCATGGACAGACCCTCAGATGCCTTAGCAGCTGAGCCTCAGGAGAAGGGGCTGGGCTTTCCTGAAGCCCTCATGAAAGGCTGCAAGTCCCTCATCCTGGGAAGGCTGCTATGCAAATTCTCACTCCCTCCATCCTTGGCTTTGATCCTTATTGGGTTTGATTTGCTGCCATAGCCATCTCCGAAGTCTTTTAGAATGTTCGCCACCTGGGTCAAAGGGCAGCATCTGTCTTCATAACCTCTAGACACAGGCAGCTGACAGACATTCGCTTCTTGGTGAGTGACAGTCATGGGGGCACAGAGATGAATGGCTGCAGCCACCCACCTACTGCATTGGGGTCCCCAATGCAATGTCACTATGTAACAACCCTAGCACCTCAGGGTACCTGCAGTGAACGTCTGCTGCCACATGTCAGATGGTCCTGGTCCAGCTGTTGAGTTCTGTTGTTAGAAGGGAACAAGTGGGAGCAGAGAGAATTCTGAAGCCACTTCTTCACCAAGTCCATGGGTCTTATGGATCAGATAAGCCCCAAGGAGGATGCAGAGCTGGGCAGGGCTACCATACAGGTCTGTGGTAAAGGGGTGAGTATTGGTGGGAGAATCACCCATCTCCCACAGGTCTAAGAGTACAGGGATATGTGGGAAGAATGGACCCTTGACATGTAGGGTACCAGGCTCCTCTGGAAACACAGCTTAGAGAGAGGGACTCCAGCAGAGCGTGGGAAACCACATCAAGCCATCCATGACACCCTTTGTAGGAAGGGCCTCTTGCATGAAAGAAAGGTGTGGAAAGAGGAGGCTCTGGCTGATGGCTGAATTTCTTTGCAGATTCTGAAAGCAAGGCATGCAGTCCCAAGGAAGGCTCCCAACCTGAGCAGAGTGAGCCGTCTGCTGGCGAGCAGGAGACGCTGACCTCGGATGGTGTCCAGCCCGGAAGCCCCTCAGCCAGTGGAACAGATCAGGCATCCCAGGATGAGCTTCTGTCCTCCAATGCTCATCTGGATGATACAGGTACCAGATGGAGACCCAGTGGCCTGGGCACTCCCAACCAAGGGCCTGGACAGTCGCTCCACTGTCAAGACTGCTGTATTTTAGTTCTGCCTCCTTCAGTCTCATGGCTGGTAGACCTAAATTGTTCCTAGGTGGAGGAGGAGTGAGGGATCTAAAATAGCCATGGACAACCTCTTGCCACATGCCCCCTGAAGTCAACCAAATGCAGGGATGCATTTCAGTCAATGCCAAATAGGTGTGTCCTGGGGCAGTGCCCTAATCCTGAAGCAGATGGCATCTTCCCTGAGTGATGCCAGAGCGGGTGTGTATGATGGGAGAGCCATGCTGTGCTGTGCCCTGAGTGAGCTCCTCTGTGGCTAGGCTGTTGGGGTCCTCTGTTACGTGGGAGAAGTTATAGGAACAGCGTCAGGGTTTTCTGGAGCACATAGGAACTTGGTACCATGTTCACAAGTAGTCAGTGTTGGAGGAGTGGGGGCTGGGCTGGTGTTTATGTTTTAACAGAGTAGACAGGATGCATGGTGACAAGAAGCAAAGTACACCAGAGCTAAGGCCTCACTTTTCTCCTGGACCAAGTGGCACTTTAAGCCACCTTCTGAGAGATACCTCCCTGGGAGTGTGTCCTCTCATCTGTTCTATGCCTACACCCATGCTATACATTATGGGGACTACACCCGTGCTGCACAGTATGGGGACTGGATCTTGCACCTCACATCTCTCCAGAGTTCTTGGGAACCCAGGCTGTGGTGTGAACACTCTGAGCTTCTGCTCCAGGTCCTGTGAATGTCCGTTCCCTGGCCCGTCTCTCTCCAAGCCAGAGCCACCCACTGGTGCTCCTTGCCAGCTGTCTGTCCCCAGCCTCCCTTCAACATTAGCAGCTGCACGTGGTGTGCACTCCTCTTCTTGAATGGCTATTCCTCTCAGTCTCACTTGGCTTGGGGACATAGTGGGGATCTGGAGTCTGAGGAGTTAAGGACCCAGAGAGGAAGAGCCCCAGGTATCTCACCTTGAGTCCCAGGCTGCTGACCTCAGAGGACTGTGGTTGGTAAGCCACCTGTAAGCCAGCCCCAATTAAATGTTGTCCTTATAAGAGTTGCCTTGGTCATGGTGTCTGTTCATAGCAGTAGAGCCCTAAGACACTGGGTTTCAGAGCCAAGGCAGGACAGGTCCTAGGAGAGTGATAGAAGCCTGCTCTGGGAGGGAATGTCACACAGAGCAATGGAGGACAGGGTTGACAAGTCCTTTTTGTGAGGACACAGAGAATGCTGTCACCTCAGGGGTCAGGACATCTGACCAAAACACTTTTCAAAGTCCTTCTGCCCCCAACCACCCATGGCTGTGTTAGTGAAAGGCTCAGCATGGTTAGAGATTGCTCCCTGAAACTACCCACAGTCTGGGCTGCTGCCCTTCGCCATTTTAGAAGCAGAAGAGACTAGGGAGCTGAATATGATAAAATATGGCCCATGTTGGACTGGGAGAGAGATAGGAGGCTGGCAGCTGACACAATTCCCAGGACCTTGGCAACCCAACCCAAGGCCAGCAAGAAGCCCAGCAAAGAGTGACAAGGAACATAGCTGACAATGAGATCTGGGTTCTGGTCAGTCAGATGCCTGGCTCATGTGTGGGTCTGAGAGAAGTAGAGGTCTCCTTTCCTTGGCTAAGCAGATGCAGCTTCCCCATGTGGATCCTGAGTCCTCCCTTGGGGATGTGAGAAGACTTGACTGTGGATGTGGACGGGTAGAAAGCATCTCCACAGGCTGTGTTCATTCTCAAAAATTAGCAACAGTGGCATATGGACCTTTTACCCTGGGTCTTGAGAGTTTTCATTTCTCCTGTCTCTTTCCATGTGTGTGTGGGTGTGTGTGTATGTGGTATGTTTGTATGTGTATGTGTATGGTATGTGTATATGTGTGGTATGTTTGTGTGGTTGGGGTGTGTTTGTATATGTGTATGATGTGTTTTCTGTTTGTGGTGTGTTTGCATGTATGTGTGTTTATGGGCATGTGTAGTGTGTGTTTATGTGTGTTGTGTTTGTGTCTGTGTAGTGTATATATGTATCTGTAATATGTCTGTATGTGCATATAGTGTGTTTGTATGTATATGGTGTGTATATGTGTGTGTGTGTGTGTGTGTATGTATGCAGGTGTATGTGGAGGCTCGGTTTGATCATGGTAATCTAATCTGTTCACTCTTCCACATTATAATTTGAAGCAGGGTCTCCCAGTCAAATCCAGAGCTGTTCTTTGTGGCTAGTCACACTAGCACGCTTGCTTCACAACACCAACCACACGCACCGGCATTTATATGGCATTTATATGGGTTCTGAGGCTCGGAAGCCTGGTCCCCTTAGCGACCAACCACCTGCTGTGCACCTGGCAAGTACAGCGTACAGCGTACAGCGGGCAGTAGGGAGCGGCTGGG
The DNA here is from genome assembly GCA_902729485.2 of Mus minutoides. NCBI lineage: Eukaryota > Metazoa > Chordata > Mammalia > Rodentia > Muridae > Mus > Mus minutoides. Next base: position 1,363,071 of record LR749662.1, read on the forward strand.
CATCAGGGGAGGTTCTAATACTCCTTCCCGCCTCTCCATTAGTAAGCAGTCAGAACACCCAGCATGGCTGCCTTTCCTAAGGTGGCAGTTGCTGGACTCTCTCAGAGGATATTCACTCCAGCACCCAGGCATGATGTTTCCTTTAAGCTGTCGAGTCACAGCCCCATTGGGTCCCGGCTTTGCTCCCTCCTATGGATGCTAAAGGGTTGAGCCTATGTTCTATCATCTGGCCTCTATATTTAGTGAGTGAAGCTTGAGGCTACTGTGACCCTCATCTTTCCCACAGAGCTCGGGAGGACCAGATGCTGATGCAAAGCTGTCAGCCCTCCTTACTGTCCCACGTCCTGCTCAGTGCCCGAGGGAACAGCTGCATCTGGGCCCTGTCCCTCTGTGCTGAACTAATTTCATAACAGATGTCACCTCACAGTAGAGAAATCTGGATTCTCAGGTATACAGATTATGTGGACATTAAATCCCCCAGCTTTCCCCACTAACCTCGGGCAAGCTCCCCACTGTGTCTTTATGGGTGCTAGACTGCACTGGAAGCCTGAAGCTCTACTGTGGTGCTCACTGTTCCTAGTGCTCAGACACTAGCAGGGCCAAAGTTAGGTGCTTTGACAAAAACAAAACAAACAAACAAACAAAAAAACAAAAAAACCCAGATTTTTCCTGAATTTCGCTGAGGTCAGGGAGAGAAGGTCATTGGAAAGCACATGCAGCCACCATAGGCCCTGGATTTGAAAGACTCCATTCTTGTTCATGTAATAACGCCTCCGTCACACCCAGGCCTCATCCTGCCCTGCTGGTCCAGGGTTCTGCTGCAGGCATCCCCTTCCTTGTGGCTCCAGGTCTGCTAGCCTTCTGCTAGATTCAGATGTCATTGCTGTCATAGTTGCCCCCATAGTCAAGAGAAGACTCCTAGGTCTGGAGCTGGCTCAGTGGGAAAGTGTTGGCTTGCAAGCATGAGGACCCAAGTTCAATTCCTAGGACCCACATAAACACACTGGGCACAGTGCAGCATGCTTATAATAAGGATGATGGTGAGGAAACAGGAGCTTGCGGGGCAGCCAGCCCAAGCTGAAGATGACACTCAAGGTTAACCTGGCCTAAGACTCATACACACACCACACACAAACACAAGAGCCCCCCCTTGTGTGTGTGCACATGTATGTATGTTGCACATGAGTGTATATACTTGCTTGTAAGTGTGGATTTGTCTGTGTGTGTGTGTGTGTGTACATCTATGTAATACATGCTAGTGTATATGTGGGTATGTTGTGTCTGTTGTATGTTGTATATATCGTGTGTATGTGTGTGTGTGTGCACGCGCGCGCACGCACACAGAAGGAGTGAAATCTGTCTGAATACTGCAACATCCAGGGTATGGACACTGTCAAAGGGGCAGACTACAACATTCCTTTGGCTGGAGGTCCATGTTGACCCAGCTCTCTTGTTTGGGGAGGTTATGCTTCCTGGTTTCATGATCTAAAGAGCCCAGGAGGAAGCATTGAGTTGCGTGGGATGGCTCAGGGTCCTGCTCAAGCCCAGGCCTGGGAATTCCTATGAGTGCCCTAGTTAAAAAGAAGGGTGTTACAGGTGAGCATGCCCTGCATGTTCCATGTGGCCTTACAACATCCTGAGTTTTAAATGAGGAATGGGGCCCACAGAGATCAAGTCTCCGGGTTTACTCATGGTGTGACTGAGTACTCAACAAGCAGCAGGCCCAGGAGGAGAGGCTACCTGGGCTGACAGTGTGAGGGCATGTGATCATGGTGGATGTGGGGGTGTGAGATCATGGCGGGTATGGGGTGTGTCATCATGATGGGTGTGGGGCCATGTCATTATGGCGGGTGTGGGCCATGTCATCATGGCGGGTGTGGAGTGTGCCATCATGATGGGTGTGGGGCCATGTCATCATGGTGGGTGTGAGGGCATGTCATCAAGTTGGGTAAGGCATGATGGCGGCCAGCTCCGTGGTGTCCAGGTGTTCTGCTTCCTTTTAGCTCAGCAGCGGCATAGGAAGTAGACACCGACACGTAACTGGGCTATAAACCCTAAGAGATGTCCTTCAGAGAGCTACTTCCTCTAGCTAAGTCCTGCCCCTTAGAGTTCCTACTCCATCTCCAAATAGTACCTGAAGCTAGGGACCAAGCGTTCAAGCAATGAGCCTGGCAGGGCAGGAGATTCCACAGACAGCAGTAGCTTTCCTAAGACCACAGAGTTCCCAAATATCAGAGTCTGGGTTTGATCTTGTCCAAAACATTCTACAGACCAAACTGGAGCCACTCAGAAGGTAAACCTTTATTTGACTTCTGGAATATTCTAGATGTTGGTTGTTACTGAGGTCTAGAGCAAAAGTTGCCAAACTGTAGGCTCCAGTTAGGGTCCTCCCCACGGCTTGTATCAGGGCTGGTGATATTAGGTGTCAGTTCTTCTCCAAGTCTAGCCCCTTCCTCTTACCTCCCACTGGTTACAGTGGTAGCCCTGGGACCCCGGTACTTCCTCAGGGAACTGAGAACTTTCTGTTCAGCGCTTGCTGCTAAGTCACGTGACCATTCAGCCAGAAACAATTGAGCTTCAGGCCTCCGGATCACATTAGCTACTTTCTGGTTGCCAGTGGCCGCCTGTGTCTGTGGCTAAGCTGTGGGTGGGGGCAATGTTCTACTGAGCAGTGCCGAGAGCGAGAGGTAGCCATATGTCTACCCTGGTGTGAAGCCAGGAGAGATTTTGCCGTTTTGGGGTTGGCCGGACCTTCCGGAGCTTTCTATTCCAATTCCAACAAAGGCTATAATTGTGGCAAAGCCCATGTAATCCATGCTGAAAGCAGTTGCCATCTGGCCGTCTACTGGCAGAGAAACTTTTAGTTTCTGACTTAGGGGATGGTTTGGTTTAGGAGGATTGGCAGTTAGAAGGAATCGTGTCCAAGATCAGGTAAGCCAGATCCATGGAGGCTTTGGGTAGCTCTCTGTGGGGACATGTGGCATCTCTGAGGAAGAGGGGTGTGGAAATGACATAGCACAGGAAGAGGCAGAGCCCCAGCTTTCCCCTGGCCAAGTCCCATATGGCCCATCAGCCACCAGTCCATATAATCCTGTCCCATCCTTTCCACATTACATCCTCTCCCAGTGTCAGAGTGTAGAGGCATAATCCTGGTGACAGGGTTTAATGAGTCTATTTACATTAATGCATTTATTTTTGTGGTCCTGGAGATCAAACTCATATATAGCTATATGCATGCTAGACAGGTGACAGGTGCTCTACCATGGTCTGGCATCCTCAGCCCTTTTTGATTTTTGGTTTTGAGACAGGGCCTTGATAAGTTACATGGGCTGGCCTTGAACTTACCTTGCAGCCCAGGCAGTCTTTGAACTTGCTATTCTTCTGCCTCAGCCTCCAGAGTAACTGGGACTGCAGGTCTGCAGAGATCTATCTAAGAGTTCAGAAGTGTTTGGATTGCTTTCCATGTGATAAGTTACTAAAATAGAGACAGACAGACATACACAGACAGACAGACAGACAGACAGACAGAGAGAGAGAGAGAGAGAGACAGAGACAGAGCAGACAGACAGACAGACAGAGACAGAGCTCTGTCCATAACCTAAAGAGACATGAGACTGGCCCAAGTTGGGTTTTTTTTCAGGCAGGTCCCACATGGAGCTCCAGCATACCAGACAGATCTGCACTGACTCCATTGTCTGGTCCATCTTCGGAGCCCCAGGCTCAGGTTGTCCTGTCTCCATGCTGACCTTCCTTGTGGCAGTGCCCCCAGACAGAAAACAGGGAGTCCAGTCAAGATGCTGCATCTAAGTTCCTGGGAGGAAACCAGGTCTCAGAGAGTGAAGCTAGCCCGTCTGGCTTCCCATTCTGCAGAACCAAGGCCTGGGCCAGGAGAGTACACCAGAGCCATGGAGGGACTGTGGAGCTCAGCCTGCCTCCCACTACAATGGTGTATCAAGGACAAGAGACCCTTCCCAAGTGGAAGAGACCCATCTACCTACCAAAACATAGCTCTCACCTCTCCTAGTGGAGCTTCCAGTGACCAGGCAGACAGGCATTTCATGTCCCCAGACTCCTCTAGGCCTCCTCATGCCTCCCCTCCATTGAGAGCTGTTTCCCAGAGAACATGCTTACCCAGAAGAAATCAGCACAGGGAGTCACGCAAACCAGCCAGAGCAGGGTGGGCACATCCAGCCCTGTGCAGTTGCTTACTGTAGTAGCATGTCTTCTACATGACTGTGAGAACAGGCAGAGTGAGTGTGAGTCCCAAAGCCCACTCTCCATTCCTATGAACATGGGCTCTGGGGCAGGTCATCTACCACCATATATGATTTACAAGACACAGAAGTCCCAACAAATCATAGCATTTGTGTCTGTTAAGAGAAAATGGACCATCTCCATTCTCACCTAGAGCTCCTGACCATTTTTACCTCAACAAATACAGAACGTTTATTTTAGTATTATCAGGGTAAAAATTAAATGAAGGCCTTAGATACCAAACATTATAACTAACAGGGTAGAATGATTGTCCCAGTGTCCAGAGATCTTTAAAAGGAAAACTTCTTTTAGCCGTCAACACTCCTAGGGACAGTTTAAATCATGAGAAAAGAAAAATAGTGTTTTCACATGCATCCACACAGGGCAAGAACACAGAGCCTGAGGTTCAGCTCATGGTCACGTGGATGGCCGCTGTCAATTCTGCAAGGCCTTCTGGAATTTTGCTCATGCGGAGTTGGGACAGCCAACCCTCGACATAAAGGCTGCAACCCCACGAACTTGAAAGGACTGTGTAAAAGTTAGAACTTGCAGCATGGTGCACACACACGGACCAGCTATGTCTCTCAGATGCTTGGGCTAAGAGCCCAGAGTTTCCCTAGATGCTCTCCAGGAGGCTAGAGTCCTTCAGCACCACGGACAGTACTCAGGACCTGAGAGCAGGGAGCCAGCCCTGTCCCTCGGAGAGGGAGTTCCTCCTAGGCAGCTGTGCACCCAGCGAGTGCCTTCCAGAAGTACCTTGGGTTTGTGCTGTTAGAACAGGAAGCTGTCTACGTGTGATGGAGGGAGATGCTACCTTGAAGGGGAAGGAAGAAGAAGAAGAAGCCGAGATGCTTCCTACTGTCTGGTGGACTCAGTTATTGCTGCAAGGCTTCAGATGAGAGATCATGCCAGCAGCTGGAGATGTGCACAGAGGCTGGAAACAGTCACCTGCAGGAGAGGCCCAGGCTGGATGATGCGTAGGGTGGGGGCCAGCACTGAACAGAAGTATCTTCCACATCAGTATCTCCTATAGCTCTTGACCCAAGCACATGGGTAGTAGTGTCATCCAGAGAGGGACCTTCCCCAGGTCCCAGGAAGCAGCAAGCTGAGCAGAGGATGCAAGACTGTTGGGATGACAGTGAGCCTGTGCTGGTTTATAAAGAGTAGCAAGAGGGAGCTGGTGGTGGGCCAGGAGAAAATAGAGCTGTCAATGGGTGATCACAGGTGAGCAACTAGAGAGAGGACAGGGCTCTGGAAGGCTGGCCTTCCCTGTGAGTCCCATCTACCCGACTCTACTTTCTCTCCTAGATTTGTATGCCAGGGGTAGGGCATCTATTACCCACACTGAAAAATCACAGCTGTTGGCACAGGATCTCGATGTACCAGATGCTTGTGTAGATGCCACCCCTGCCTTTTGATGAAGCTGTTACTCCCGCTCCTCTTGATTTTGAGACATAATTTCATGGTGTAGCCTAGCCTGGCTCCAAACCTTGGATCCCTTGAGACAACAGGTGTGCACAAGCATGCATGGCCTCGTCGTCCCTTCCTTTAAACCCTGAACTAGTCCTGTACGAGGGCATTTATCACTGGTGTGGGTCACTATTAGTAAGTCACTACTAGTAAGATGTACACAGAGGTTTAGTACCAAGCCAAGCCAGCATGCACACCCAGCCTCTCTGACTCTAGGATCTATCAAGATGGCATGCTTAGCCTGGCAGTGGTGGTGCACACCTTTAATCCCAGCACTTGGGAGGCAGAGGCAGGCGGATTTCTGAGTTCGAGGCCAGCCTGGTCCACAGAGTGAGTTCCAGGACTCCAGGACAGCCAGAGCTACACAGAGAAACCCTGTATCGAAAATCAAAAAAAAAAAAAAGATAGCTTACAAGTGTGAGGGGCCCAGGCTACTGAGTGAGGAGGGACATGGTCACCTGTGCCTGAAGTGACTTCCTGACTCCCTCTGTTTCTCATGGTCTCTTGTTCACTGAATGTGCAGGTAATTAAGTCCACACATGGAGGATCAGTGTCTTCCCACCATCAAGACAAGACACCATCTGTCCCTAGGTCTTGTTCTCTCTTAAACCATGCTATGGTAGCCTCCTCTAATTATTCCATTTGCCTTCGAACCAGCCAATATACCGTCTGCATCCACTGGGGAAGAAGCAGACGCTGGCAGCCTCCTGCCCACTGATGAGTCCTCTCAAGCCTTAGCTGGGTCTGACTCCCTGGACAGTCCTCCCAGACCCCTGGAGAGATCTGCGAGCCAGCTCCCCAGCCCTCCACTGCTGCCCACCCCGCCACCCAAGGCCAGCTCTAAAGCCACAAAAAACGTCACAGGTGAGTCTGCTTGTCCTCCCATCCATCCAACTGTCCATCCATCCATTCTCCCATCCACCCATTCATTGATCTACCAGTCCATCCATCCGTCCATCCATCCACCTATCTGTCATCTGTCCATCCATTCATCTATCCATCCATCTATCCATCTGTCCATCAGTCCACCCATTCATATCTTCAAACCATCATGCCTACCCCAGCTCCAGGCTAACTCTTTTTTTTTTTTTTTTTTTTTTTTGCTTTTTGGTTTTTCGAGACAGGGTTTCTCTGTATAGCCATGGCTGTCCTGGAACTCACTCTGTATACCAGGCTGGCCTCGAACTCAGAAATCTGCCTGCCTCTGCCTCCCGAGTGCTGGGATTACAGGTGTGGCCACTGTGCCCGGCTTCCAGGCTCACTCTTGTCATTGCCTCAGTGCCTCAATCCTGTAGCCACACAAAGAGTCCCCAGAGGCCACAGTTGTTAACTGCAGACTGGACACTCTCTGACAGAGGGAGGGTCCTGTACCAGTCAGAGGGGGAATCTTCTAGAATCCAGACCCAGAGTATACAGCCAGCCCTCTGGGTGGAACTTTCTCTGCTAACACATGGTTGTCTGTACTGTTTCCGCTGCTCCTACGAATGCCCAGGAATGCCCATTTTCTCCTTCACAACAGCTCCATCTATGCATCAGGGGAGAGCCAGGAGTCAGCACTGGCCCTTCCTGTGGCAACACGGTTGGGCAGAAAAAACCCCATCGTCATCAACCCCTGTGCTGTCCCCACCCTCTCACCTACAGCCCTGGTCTCACAGCCCCTGTGCTGTCCCCACCCTCTCACCTACAGCCCTGGCCTCACAGCCCCTATGCTGTCCCCACCCTCTCATCTACAGCCCTGGCCTCACAGGGGCCTCACTGCAGACCCAACATTTACTCATCGAGCCTTCAGGGCCAGGCACCTCAGTCCCACAGGGAGGCAGGCTATCACTGGCTCTTTTTTTTTTTTTTTTGGTTTTTCGAGACAGGGTTTCTCTGTATAGCCCTGGCTCACTTTGTCCTGGAACTCACTTTGTAGACCAGGCCGGCCTCGAACTCAGAAATCTGCCTGCCTCTGCCTCCTGAGTGCTGGGATTAAAGGCGTGCGCCACCACGCCCGGCTCACTGGCTCATTTTTAGAGCACATTCCCACATACTCCCTTGGAAGCAGTGGACACCAGAGAGCAAAGCCCGCTCAGTGAAGCCGCTTACTCTGTGGACAGGCAGGCACCACACATGTGGCTCTACTTTTTTTGGCTACTTTATTAGTTCTTATATCCACTACCCTTCCAATCTTTATCCTACCCTAATCCTTTCCAACCCCCCAACACCAGGTAGGAGAGAAAATAAGTTAGAGGGGAAAGAGGTGTAGACCCCTAGACCTCGTTAGACTACTTCCTGCTGATTAGAGGTGTTAGGTTTCTTGGGGGCAAGACCAATCTTGGTCATCAGGATATCTTCAACTTCCTTTCCTGTCTCTTTGCTCACAACCACTTAACCAACCACAACAGCAACCAGCAGCAGCAGGGAGAGCAGCAGCTGCCACAGGCTCTCTCAGGTCTCTCGTGGGGCTAGCAGCTGTATCATTGTCTTACACTGATGTCACTTAATAGCTGTGAAGAGACATCATGACCACAGCGATGCTTATAAAATAAAGCTTTTTTTTTTTTTTTTTTTTTTTTTTTAAAGATTTATTTTATTTATTATATGTGTAAGTACACCGTAGCTGTCTTCAGGCTTTCCAGAAGAGGGCGCCAGATCTCATTAAGGATGGTTGTGAGCCACCATGTGGTTGCTGGGATTTGAACTCATCACCTTTGGAAGAGCAGTCGGGTGCTCTTACCTGCTGAGCCATCTCACCAGCCCCCTAAAATAAAGCTTTTAACTGAGGGCCTGTTCATAGAGTCAGGGGGTTGGTCCTTAGTTATCATGGCAGAAGGCATGAAGGCCGGCAAGCGGGCAGCTTGAGAGCTTACTTATATCCTTATGCTGAACCTGGTGTGAGCTTTTTAAATCTCAAAGGCCACACCTCCTAATCCTTCCCACACAGTTCTGCTAAGTAGGGATTGTGCCTGCAAATATTTGAACCCATGGAGGGCTATTCTCATTAAAATCACTACATATACTTGCCTCGTCCTGGTTTGCACAGGAGAGTGCTTGACAGGCTGGTGTCAATTCTAGATGTCTGGCTGCTGGGGTAGAGTGAGCTGTCCCGATGTCTGGCTGCTGGGGTAGAGTGAGCTGTCCCCATGTCTGGCTGCTGGGGTAGAGTGAGCTGTCCTGTTGTTTTAAGCCACCAGGTTGTTGCTCTAGGCCCTGTCTCCAAAGGCACTTGTTCTCTGCATTCGCAATCAGATGTAGGTACAGTCATTGTATCTGGCATGCAGTGGGTGTAGACAGTTGAATAAGGTGATGAATGAGGAATCAGAACTTTGCTCTCTACATCGCTGGAAATGAGTTGCTGACTGGGATGACCACAGAGTGAAAAATTTGAGGCAAACCAATACCCTTTAGTGTTTGGTCTCTATGTTTGTGATAACTGCCCTTTCCCAATTTTGACATTTGAAGCATTTCAGAATCACTTGATGGAACACCGTGACATGCCCCCTTTCCCCCACAGAAATGACCACAGGTCCGATAGTCTGTAGACTTGATGGAACACCGTGACATGCCCCCTTTCCCCCACAGAAATGACCACAGGTCCAATAGTCTGTAGACTTGATGGAACACCGTGACATGCCTCCCTTCCCCCACAGGTCCGATAGTCTGTAGACTTGATGAAACACCGTGACATGCCTCCCTTCCCCCACAGAAATGACCACAGGTCCGATAGTCTGTAGACTTGATGGAACACCGTGACATGCCCCCTTTCCCCCATAGGTCCGATAGTTTATAGACTTTGTTTCCTTTCCACTTGAGAGACTCACACTGCAGACTGTGAACATTTGCCTCACTAACTGCCTTATCCACACCCTCTGGGTCCCCAGGATCTGTCCACAGCCAGTCTGTCCACACCCATCATCTCACCCTTGTCTCCATGGAAGGAACTCAGAGGCATCAGGGACCTGACATGCCACTGACTGGTCTAAATAGGAAGGTGGCCATGAGCTCAGGACTTCTGCCTGGAACCTGAGTGGCCTTTTCCTTTGCTTCCTGGGACATGTTGTTTCCACTCGTGAACACTAGGTGGCAGACTCAGTGTTCTTGTCTTGTGCTTGACTCCTTGGCAATGGGGAGGTGGATGAGGCACATCCTAGCCTGACACCAGGACCAGCAGTCTGCATATACCTGAGTTACAATGGCAGAGTAACCTGTCAGCAACAGGTTTATCTCTCACAGTCCCAGAGGCTGTAAGTTCTGGGTTGGGCTACTGCCAGCCCACTTGAAGTTTGGCAAGGGCCTGCTTCTGGATTTGTAGGGTAGGTTTGTGGTCCCACACATTTGTATTGTATGTGTGCTCACATGACTGCATAGATGTGGAAACCATTGGGGATGGAGGAGGAGAGACCTGGTCTCTTGTTTTCCTTGAAATTTCTGGTTAGGCTAGGATGCCTAGCTGGCCTCAAGCCACAGGGATCCTCCCCTCCCCTCACACCCCATCTCCATCTCCCCAGTGCTGATATTATAACCACACACTGTCACAGGGGAGCAGTAAGAGGTGTGCCAGGCACGTTAGCCTTCCAGTGGGTTAGCGTGCTCCTCAGAAATGCCGAGGGATGCTAGTTTGTTGTACTTACTGTAGGTTAGTCTTTGTTTCTGTATTGTGGTGCCGGGGTGATCCTCATGTGGTATAAACACTTTTGGTGACATCATGGCCTGGTTACCAAATAAGTAGTTGAGCTATGATGCACCCCTTTCCTGTTTCTATAACTGTTCTGGTGAGGACTGGAGACAATGCTGACTAGACAGGGTCTGGGAACACAGTATCACTTGTGGGTGCTCAGGGCATAGTTGGCACACCAAGCAGGAGCTGTCCCCAGCAAAAAATGAAGCCCTGACCCATCTGCCCACATGGGCACTGGTCATCTTTTGGGTGACAGCTAAATACTCTTGAAGAGAATCCCCATCCCTCCATCACAGCTAAAGAGGGATCAGAGGGGATGGGAATGGTCCCCCTGGACTGGTACTTGGGGCTGTAGACTGGGGTGACACTTAGGGAAGGGCTCACTGAGGAAGGAATGCTACTGTAGAGGAGAAGAACTTTCAAGGGATGAGAGTTGGGGCAGCCTGGTGCTTCAGGGACTAGAAGGATTTCCATAGGTAGCCTGAGGAGAGTGGGGTGAGGATCAGAAAGGGGTGCTGCCAGGGTGCTGAGCCAGGTATCCCAGGGGGCTTTGGGACTGTAGCAAGAGTCTGAATCATGTCAAAAGGAAGGGGAGAAGGGTGACAGGACTCACATTCCAGAAGAAGCCCAGAGAGCGGAGGTGCAGGGAGAACGTGACTGGCAGCAGATGTTGGGAGGGCCAAGGCAGAAGGAAGGATGGGACAAAGCTCTGTAAATATTTATGATCCAACTCATCAAAGGATGAGGGAAGGGCGCTGTCTGCCCCAGACCTCACAGGCTGACACTGGATTTGATGTCACAGTGTCAGTGGTGTGGTACTGTTGGTGTAGGGGCTTGGGCAGAGTCATGACCTACTCTCTTCCCTGGGGATGGAATCTGACTTGGTGCCTCCATGAGGAGTACAGCCTTACATCTTTTTCAACGCCTTGGCCCCCGTGTGGAGGGTGATGCTTGTGTATGTTATTGCTCCACCCCAGGACAAGCTGCGCTCTTCCAAGGCCCCAGCATGAAGAACAACGAGCCGGCTCTCAGAGGACAGCTTGCCACCCCCACAGGGTCCCCTCATCTCACCACTGTCCATCGGCCACTGCCCCCCAGCCGCGTGATAGAGGAGCTGCACAGGGCACTGGCTACGAAGCACCGTCAGGACAGGTAAGGTCCTGCACACTTGTGCTCCCCGAGGGGACCCTTCTAATCTGTGCAGTCCACCCAGAGCCTGGCCTGGGCTTCTTGATCCACTGGAACCATCCTAATTTTCTTAGGACAGGGCTGCACACATGGAAACCCAACCAGCAGACTCCCTGCATGATCTCTCATAGCGGGGTTGGTGGCTTCCCAGGAGGGAATAGTTGGGGCTATTCTTAGTTTATGATTCTGAAATCCCCGCAAATCTAATAATGAGACCACAAGACCCACAGCTTCCTTGATTTTGGTGGCTGACAGTTGTTGTGAAGGAAAGGGTGCTTGCTGAGGAGAAGTGGCACTTGAACACATGCCAGAGTAGTGGCCTACTGGAGGAACACAATGTCTTCCTAAGATCTCTGGAGCCCTTAGTCTGAATGGTTGAAGTATACATGTTGGCAGGACTTAGCATATGTTCTCTGCCTTCGGCAGGGCACAGTGCAGAGCCCCGGGTTCCCTTCAAAGCTCTCGACACAAGGTGCCCAGCACCAAGCTGAGAAATCACTCAGGGCCACCCCTGGAGAGTTCACCAGCTCCTACATCGATTCCTGTGGCTTTCCAGAAAAGTGGCACATGTAACAGGACCCATCTTTCCCATTTAGTTTTCAAGGGCGGGAATGCAGAGGGTCTCCAAAGAAGCGGATGGATGTGCGTCTGTCCAGGACGTCCAGCATGGAGCGGGGCAAGGAGAGGGACGAGGCGTGGAGCTTTGATGGGGCCTCAGAGAACAAGTGGACGGCTACCAAAGACTCCGAGGAGAACAAGGAGAATCTGATGCTGAGCTCCGAGCTCAAGGATGACTTGCTCCTGTATCAGGACGAGGAGGCGCTCAATGACTCCATCATTTCCGGTGAGGAGCGCGGAGGCTGGGGGAGGGGTATCGGCCTGTGTGAGGTCACCCAGGGCCACATGGAAGCTGGAGCTTTTCTGCTAGCCACTGGCTAGGAAGGGGCAAAGGAGAGAGCCAGCACTCAAGAGATGGCGGTGCCTTTCCTCAGAAAGTAAGCCCTTCCCTGAGGGTGCCAGGCCCAGCAAAGGCTCCAAAGACACTGGGTGAACTCGTGTCTGGAAGGCTGTGTGTTTGCTCCACTGGATTTTAGCAATACACCAAGTGAACCTGTGAGTGATCGTGACATGACACCCCTAAGCATGACCTGGCCAAAGGCATGGTGGTAGTGAGCACATGGCCAGGGTTTTATGTTCTGACTTTAAACTAGATGAAATAGGGAGGGAGATGAAAGCCAAATAATTGATGGATCTCCAGTAATTGATGGATCTCCAGTTGCCGTCAGTAGCCACATCAGAAGCGACGTGAATGGACAGAAGTGTGGACTCTTGTAGGACAGGGTTCTCTCAGGGTCTTGGAGTTCATGTCTGTGTTCTCCAGGTCTGAGTGACTCCTGCCCTAAGGACTGTGCTCAGGGACAGAGAGGACAGGACTCCAGCCCCTGCCCCCTCTCGCTGATGTCGAGGAAGCAGGGATCCCAAACCCTATTCCTGCAGATTACTGCCATCCATGTAAAGAGAAGATGGGATGTTCCCAAGTTCCTTTGTCTGAAGCTCTTCTCTTTAGACATGGCTGCTGGCTTCTTTCTTTCTTTCTTTCTTTCTTTCTTTCTTTCTTTCTTTCTTTCTTTCTTTCTTTCAACAGGGTTTCTCTGTATAGCCCTGGCTGTCCTGGAACTCACTTTGTAGACCAGGCTAACTTTGAACTCAGAAATTCACCTGCCTCTGCCTCCCGAGTGCTGGGATTAAAGGAGTGCGCCGCCACCCACCAGTGGCTTCACTCTTTCTCTTCTGAAGCCTCTTGGCTGTGGCTAGACAGTGAGTGGCAGCCTCATGCTGAGGTGAGAGCCTGACTTGTAGCCTCAGAGGCAAAGCCCCCAAAGGGACAGGCACCTGTGCATTTTGTTGCCTGGGAACCTCAGACCTGGCCCAGGTCAGCTCTCAGAACACTTGATTTGAAAGGTCAGAGACAGCAGGACCTTCTGAGAATCTTCCAGTAATGAACGGCAAGCTCCACATGAAGCCGTTTCAGTCTGTGTTTAGTTCAGTCGTTCGCAACCTTCCTAATGCTGCAGCCCTTTAACAGTTCCTCAGGTTGCAGTGACCCACAACCATAAAGTCATTTCATTGCTACCTCATAACTATGATTTTGCTACCAGTATGAATCATAAGGTAAATAAATATCTGAAGTGCAGGCCCCACGAGTTGAGAACCCACGCTCTAGAAGGACTTGTATGTGTTTATCTTTTCTCTTGTCTTTAACCGTGGCTAGAGCCCGTGTGGGCTTATCTGTCAGGTCCCTGTGCCTGGCCCAGGGAGGCATAGATGAGGGCAGGGACTCAGGAAGATGAGTGACAGAGCAAACTTTTCTGGAACTTTCCCAGCTCCCTCTATTGTTTATCCCTGCATGCAGACCCATCCACCCCAGTTATTCATGCCCACAAGCTGCAGGGCCAACCCAGAGAGGGGGTGGCCCAGCCACATCCCAGCTATGATGAGGCAGGCCTCTCACGTCACCCAGGCTGCCATAGCTTGGCTACTCTAACAGAATGTTATGGACTTGCCTGGAAATCCAAGATCTGACGTCTGGAGTCCTCTGGGTTGTGTGTCTTGTGGGAGTCTCAGATGGTAGAAAGGCAGTTGCCGGTGTGTCCTATAAAGTCATTAAGCTCACCGTGAAATTTATGAGTTACCACTTCCTAAAGGCAACTTAACTACTGTCCCAGGGAGGCTCCGAAGGCCCAGGCTTCACAGTAGGAATTTTGGGATGGGGGTGTTTGTTGTGGCTTGAACTTCTCAGCAGAGGACGCAGGTTTCCTGTGTGGAATTCTGAGTTTCCACATAGTAGCACCGAGAGGCTTTCTTCAGGGTTCAGCCACCATGTCTCCACACATCCTTTCCCGGCGTTGTGACCTTGGTCAGGCTTGTTCCACCTCTCTGGTTGAACTGGGCGTGGCTTGCCTAAAGAGCTAATTTACAAGCTCATATTCTCTGCTCCAGGGGCTTTGCTTATGGGGTCTACCCTATAGTTCTCTCACATGCCCAAAGAACAGCCGTTGAACAAAAAGGCTTCTGTGTCTGCCCGTCATGAACATTTGAGGCCATAAACGTACTCTCAGTGGGTCATCCATGCCCTGTAGGGTGCTGAGAATCAGCCATTCGCCACACCCACCAGATGCCAGCAGTATCCCTTAGCCTAGCTGTGACAGCCTCACTTGCCTTCAAACATGGTCCAGTGTTCCCAGCACCTGCTGTCCATCAAGCTGGGCTGTTGTTGATGGCTGTGCTCATAGGGAGCTTCCTGTAATGGGGTGTTGGATAGCTCTGGGTGATGGTCAATAGAAGTCATTCAGTCAGTGACATCCCTCCCGGATAGTAGACCTCTGAGGGTGTGGCCGGATGTGTGAGCGTTGAGGTATGAGCATCCCCCAGGAACTCCGAAGAGACAAGAGCCTTGTGAATCCACTTTTGTTGCCTTTTAAACTAAACTCATCTACATACCCAGACGCACAGCATATTATAAAGACAGGACACAGAAACAAACGCTGAGTGTTGATCATTGTGGTCAGCGTAACTGGATTTGGGATCACTGAGGAGACCCCCTGGGTGGGCATTTCCAGTGAGGCTTGACTCTTCAGAGGTGGGAGAAGACCCACGCAGGATGATCAGGACCAGGCTGAGCCCAGAGGATGACGGGCATAGAGAGAGAAGCAGGCTGTGTGCGAGCCCTTACCACCCTCTGCTTCCTGACGGTGGACGCATGTGACCCGCGGCTGCGTGCTTGTTCCCACCACACCTCCCCTCGAGGTGGCGGACTGTCCTCTCAGGCCTCTAGCGGAGAGAAAGCCTTACGTTGTTTTCTGACAGCAACAAGAAAATTAAATAATACAGAGAAGACATGTAATGTTTTTAACTTGATGTGATTAGGGCCTGCCAGCTGTATTTCTGCAACCTAAAAGCCTACTGCAGAGGTCATTGGGGCGAACAGAGCCATGACTGGAGATGGACTCCTAGGAAAATTAGGTATAGACAGCAGGCAGCACAGGTAACACTACACAGAGCATGCTGCTCGTGGGCTCCGCGTGTGGCCCAGGTGCAGGCGGGAAGTAACTCTCCCCTGGCTGCCTAGTCCTCTGTGGACATGGAGAAAGTATGTGTCATTTGAGTCTGGTTTTGAGTTCAGGGAGGACTGTGTAAAGAACTCATCACCAAGGTGTGAATGCCAGAAAGCAAATTCACCTCTCTTGGCAAGCTGGGGCTCTGGGCTGGGAAATCCATGCTCTGTGGCCAGCAGGGGGCGCTGTTTCTCTCTCCCTCCCTCTCGCTTGCTTGCTCCCTCTCTCTCGAGCGTGCGCTCTCTCTCTCCCTCTTGCTCTCTCTGTCTCCCTCTCTCCCTCTCTCCCTCCCTGCCTAGTAGGCATTTTGGGTGAAGATGAGGTAAAGGAAGGCTGTGTTTGTCCTCGCTGGACACCAAGCAGCAGATGTCAGAGTGGGACTCGGTGTCCAGCCACAGTCACAGACAGTACCGCCTTAATGATTTTCATTTTGGTACTTGGTGCTTCTTACCTGTTTCCTTACTCAGAGTTCTTGGGTGATCTTGTGATCTACTGCCTCTATGGATGACATACATCCTGATGTGGCAGATTCTATTTAGTCCCTTCTTTTTGAAGCAGAGGGAAGAGAACTGGCTGGCTCATTGAATCTAGTCTTTGTCTTGGCAGTTCAAAGTAGGCTTGCAGGCTTCTTAGAGGTGACCTGCTTGGTGCTAGTGTCTGTAATCCCTGCCTGCAGGTGGGCCTGAGCTTGGGGTAGGATTTCCAGAGAGCTGACTGGAGGTGAGATGTGAACAGTAAAGGCTGTACTGCAACTCCTGTGCCCTTACACTGCATGGCTGCATTTAATGCACCTAGGTATTCCCTCCCTGGAGGAACTAAATTGGCTGCCCCAGGACCTGGCCATGCCCCCTGGCTAAAATGTCCTTCGAGATTTATCATCAGATGCTCATGGGGTACTGTGAAGATGTGCTGTAGGTGTGGGTAGCATATGCCCTTGGGTGACTGGTGGCAGGGAGGTGGGGGTGGGGGCGGGGGGCATATCCTCAAGGATGTGGGTGTTGTATGAAGGCTATAAGTTCTTGAAGACCTTCAGAACTAATGTCTGGTTTCCTCAGGGAAGAATTTCTGTCAGTCCAGTTACCTTAGCCCTGCTGAGCTCCCAGCCCTATGGGCTGCTTTTGAGTTTTGAACTTGACCCCCCCACACACACACAGCTGGATAAGCAGAGTGTTTGATGATAGACCCATGAATCTGCATGTACACATGCGTGGACATGTGTATGTATGTCTGTGGGCAGTGTGAATAAATATCCTGTCACCTCTGCTTCTTTGGAGAAACTGAGTAATTTAGCAGTCAGTCCTAAACTCCAGCCACAGTTTAGAATCAAAGTCTTTATGTATTTGTTTGGCTTTGTATGTGTGGGATATGCATGGGCATGTCTGGTATTGCAGTCTTATTACTTTCTGAGACAGGTATCTTTGAACCTAGAGCTAGGCTGACAGCCAGCCAGCCAGCCACAGTGACATTTTGTCTCTGCCCCCTACTGCACAGGCATATATCTGAGCAAGTCCTGCTTTTTACACTGTCCCTGAGGATTTGAACTCAGAGCTTCATCTTTGACCTTACACCTTACCCACTGAGTCGTTTCTCAAGGCCTAACCTCTTAACTTTCTTTTTAGTGATAAATGACAACCGAATAGGCCCTGAATTGGCACCCTGTGATATGCTTACACGTGTTCATATTTGATCATTTCGGAATGATCAAGCCAGGCCAGCAAACAAACTCGTCAGCCATCATAACAGAAAGTGCTTGCATTTAAAAACCTCCTCTCACCGTTTTGAAACACTGTGGAGTTTTATTGTAGCTGCATGCACAGCACACGTCACTAAAATGCCTTACCCAAGGTCACCTGAAGGTTTACTCTGCCATTGGCATCTCTTGTCCCACCCCGTGTCACCATACTCCAGCCTTGGATAAGCACAACTCACCCCAAACTTTCATCTGTGTGACAGCTTAAAACACATCACCGAAAGCACCTGGTGCTTGCCTCTTTGTGCCGGCGGGGTTTGTGCCACATGACGCCCTCCAGGGTTTACCAATATGGTACCTGGTAAAGAAGTTTGCTTTGCTAAAGCAAGATAGTATCCACTCTGCGTTTACCCCATGCCGACTTCATCCATTCATTCCCAGATTGATCTTCTGCTCTGTATTTAGTAAACTAAGCTGCCACAAACACAGGCCAGCAGATACGTCTCTGCCACACTGAGTTTTAAATATTTTTTTATTTTTATTTATGTGGTCTGTGTATATATGCCATGTATGAGGCCAGAGGAGGGTGTCGGGTCCCCCCAAGCTGGAGTTACAGGCTATTGTGAGCTGTAGGTCATGGGTGCCAGGGACTTGGTCATCTGGAAGAGCACCAAGTGGTCTTAACTGCCAAGCCATCCAACCCCTGCTACGCTGATTTCAGTTCCTTTGCATTCACCCTCAATAATGACATGGCTGAGTGTGTGATAGCTGAGCTTGTATTCCCGAGAAGCCTCCGGCTGCCTGCACTGCTCTGACTCCCACATAAGCAAAGCATCTTTCTCCTGGAGACCAATCCTCACTCCCAGCTGCCTTTGTCCCAGCAGTCACTTCTGGCAGGTGAGGGTTGGCATCCCCTGTGAGGTAACTCATGTCCCTCGTGTGTGGTGGCAACGGTTGACTGTCCATTGTGGAGGTCTGTCTGTCTGTCTTGTGAATGCATGTGTGTGTGCCTCTGCAGGCTGGATGTTGGTGTCTCCCTCACTTGTTCTTTACCTCTTTTGAGATGAAGTCGTTTCACTGGCCTAGAGCTTAGCAGTCAGCCAGATTGGCTGAGCTGCAGCCTCTTAGATCCTGCCTGTGCTCTCCAGTGCTGGGGCTGCAGGAGCATGAGGCCACACCTTGCTTTTTCTGTGTGTGCTGGGGATCTGAACTCAGTTCCTCAGGCTTGTATGACTGAGTGTTTCCTACTGAGCCACATCCTCAGCCCTCATGTGTCCATTTTCAGTCTGTCCTTTCCTGCATTTTAAAAGTGGAGTCTTTGTCTTCTTGCTACTGGTGTGAATTTCTTCTGCAGGTTGGGTGTTGACCTTGTGCCTCATGGAGGGCTTGCACACAGGGTCTCCTCAGGGGTGTGGTCTTATCACTCTGCCCATTGCCATTGATCTGTAGAAGTGTAATGATTTGATGCTATCCTGCTGCTTATTGTTTGTTTGTTTTAAACTTGGATCTTTGGTTTTATACAAGAAATCTTTACCCACAATGCTGTGGAGCATTTCCCTAGTATTTTCTAGTTATATTCTGCAGTTTCAGGTCTTATGTTAACATCTTCCCTTTGTCCATGCTGCTCTTCACTATAGTATGAGATAAGAGGAAGAGGTATGGGCCTGGAGATGGTGTCTGATGTGATACCTCAGGTCAGACATCTGTTTTCCCTGGCTACCGTTTGTCACAGATAATGTCCTTTCTTTCATTGTGTGGTCTTGGCACCTTTACAGGGAGTCAGCTGACCTCACAGGGGTCTATACCTGGGCTCTATCTTCTCACATTGATACCATTCTATTGTAACGACTTTATAAGAGAATCTGAAGCCTGCTGTCGTGAAAGCAGTCGTTGATAACAGGTGTTTAGGAAGTCGTCAGGGCTTATGCCTTTGCAATAAACTCAATCCATTGTGGTCTCTACGAAACTGACACATCTTTATTGAGCTTTGTGTGCCTTGAACAGATGTCTATTTGGGCCTTTCTGACAGTTAATAGGTAGTTATTGAGTTTTCTTTGCGGCTAATAGGTTTATGTGGTGTAATGGTTAATCTTTGTCGTCAACTTGAGTGGATTTAGAATCACTTAAAGGACATCCTCACAGACACACCCAGATGTTGTTTCCAGGGAGATTTAGCTGACAAGGAAGGACCCATCCTAAACACAGGCTGGCTATGAAGAACAAATACACAGGGAAGGGAAAGAGGGAACAGAGAACCCTGCTCAGCAGGCACCCACCTCTTCTGTTCCCCAAGGCACCGTGTGATCAGCCACCTAAGGCTCATGCTGCATTCACAGTCCCTTTGCCATGTCTTCCCTGCTGTGGTGACTGTCCCCCCAGAAAACTGTAAGCCAAAATAAATTCTCCTCCCTCAGGCTACTAATTTTAATAACTTATTTACTTGTTATGTATATGAGTATTTGTCTATAAGTAAGTGCACCAAATAAGTGCAGTGCTGGGGGTGGGGTGGGGGGGGGATGGGGGGGGCGGTGAAGCAGGCTCCAGCTTCCATGGGTTCCTGAGTTGACAGGTGGTTGTGAGCCACCATGTGGGTGCTAGGAATTGAACTGATTCCTCTGGGAGAGCAGCCAGGGCTCTCAACCCCGAGCCATCTCTCCAACCCCATGACATGTTCTCACTGATGAGAGCACACTTGTATGATGAAGTCTTTATGCTGTTAACGTCATTTACACACATCTCCACACCCCTGATGGGGGCTTGTGGAGCTCTTGTTGCTGCTAAGAGGCTCAAGGAGACTCCCTTGTGCAGCTGACAGGTATGGCAAGGAGATGCTGCTAGGCCCAGGCCTCCTACCCCTGAGCCACGACTCCTTTTCACCTGAGAAGTTTTTATATAACCCTGGGTATATAGAGCTACAAAATAGGTATACAAACAGCATGTTCACTGATTAAAAGTCACAAATCAGTTTAATTAAAGCGGTTCTTTGATGCACATATCACATCTTACTGTGAAGCACGGTTGCACAGTTGAGATGGGTGCTGTTTGCAGGAACCACTAAGCCTCGGCTGCATGTTTGACTCTGCAGGTCCCAGGCACTCTTCAGTGTCTATCAGAGCTGACGATGTTTTGATTTACAATCATCAATGCCAAGAGTGCTGTTTTGCTTAAATATTGAGTTCGAAAAATAGCAGATGTATTTAGGGATGTATCAGAAATTGTTGGAAATTCTGTCTTAATCCCAAGCCAAAATTCGTTAAACATACTTGTTTATTTTAAATTAAATTCAAATCAACAACTCAATCAGCATCTTTGGTGTTATTGTTTCGAGACAGGCAGCTCAGAACCTCCATTTCAGGGCCTCTGCCATCCCTTCTGACCTCCCAGGGCATGGCATGCAGGTGGTACACAAGCACGTTCAGGTATATACACAAATACATATAATTTCTAAATCCCCACTTATTTGGGCATCATTGTCAGAGTAAACATCCTGGTGCAGCACTTCTACAAAGTGGTCCCCATGCCAGCCTGGACTATCGTTTCTTCTAGATCTGAGGTGCAGGTTGGGAAGGAGGCCACTTTTCTCGTGTCTACTGTCAGTTAAAACATTTGCAGCATCCAAGGGCACAGGCATATTGTGTGTGAAGCAGAGCTCATGCTTCTCTGAGGCAGAAGGTGGCCACCTCTGCTCTCAGATGGCTGCTGCCCAGAGCAGTTGTCCATTGGCACCAGTCTCCTTTAACTTGTTAGCTGGAGAGGAACAGAGTCCAGGTCCCCTTTCAGCTTTAGTTCCAGTGGCTGGAGCAAGCCCTCTTGCCAGGTCGGGGTGGCCTGGCTGTAGCTCCATGCAGAGATAAATCACTCCCTGTCCTGCTCTCTAGGGACCCCTGATCTTAAAGAGAGCTGCCTGGTAACAGAGAGACTGGGGGGTCATCTGATGGTGTGTCTACTTTTATGGGAGAATGGGTGATAAGTCCACCCCACTTCAGTCTAAAAGGAACCACCTCCAATTCCATCTCTCAAGTGCAGCTGCCTCGCCGGGGATTTTTCAGAGTCCAGTTCTTACCTACCATAGAGGAGTGGGATACCTTTCATATCCAGATTCAGGTGCATATGCAGATTTTTCCTCTTGCAGATGATCATGTGAGATCGTGTGAGACCAGTCCCCTACCTTCCTTTCCATATCCCCAACAAAACAGGCCTAGCAGGGAGAGCCTTTCCTCCGTGCCAGCCTTAGCTGATTGATATTTCTCTCCTCTTTCTAGAGAGATGCTGACAGCCATGTTGGCTAAGGCACCTGTTTGGCCATGATGGCAGCTGGAGTTGTTGGTGGTGTTAGGCACAGCTGGGAGCAGATCTAGGAAGGATGGACAGGTCTTGGCACACCCTCTCTTGGCCAATTCATCTGAGCATCTTCTATGTGCCCGGCCCAGTTTGGGCCCCTGAGGATCAAGTGACGAAGGCACATAGGGTTCCTTTCTCTCTTGGAGCCCATAGCTTAGGAATGCTACAGACAACACACAGGACAGTAAGCAAATTACCAAGCAGGGCATGTGTTGTGGTGGGTACCACGAGCCTGAGAGTAATGAATCACTCCACATAGCATGGTAGCTGCCAGGGGGCGATGCAGGAGCTGAGGTGTTTTGAGAAGGAGCCAACCATGCAGGGAGAATTATGAGCATGAGGGACAGTTGGTACAAAGACTCCAGGAAGTGAGAGGAAGTTTCTGCAGCAGAGTAGGCAAGGGAGAAGGTATGGGGGATGGGATGCTCGCCTGGGTACACAGACTGTGTGTGTGCTCTGGAGCCAGGGAGAGGAGCCACAGCTGATCCAAGGCAATGGCCGAACCTTTGAAAGGAGGTGCACAGAATCGTTCCAAATCACGCTTTGCCAGTCTGTCAGAGCTACATTCGAGGATGCATTCAATCACTGTTCTTATTGCTTCAGTGAGATGTGCTTGGCCACATAAGACATGGACAGTATCTGTGCATCATTACCATAGCTAAGACAACATGGCTTCCCGCCACTTCCTGTACCTCCCTGTAACACAGTGCAACAAGGTAAAGTAAGACGAGACACAAACCCTCATATCAAGTCTGTGTGAAGCAACCAAGTAGGAGGAAAAGGGTCCCAAGAGCAGGCAAAAGAGTCTCTCTCTCTCTCTCTCTCTCTCTCTCTCTCTCACACACACACACACACACACACACACGCACGCACACACTCTGCTCACACTTTTAAGAGTCTCACAAGAACAAAGCTAACAGCCATTGCACATACGCGGAGGACCTGGAACAGTCTCCTGCTGGCTCTCTGATTGCTGCTTCAATCTCTGTGAGCCCCTAACAGCCTTGCTTGCATAAAAAACAATGTCTGGTCTAATTTGAGGCCCACACCAGGAGAGGCAGCCCATGCCCTGGCACTGCCTGGATGATCAGAAAATAGATGCTTGAGACCTATGATAGGATAAACATCAATAAAATTATTCCTAGTGATATTCTGCTATACTCATAGGTCAAGGCCTAACCTAATTGTCATTAGAGAGGCGCTACTGCAGCAGCTGATGAGGACAGAACACTGGATGAAGAGAAAGCCCAAATTAAAGATCTCTATCAAGTCCTTTCCCCTGGAGCTTGGGGAAATCCTGAAGAAGATGGGGAAGGGGGAAGAATTATAGGAGCCAGAGAGGTTGAGGACACCAGGAGACCATGCCTCGCAGAACCAACTAACAGTTACTTATATTAAATATGTGCACAGAACCAACTAAAAGTTACTTATATTAAATATGTACACAGAACCAACTAACAGTTACTTATATTAAATATGTGCACAGAACCAACTAAAAGTTACTTATATTAAATATAAATATAATATTTACAGCCTGAGCTGGTTATGGTTGCTTAAGTGAGTTTTAGTAATTTGTATTGCTTCAGAAATTATGTTTTTAGCTACTTATCATTGCTGTGAGAAGACACTGGGACGGAAAGCAACTTGGGGAGGAAAAGATTTGTTGTATCTTACAGACTGGAGTCCATCATCCAGGGAAGTCAAGGCAGGAACTAGGGGACAGGAACTGAAGCAGACGCTGGGGCTGAACACTGCTTACTGGCTTGCTCCTCATGGCTTGCTCAGCCTGCCTTCTTATAGCATCTGGGACCACCAGCCCAGTAGTGTCACTACCCACAGTGAGCTTGGCCGGCCCTCCCACGTCAATCATCCATTAATGCTTTGTTGACTTGGCTGCAAGCTAGTCCTAAAGAGGGGCATTTTCTCAATTAATACTTCTCCCAAGATGACCCTGAGAAGCTGATATAAAAACTATCACTAGTTCATGTCATCTAAATCGCCAGTCTGTTAGCATGAAGTCACTGGAGATGGCTTCTTCTATCTCTCTAAGATCTGCAGACTCGGGTGATGTGCACCCCTCCTGCGTTCCTGCTGCTGTCAGCTTTCTCTCTGTTTCTCCTTCTCCTCTCGGATCACTGAGCTAGGCTCTCGCCAACCTTCTCATTGATGGACTTTTCACTTTAGCGAGTTTCTAGACTTTAGCGTTGCTTTATGCCCATCCCCATTGTTGCCTCATTCCCTTTCTAGGTTATTGAGATAGGCTCGGTGGCCAATTGTTTGAGCTGTTTCCTCTTTTCTGAATAAGCGCGCTCAAAGCTCCAAGCATCTCTGCCGCATCATCTTGAGATATTCCATTTGCTTCAAAATCCTCTGTGTTTCTGTTGTGAGTTCTTGGAACTTTGGTTTTCCCAGAAGTTAAATACATATTTTAATTTAGCCTGGTTATTTTTGAAGAGATCTTTTTTTGTTATTGATTTCCAATTTCATTTCACCCTAGTTTGAGAACATATGCTATATGAATTAAGGTCTTTGAAATCCATCGATTTGCTCATGGCCCAGAACAGGCTCTGCACTGGTACAGAGGGCTCATGTACTTGGAGGAGGACATGATCTCTGAAGGTGTTCTGGGCGTGAAATCTGTGTCAATCAGGTGGCACTGGTGGGTGTGTTCAAGTCTGCCCTATTGCCTGAGTTTCTGTCTAACTTCTGTGAATGATGTAGGAATGAATGACTTCTGAGATCCATGGCCACAGTTGTGCCCTACACATTTTTCTTGGGCTTTAATTTACATGTTCAGAAGCTCTGAAGCAGGTTCACCATATGTAGACTCCTCATGACTTCCATGTAGAGTGATTTCTCTGTGACAATGGAATGAGTGATCCCTTCTGTCTCTGACAAACACGTTTGCTCTGAGGTTCTCTGTGTCTGTAACTGGGCCTTCTTCAACTTTCTTTGCCTGGCTTGAGAATGGGGGCACCCTTCCCTCTCCTTTCTTAGTAGGTATTCTGTGGCAGCATGGACTTTGGTCTTGCTTTTCAGCTATACTCCTTTTTATTTAGAGTGTTCAGAATATTTAGGTGAATATGATTGGTTTTTCACATTTAAAATTACTTGTGGGTATGTGGGGTTTTAAAAATATTTTGCGTATATGAGTACATATCTGGGTGTATTTATGTGTGCCGCGAGTATGGAAAAGCCCCAGGGAGTCAGATGAGGGCATCAGATCACCCAGAACCAAGTTAAGAGGGTTGTGAGCCACCATGTGGCTGCTATGAATCAAAACTAGGTCCTCTGCAGAAACAGCCAGTATTTTTAATACTGAGCCATCTCTCCAGCCTTGTTTGTTAGTATTTTTAATACTGAGCCATCTCTCCGGCCTTGTTTGTTAGTATTTTTAATACTGAGCCATCTCTCCAGCCTTGTTTGTTAGTATTTTTAATACTGAGCCATCTCTCCAGCCTTGTTTGTTAGTATTTTTAATACTGAGCCATCTCTCCAGCCTTGTTTGTTAGTATTTTTAATACTGAGCCATCTCTCCAGCCTTGTTTGTTTTTGAGATAGGGACTCATGTAGTCCAGGTTGATCCAAAACTAACTACATAGCTAAGGATGACCTTGAACTCGCGATTTTCCTACTTCCTTGCTCCCGACTGTCTAGGGCTGGGATAGCAGGAGGTGGCCACCATGCCTGACTCTTAGGTAGTGCTGCGGGTTGAAGTGCGGGCTTCACGCTTGCTGAGCAGGCAGTCTGCCCACTGAGCCTAAAAGCCTGATTGTACTGCCTTCCGTCTGGGGCAGTCACCTTACAGTAGTTGTGTCTCTTTGTCTCCCCAATGCTATTATTGATCGGCTCAGTTTTCCTGATCTGGAGGGAGGGCTCAGCCGCTAAAAGCATACATTGCTCTTTCAGAGGAACCAAGTTCAGTTCCCAGCAGCATTGGGAAGCTCACAACTGCCTATTAACTCCAGCTCCAGGGGATCCAATGTCTTCCTCTGTGGCCTTCAAAAGCTTTCAAAGAAGCCTATACTCACACATGCATAGACCCACATACAACTACACATAATTAAAAAATAAAGTGTTTTTAAAGCCAGATTTCCTTAAAGACAATTAAATACAAATGTGTCTGTACACTGCAGGCACCGTTCCTGGGCCTCTGCTTTCCTTGTTCCGATTTCAGGTTTCAGTCTGAAGTCGGCCCTTTCTCCACTGCCTGAAGGATGGCTTTGCCATCTCCCACAGACATTGATTCTTGCTGCTTTCTAATCTCTGCAGAAGTGATTGCCTTCGTTCTGAGAGGTATTTTTAGCATGTGTTGAGTGTGAGTTGCCTGAGTTGTCTTCCACTGAACATCACCATACTGTGCTGCTTCTGGGTGGCTCTGGGTCCCTTCATTGTGCCCCAGTGTGCCTATCTGTCTGTGGAGGCCACTGAGGTGTTCTCTCTGTCAGCCACGGTGACAACAGGCTCTACACGAGCTCCTTCGTGCTGCTGGAGCTTGGCCGAGTCCTTCCCGCATCTCTGTAGGTGTAGGGAGTTTCGGTTGGCTGACACACATCGTGAATCTATTTCTCGGTTGTCGGATGCTCTTCCAGTCCTATAAATATCTGTTGAGGTTTATTCTGGGAAGCAGCTCGGTTACTTGGAAACGGGCTCACGCATCCCAGTCTGGTTTCTACAATTTCTTAGACAGACGTGGGACTAAGCTCTATCCAGCGAATACGGCTTGTTCCAGAGACCAGGACCATCTGTGAACTCGTCCCAGTGTCTGGACAATCACAGCATGTTCCAGCCTGACCAATGGTCATAGGCACAGCGTTGGGCATCCCAGTGTCCTTAGGCCCCAGGCAGGGTCTCTCTGGCCCTCTTTCATAGGCAGATGTCAGCTCAAGGCATAAGGGACTGTGCATGCCTTGGGGTTCTTGGTTCTCACTCAGAGTTTCCAGCTGTTTGTCCCACATATTCCAGTTGTGGGCCCCTTTGGGCTTTTCTGCTTCATCATCTCGACTTCAACTCAGTTTCTGAGAGGCTCTTTTAGGTCCCTGCAACCCCGCATCCATCCTAAGGCATCGGCTGAACTCCTAAGGTGTCCCTCACTCAATGCCCCTCTCTCTAGCTTTCTCTCCATTTCTGCTCATTTCCAGCACCTGGAAATCGTTCATAGTTTGACTTCCTGCTTTGCTTGGGGTGAGCAGAGGATCCAGCCCATGTGGACCAGGAAGAAAAAGTAAACATGCTCACAGTCTCACTTCTCCTTCCTCTTCTTTCTTGGCAGCATCATATGTAGCCCAGGCTGGTCTTGACTCATGATGCGGCTCAGACTAGACTTGAACTCCTGTTGTGTTCTTGATTTTGTTTTAGAAGTGGAAGCAACTTCCCTGTAGGGTTTGTCTGCCATATTCTGTGCAGTATGACCTTGCACACATTGTCCAGCTTCAAATGTAGCAGAACAAGTGAGCAAAGCCCCCGCCACTGCCAAGCTCACTGGATCCATTTCTCTCCACTGAGTCGATTTGCTTCTTCAGGCTTTTTAAGCAAGAGAGCACACCGGATGCTCTGCAAGGAGGTTGCACAGCAGAGCCCACCTGCTACACTCTAGGCCACTGTGGCTGCTCTTGTCCCATCTTTTTCTGTCCCTGTTGTTGCCTTTAGGTTCCAGGAGTGAGGCAGGTACATGACGAAATGGTACACTCTGACTCACGGGTGTCAGGCTGAGGAGCGTGGGTGCTGGGGCAGCCCTGGGTTTCCCTGTAGCCTATCACTCATTTCTCTGTGGTCTGCAGACAAGGAAGTGTGTGTGGAGAGACAGACATGTCAAAGAACAGGTAACAGTTGAGGATATCTATACCTCCATGATGTCAGGGTGATAGAGGCAGAGGTTGCCCATCACCCATCTTCCCTCCTCAGGACAGGAACTCAAGCAGGGCAGGAACCGGGAAGCAGGAGGGAAGCAGGAGGGAAGCAGGAGGGAAGCAGGGGTGAGTCATCAAGGCTAATGAGGCTGAGATTTGGGAAGCATGATGAGCCTTACAGGGGATGCATCATGCATGGAAAGTGGAAGACCATGTACAGCTCCATACTGAGGTCCTCCCTGTGCTGCGGTCAGCCACTAGCTGGGCCACTCCAGTACCTGAGGAAGAAGCCAGCATCCCATGGTCTTTTCCAGCATTCAGACCTTCTGCTTTTGTTTCTTGAATAGCTGCTTATATACTGTTGAATCTTTATGTTAATTCCTAAAAAAGTGGTTCTGGAAGTGTGTGAATGAAATCAGGTTTCCTTGTTTTATGGAAGAGAAACTTTCCCCAGCATCTTTATCAACAAAACTCAGACACATTTGCCCTGGGACTTTTATTGACTTTACACAGGAAACTGTATTTATGTCAGAACAAGCCCCCAGTTCAGAAAAACAACATGAGTGAGTAAAACAATTCTTGTTCCGCTTTCACCCATCATTTATGATGACATTATGAATATGTACAAAATTGGGCCTGTGTTCATGTATCTGCATTATAATGTATTTCTCTTTTTTTCTTGGTGATGTCATAAATGTTTCATGTCTCAGTGACACATTGTCTCTGTTAGGGTTTCTATTGTTACAATGAAACACCGTGACCAAAAGAGCAACTTGGGGAGAAAGGGTTTGTTTGGCTTCTAATTCCAGGTCGGTCACTGTTCATCATGGAAAGAAGTCAGGGCAGGAACCTGGAGGCAGGAGCTGATGCAGAAGCTATGGAGGGGTGCTGCTTACTGGCTTGCTCAGCTGCTTTCTTTTAGAACCAGGAACTACCAGCCCAGCTGAGGCCCCACCCACAATGGGCTGGCCCTCCCCCATCAACCACTACTTGAGAAAATGCCCTACAGGCTTGCCTACAGCCTGATCTTGTGGAGGCATTTTCTCAATTGAGGTTCCCTTCTCTCTGATGATTGTAGCTTATGTCAAGTTGACAGAAAACTATCTGATACACATATGCTCTGACATTTTGAATAGATAGGAAAATGTCTAGAAAATGATTTAACAGGGGTCCAGCCACAGCTGCCTCCTACTATCCCATTGTACATCTAGGGTGTATTTAATTTCATACATTTATAAATAAGACTGAGAGAAGCCTCCTTTCATCTTCTTGTGTTGCTGGGATATCAGAGTCTACATTGCCTGTCACTGAGAAGCTGAAGCAGAGGCAGGAATCAAATCTGTAAGCTATAATTCATTCAGAGAGTTGGGTGACAGAGTGTCAACATTGCAGAGGTCTGCCTCCCACTCCCACAATCAGCTAGAAAACTGAACAGCAGCTATGTCATCCTTGCAGTCTATACCTCTGTCCAGTTTCTCTACCCATTGCATCTTACCCTTATTCTCCTTGTTGTCCTCTCACAATCCTGGGGCCTGGGAGCCTCAGATTCTTCCCGAAGCACCATCTCAGTAAGAGGTCAGCTCACAGCAGTGTGTATGAGAGTCCTGCCTACAGCACAGGCTAAAAGAATTATTCTATAGAACATGAAAGAGGCCTGTCTGTCCCCTGTTGCTTATCTGATTTCTTTGGGGTAAGTGTTGTTGGTTTCTAGATCAAAGATCAAAGATTAGGAAAAAGTAAGTATGGTCCTGAGTCCTTGGAGCTGTGTGGACAGGAAGTCTCGTCTTGATTTTCAGTCTTCAGCTTCTGCTCCTGAGTAGGCTCTCTGTTCTCCAGACCCATGTTCCTCAGGACCGATCCTGTCAAGAGAAATCTTTACTCTAGACACCTCTCCTTTGGAACCTTCCCTTCATTGCTATTGCCCCCCGAGTGCTAAGTAGCAGACCCTGGTAGCCTCCAGACTAGACCTTAGTGAAGACAGATCAGAAGTTCTTGCTGTGGTCCTACTGTGTGTCCTGTGGCAGTTCTGGAGACTTGGAATACACCAATAAGACTTAATTCACGAAGATCTCATGCAGGGAAACTTTCTACTCCTGACTAGAGGTGCCAGTGAGAGGCTTTCTCAGTTAAGAGTGAGTTTAATCAGGTTTGTAATGATGACCCTGAGGCACTCACAGTGTCTTCCAGACTCATCTGTGAGAACGTCACACAGTCAGTGGACCCTTCTGGTTCAGCATGCCATAGTGCCCAGAGGATGGCTGCCTTCCCCTCACCAGGGGGCAGCCCCCAACATTCACACAGAATTCCTCCCAAGATTCCTGAAATACCCCCAGTTCACTAAGTCACCACATCTCTCAGAAAACACCAACTGCAGCTTCTTCAGACTGTGAGTCAACAAATCCAGGATGCCATCATTCGCAAAGCCAGTGAGGCAGACTCAGCGCCTGAGCCACTTATAGTAACCTTTTCTTTCTTTCTAAGGCACATGATGAATGAATGACTCCTGTTAGACATTCAGACCTCAGAGGACTTGTGTCTGATCTCCCAAGTTTCTCTCAAGGGATCACATTCTGTGTTGGCCTGTTTTGTGTTTCTGCTGTACAGTGGGGGCAGGCCCTCTCTCAGGGGCTGGTTTTCTTCCCTTTCATATTTCTCGTGTGATGTTCTGTGTATGGTGAGCATGTCTAAAGGCTAAGATGCCACTGAGCCAGGCAGACCCCGAGCCAACCTGGTCGTCCGTTCACTTGCAACATTTTTGCTTGACTGACTCTGGTGTCCACATGTCCCTCAGGGGGAGAGTGGCTGTCATTGAACCAATCTCAAAGTGGTTAACATCTGCCAGTCAAGAAAGTAAGACAGGGGGCCAGATCCCATTGGAGACCCTGACCCAGCAGTGTCCTACTGATCAGAGAGAGATCATGTTTAAGCAATGCTGGCAGGGCAGGGTGTAGGCAGATAGCCTCTGGGGTGGTGTGCTGTATGTACTGAAAGCACATGTATGTGGTTAGAGAGTGGAAGGCACTGGAGAGAAGTCATTGCTACCTGGGGCTGGAGTCACAGTCACCACAGCTAGAGTCACTCTAATTCATGAAGATGGCTTTGAAAGAGGATGTGGGCCATGATCACCCAGGCATCTAGTTCCTGGGCACCTGGGATGTATGATACCCACTGTGGAGTTTGTGACGGGGGTGGCCTAATATGGCATCATGCACCCTGCCCACTGAGCCTCTAGAAACAGCACCATGTAACATCTGTGGGTTGTCCAGTTTCAGCTCCGAGCCCCTGGATCTAACTCTTGACCCCACCCACAGAAGGCTACGTGGAGCCCATTCTTCTCTAAGACCTGTTTCTCATCCCGGTGGGTCTCACAGGAACTTTGCCGAGGAAATGCAAGAAGGAGTTGTTGGCGGTGAAGCTGAGGAACCGGCCTAGCAAGCAGGAGCTGGAGGACCGGAACATCTTCCCAAGGAGGACCGATGAGGAGAGACAGGAGATCCGACAGCAGATAGAGATGAAGCTGTCCAAGTAAGTGAGCAGGAGCAGGCTGATGCAGAGGCTCATCCCAGCCTCTGGGATCCACTCCCCCAGGGTCACACAGGGCTCGCAGGTAGATGCGAGATCTGCAGCAGGTCACTCAGCCCTTGGCATTGCATGGGTACACGTACCTCTCTCTCTTGGGGCTGTCTATGTGCCTGTGGCTCAGCAGCATCCTAACCTCTGCCTGTCAAGTTCCCCGGGACAATCAAAACTTTCTTCAGATATCATCAAAATACCCCTTGGTGAACCAGAGGTCTGCACAAGTCAAGGGAGACGTGTGAAGAAGGGAGGGTCACAGAAGAGAGGGTCTGGACTCAATTGCTGAGGACATGTTTTTGCTGTGATAGGGCTGGCTACATACAGCCCCTCATAAAGTCCATCCAATTATCTCCCTCTATGAATATGGGTCCAGCTTTGCTAGATCACCTGAGTCCTTTGGGAGAAGCTGTGCTTACATGAATGTGTACATACAGTGTCACACTTTGTGGGGTGGAATGTGCACCGCATGCTATCCCTGAGGAGGAAGAAGAGGAGGAGGAGGAGGAGGAAGACTGGGGGGGGGAAGAGGAGGAGAGGGGAGGGTGAAAGATTCACTAGCATCCTTCTGCACTCAGTCACAGTGGAGTCAGGTTATTCTCCTGCCTCAGAGTCTGGCTGTGTGGCCTTCAGGTTTCCCATATTCTCTGGGCTCCACCAGGTGATGTTTACTCAGCAAATCAGTCTGTGCCATGGGTCAGGCCAGAGGGAAACTGCCCCATGTTGGACCACAGAGGACAGGGCTAAAGAGGATTTATAGATGGTGGAGCTATAAGGAGCAGGGCTACAGCACACATTCAGAATGTAGGACTAACTGGGGTGGGTCCTAGAATGTGGGGTTGTGGGTCACCGGCAGAGGGCAGGGCTGCAGGGCACCTGCAGGAGTGGGGACTCAGAGGGTGAGACTGTGGGTCACCTGCAAGCACCTTAGCTGCAAAGGGCGGGCCTGGAAGCTGCAGAGCTACTTGGTTTACGAATGCCTAAGAGATATGGAAGACAAAGGCTGCAGGATCAGGATTCCCCTTAGCTCACAGAACTGGAAACTAATTTTAGACTCTAGGATGTAATACATCAGCGTCTTGGTTTCATGTCACTACATCTGAAAATGGAAAAGGATCCCAGAATTAGACACAGAGCAGGAGGCTGTGAGTCTACCCCGGAGATCAGAGGTGGCTTCTGGTGTCTCTGTGTCTTCCTTGTGGGAATGGTCTAATTGGCTCTCTGCCTGTGTGCCTTCTTAGGACCACATTCTACTGCTGAATAATTCAGCCTCCAGTTGCCATGGCAACACATCATCTACAGTATTCCCAAGAGTGTTTGGGGTTTCCATAGCGTTTTCTTTTGCTATTTCCAAATCTTAATTTTTTTTTTTCTTCTGTGTGTTCCATGGCTTCTCTGAGTGAAGTGATTCTTGTCTTCCACCCATGACAATACCCTGTATGCCTGGTCTGGGCCTCCACAACGAGGCTGGGGTCCCCTTTGCAGGGGTAAAGTTATGTTACTGCCTGTCCCTTCCTTCAAGGTAACTGAGCTTGCTCTCCAAATATATGTGGGTGAATGGGCACAGTCCTGGTTTCGTAGTCCTGGGGCTGTGTCCTGGGAATAACCTGCAAAGGCCTGTGTGCCCCCTTGTGTCCACAGCCTCCCCCCTAAGAACATTAAATACAAAGACAGCATTGATAGGATTTCATATTGTAGGATGGGTCATCTTGTACTCCTGATCCTCCTGTTCAGTCTCTTCAGCTGGAGTCACAAGTGTGTACCACTGGACCTGCAGGCTATCACCTTCAAGTACTGAGGAGATATCAGGAGTTGTTTATCTGCTCCCCTCTAAGTAGTCCTTGCTACTACATGGAGACTGAGAGGCGCACTTGCCTCTGGCTTATTGTGCTTTAGGGAGAGGGTGAGATGTCTTACTGGGGTGCCGTGGGAGGAAAAGTGGGCATAGGAATCAGACAGTCAGGGAGAACCCAGCCAGCCTTCTGGGAAGTGTTCTGGGCAGTAGCACTTCCCAGCCAGTGAGCGCCTCCTGCTGAGAATTCTGGAGCTCCCTAGCTTACTCATTGCTTGGGGCTGTGTTCTGTGGGGGTTTTAAATTTTATGTGTGGTGTACTCAAAGCCTGGGCCAAAACACTATACTTGGTGCAAAGATGTTGACACCCACAGTGGGGGACAGGGCGCAGTTAAAGGAATGTAAAGTTTCTCCTCCACATCGCCTAGAGATGTGGAGATCACCTGGAGTGGGAATATCCAGAAATGAGCCTGGCCTCAGAAAGGTAGGTTTAGATAGCAATCCTCCATCACAGTTGTGGCCAGGGGTCTCCCTCACTTTGTGAAGAGGAGATAGTGGGGTTGGCTGCTTTTTAAAAAGATTCCAGGTCACTTAAAGGAACAAGACCACATTCCTGGCAGGGGGAACTGGCTAGGAACTGCTACTGTCATGGCCAGGCATCCTCATTTGCTGTTTGTCATAGGCATAGGCATAGAAGCCACCGGCAGGTCTCCTGAAGAGTATGTAACATGATTGAATAAACAGGCTACAGGTGCTATTAACACAAGTTCCCTTAGAGACCCCCTGTGGAGCAGATGACAGCCCTGCCACTAGACCAGTTGTTTGATGGTTTGCCTAGACCAAGACTCTGGACAGGCTTCTCTGGAGTGATGGGTTGTACAGCCTCTTGTTTGGGCTCCCTGGAGGAGGCCTTTGTTCTGGGGCTGAGAGAGAAGCTGATTAAAGCTCAATAGCATCCTTAAGGGGCTGGCACTCAGCACATTAGCACAGCGCTTAAGTGATCCCCAGCTTCTCTCTGTACATTGTGTTCTGCTGGATCCAGAACAGACCGCCGCCACTGGGCCACAGAGAACACAGGGTCTCAAGGAAAACAGCGCCAGGCGCACTTGTACCGCTGAACAGAACAGCCACCCCTCCCGCTTGCTCACCTTGAACTCTGCGTTTGAACAGGGGCATTGTGTGATGCTCCCAAGGGTAGGGTGGTGACTGGGCACTGCCACCTCACTGGATGATCTGAGGCTGCTGAGGCTGCAAAGGAGGCGGGGCACCGTGCAAGCTCTTGGGCTTTTGGGTGCTGGGCTTTGGAGATGCATAATCTTATCTGCTGTTTCTAATTGCTCAAAAGCTTGTCCTATCTCCAGTGTGCACATCCACTGCATAGGCAGAGGTTACACTCCTAACAAACGTCAGTGACTCTTTACTTCCCTCCCCCTCTCTCTCCCTCCCTCTCTCCCTCCCTCCCTCCTTCTCCCCACTCTCTCTCTCTCTTTCTCTCTTGCCCTAACTGTAAGAGTGGAAGTGAGCCCAGTTCACCATGGGCACTTTAAGTCCTTGGAGACAGCCATTGTCGTAAGGTAGCTGTTGCTTGAGTCCGTTTTGCAGTCCAGTGGCTTATTTGGTGCTGTGCATTTGTGGTCTCCTTGAAGGTTTGCAAAAGTGTCTGATGGAAGGTACATATTCTGCATAGCTTCAGTTTTCACTTGAGGAGAATGAACACAGCACCAAGCCGTGTGGCAACAGGTGGCTTCTTAGTGGTGTGAAGAGCCAGGGCTGTTTGTGTCAACATGCATGAACTCAACACTGCCCCCAGCCCCCATGGAAGCAACTAGTGAGCAGAAGAGGGTTGGGGACACAAGGTAGCAGAATCTGTCCATTCTGAAAGAGATGTGAAACAATTTTACTCTGAGCTCAACAGCTTTGTGTTGTCCCCAGAGGCTTCAGCCTCGCAGCCCTTCACAGGGCCAGCCCAGTGCTGTCTCCAGAATTACATGGCAGGGAACATTGGTGGGTAATTGTTCCTCTAATACTTTCTGGTTCCATATCTGGCTCCCAGGGGAGTATGTGAAGATTACCAGACCTTCCTCCCATCTTCTGAGCTGGGGCAGAGGGAGAGGGAGGGGGAGGGGGAGGGGGAGGGGGAGGAGAGAAGTAAAGGAGAACACAGAGGAGGAGGGTGGAGAGGAAGGAGAGAGGGAGGAGGGGAGAGGGAGAGGAGGAGGGGAGAAGGAAAAGGAGAGGGAGAAGGGGAGGGGAAGGGAGAGAGGAGAGGGGGAGGGGAGAGAGGGAGAGGGGAGAGGGAGAAAGGAAAGGCAGGAGGGAGAGGGGAGAGTGTGTTTACCCCAGGCTAGCTGGCTTATGAACTTGCAGTGATTCTCCTGTCTCCACCCCCCATCTCATTGCAGTGTTGCCACTGCTGATGTGCCCCCGTCTGGCTTTGTGTAGGCTTTGAGGACCTGAACTCAGGCTCATGCTTGTCTAGCAAGTGATACCTAACCAGCCATCTCCCCAGGATCTGTACTTTTAACAGTGCCCTCTTCCCCAGTGTCTTCTGTCCTTTATGCTGTTCTGGCCTCCTTAAGACCCCTGGGAGACAATTCTCTGAGCTTTAACATCAAGGTGATCTACGTTTCCTCTTAGTCTGTTGCTATTTTAAGGATAATGCTCACTTTAGAATCAATCTGTTAACCTTTATTGCTTTGTCCACCAAGAAGCTTACAGCAGAATGCACAGCTGCCTGTGACAAATGTGTTGTGTCATGTTAAGTGTATGCTGTGTTTAAGTACCTGATATATGCTTTTTCTTCAATTTATTGTTAAGAAAGTAGTTAGTGTATAGTTTCAAGGTCTATTTCTATATTTAAAAATGTTCAGTGGGAACACCTGGTCCTTTGTGATGGGGGCTGTCAGTGTACTGAACATTCTGCCCTTTGGTCTCCTCTGGAACAAGGCTTCTCTGTTACAGCCCTGCCCCAGATGTCCATTGGTAACCATGCTGTGGCGTGTTTGGATTGGATAAAAATGACAGTGTGCTTTTTCCTCTCAACATGAGGTCCTCACAGTTTAGATAAGGCTACAGTGATGGTTTGGGGGACATAACCGAGGTTTATATTTTTATGGATTATTTGTATAAGATGCAAAATGTTTTAAAATGACAACGCTAAGTATTGAAAATATTTAAAACAAAACCCAGACATGTTAAAAAAAAAGAAAAAAAAAGAAAAAGAAAGAGAAAGTAATCAGACACAAACAGAAACTAATTGTCTGATACTACACAGTGGATCCCCGAGATCATGGGATCCCCCGAGATCATGGGATCCCTCGAGATCATGGATGAAGATAGCGGCAGATTGATTTCCTTAACGGCATGTGTGGATGATACACCCTGATAAATATGAACCTAAACATTATATAACAGCAAAGGGATTCTCCTGCCCAGTTTACAAGACACTTACATAATAGATCCTTTAGATGTACACTGAACAGTGCTGTGTGAGCATAAATTATACTAGGGGATTAAATAACAATGCCCAGCCTGGCCAAGCCATCGACTTTCCCCGCTCACCACTGAGCTGCACTATCTGTCAGTGGTGCAAAGAGCCAGGACAGTTTGTATTAACTCATGTGAACTCTCCTACACCCCAGAAGTTAAGAACAGACAAGCAAGGGAGGCTGTGGGAGGGAGAGATGGTCGCAGCCATTCATCTTTAGTCTCCAAGGAATATGAAGGGATGATGGTGGCAGAATCAGCAACTTTGAACTTGCTCCATGGGCTGTGGCCGTTCTACCATTCACAGGGCTGGCCCAGTAATGTCTCTGAGCCTTTCTAGGTTCTTGACTTGTACTGAGTTCAACACCAGGTGGTACTGGCAGTGATTCCTGTTTGGAGAAGTCTCAGAGCAAGCTCATGAGGTTGACACTCCCTTAGCACTGAGCAGAGCTGGGGCGGTGAGTGTGGATGGGGGTGATGGGAGACTCAACATCCAGGCTTGAAGAGAGAAGAGTCCTCACGCTAAGTTGACCCCTGTGTCCCATCTCTCACTACTGTGTGGATGCCATCTATACCTGTTACCATGTGGCATCCTTGCATTGACATGGGTATTACAGATACATAGAACGTGCAGCCCAGACACACACTGGCTTCTCATTTGATCTCTCCAAAGTTCCTTCCAGTCTAATGTCCCATAGGAATAAGACATTATTGGGAAGTAAGTGGCCTCACATCCCACAGTTGTCCTCATGCTCTGGAGAAGCAGGACACAGTGTAACCGCTGGGCTCGGTGCTTCCGCCTCAGTGCACATTGAGACCCAGGGACAGAACACTCTGGAGACAGCCTCCCCCAGGTGTTTGTGACACGAGGCACTGTCTGTACCAGGCCTAGCGGGGGATGATCTGGGTCCTGACACTTTGGGTGCTTTGGAGCTGAATCTGTGTCCACAGCCCTGTGTGGGGAGCACATCTTATGCTCTGTAGAGGAAGACAGGAACAGAGGCCGTGTTCACAGCATCTCAGACCTCGGATCCCAGTGCCCAGCTCCTAACCACTGAGCGGCCACCAATGCTGCGGCCTCGGGTGCTCTGCACACATCTGTGTTCAGGCGGCTGGTGATGTCCTGGATCTAATCCCGTCGTCTGATGCAGGCTGTATTAACGAGGCTGGTAACATCACATCCTTGCTCACTAGTTATTCTATCAGTGTTTGCAAGTCTATGACTCTGCGCTCGGAGCTGCACGGGGCAGGGGCATCATACATGCACTCTTAATCATGTCTCCATACCCTGCAGCACTGTTTGGGCTCTCACTGAGGACAAAGTGCAAGTCGCAGGTAACAATCTTGCTTTAGGACCTTGACTCTGAATGCCACCCAAACAGCACTGCTCCCCTTCAGGAGGCTGGCACATGTCGCTCGGCATTGCTTACAGTAACAGGAGGTGCGGGTACACGAGAGTGGACCCAGATTGCCCAACGGTTTAAAATGTCCTCGCATTTGAATGTCTGTCATGGTATACACCCAACTACAGAACACCCAAGTTCATGCAGTGTGCGGCTGATGGGTGCTAGGGGCTGTATGAGTAGATATGCTGCCACAGGTATGGGTAAGTCACTGCCTGCCACAAGCCAGATGGAGCAGCTGCCTGCAGAAGGCCCCCCACGAATAAGGACCAGCCCCCAAAAGAGTTGCAGTGGGCGTCAGGGACAGGTGTGATGCTCAAGTTGGGTTTTAATGAACAGAAAGGGATATGGTCAAGTGATGGACTGGTTGGTGGGCAGGAGGATGAAGCTGTAGTCACCCAGAGACATGGAAGTCTGTGTTTGTCCTGTCAAGTGTCACTGCTAAGAGAATTCCATGGTTGACAGCTTACTGAGGCTCCAGGTGTGCACGTGCTGCTTGCGATCAGCTAAATATCACTGACCAGAGAGACCTCTTTTGACTGTCCCTCCACACCCCAGTTGACACGACCCCACTCTGTCTCCCTCCATCACCTTGTCCCAGCTCCCTGTAACATTCGCAGTCTGAGCATGGTAGCTGGATTCTGCCCACTTTGTCTACTGGTGAGTACTTTGTATTCTAGGTAAGTACTTAAAATTGGCAGGCTACCCAAAGGGTCCTAACAGACCCTGCTACTGGGAGGAGTTTGTGTGTATGCACGTGTGTGCGTGTGTGTGTGTGTGTGTGTGTGTGTGTGTGTGTGTGTGTGTCCTTGTCTCACTGTCTCTGTCTTTACCCCTCTCTCTGTCCCTCTGTCTCTCTCTCCTCCTCCATCCCATCCTCAGCAATCATTACTGCTGGCGTGGGATGCCCAGGAGGGGCCTTGTGGATGGTTTAAGTTTCAGCAGCTTCTCGAGACTTAGAAGCATCCCTCTGGGAAGGAGTAATTCAGTTCAGAGGCCATAGCTGCACAGTGAGAGCTCAGAGGACTGGAAACATTGCTGAGAAGATCTCCCAGCCTGGAGCCATAGTATGGCCAGGCGTGCCAGAGAAGAACGTTGGGAAAGGGAGGGAGGCTTGGGGAAGGTTACATAAGAGACAGGAAAACTTAGGTGTGTGTTGGGGCTCTGGCATTTACCATAGCTTGGGGAGTTCTGTCCAAGTAAAGTGAAGCCACGATGGCAGCTGAGCCAGCAGTCAGGGCACCCCAGGGCAGCCTGACATTTTGTTAGATTTCTCATCTCCTCACCTGGTTGATGGTCTGATTCCCAGCATCTTTACTCTGGTCTAACATCATTACCTTGGTGATGGATAACTAGTGGCGGCTGTTCCTGCTCCTACAGGGACCAGAACCAGCTCCAGTGTGGTCAGGCTACTTACCCTGTCTGTCTCCTGGAAACCATGGCATGTGGCTTCCTTTTACAATAGAACCCCAGGAAATGCACATTTCTTTGTCCTGGAAACCTGCAGGGACCTATTGGGGGTCCTTCCTGAGAGAGGAGAGAGTTCTGGTTTGCCATGTGAGGAGCCATGTGCTTCTGTTCAGATAAAACAGGGCGTGGTGGGTAGCTGAGATGTCCTTCTGGGGTGGAAGTGGGATTAGGGACTGAGTTCAGGGTCAGAGGCCAGGGGCTCACAAGCTTGACATGATGATATGCCAAGGGCTCCTTAGGATCCTTGTTACTGCTCAGACTTTGGCAGGAAAGGCACACTGTCCCCAGCATAGACCGCAGCACACAAGGCACTCCTTGGAGGGGTACACATGACTTCCTGGTATGTGGAAACATATCCATGCACTTGGGCTTTGAATTTGCTGGTAGGATTGGGACATCAGAGGGACTTTCAAACAGTGAATAAGTGTGTGAATACAGAGCTCATTATTCCATAGGTAGCCTTTGGACAAGCAGCTTAAGAGCTAGACACTATCCGCAGGGAGAAGACACTCTAGTCAGGCAGAGGGATTACTCTCAACAGCTCACAGTAGCCCCAAAGCTACAAGAAGCACCTTCCATGTCAGAGCCATATGCTTGAGAATCTGCTAGGGCCTCCACATCCTGAGAATGTTTCCTGTGCCTCGAGGAACTTCACCTCTCATGAGTCCTGAAGACCAGTACACTCAGTCTGTACTGAGAATGTGATGTGCACTGTGGCCTTCAGTTCTGTGTGACAGGCCTCATCATCCTGGCTGTATTCAAGAACCTGAGAAGGATTGCTTATAGCCAGTCAGCAGCTGGGTACAGACAAGAGTTGAGCCTGGTCCTTATGGAGTCCTTTGTCTCTGTCTCCAAGCAGCACCCAGCCCTGTTCCCTGACTAATAAGATTTCCATGCAGCTCTCTTCTAGCTTGCATGATCCCCATGTGTGAAGTGGACTCTGCTGAAAGAAGAACCTTTCTCAGCGCTTAATCCTCAGAGCCTGGAGAAACAGGCTCCCAGCTAAGCCCTGCCTGATGAGTGAGTGTTGTCTTAGTCAGGGTTTCTAATTCCTGCACAAACATCATGACCAAGAAGCAAATTGGGGAGGAAAGGGTTTATTAAGCTTA
This sequence comes from Mus minutoides, assembly GCA_902729485.2. Taxonomy (NCBI): domain Eukaryota; kingdom Metazoa; phylum Chordata; class Mammalia; order Rodentia; family Muridae; genus Mus; species Mus minutoides. The sequence continues at coordinate 1,403,471 of LR749662.1, forward strand.
CACTTCCACACTGCTGTTCATCACCAAAGGAAGTCAGGACTGGAACTCAAGTAGGCCAGGAAGTTCCTGCTGATCCTGCTGATGTAGAGGCCTGAAGGGTTGTTACTTACTGGCTTGCTTCCCCTGGCTTGCTCAGCTTGCTTTCTTATAGAACCCAGGACTACCAGCCAGGGATGACATCACCCACAAGGGGCCCTCCCACCCTTGATCACTAATTGGGAAAACGCCTTACAGCTGGATCTCATGGAGGCATTTCCTCAAGGGAGGCTCCTTTCTCTGTGATAACCCCAGCTTGTGTCAAGTTGACACACAAAACCAGCCAGTGTATAGGTGTATATTTGGGAGCCAAGATCAACAGATGAGTTGGATATTTGTGTGGTACCTGGATGGGAAAATGGTAGAGAGGATGGGTGGGTGATGGGTCATTACATAGCTAGACAGAAGGGTAGATGGAGAGACCATTGCCAAAATAAGCCAGTGGGTGATAAGTTATTAAGTGGCTATATATTTAGAGTGATGGACAGACATGTGAGTGAATGGATAAACAGATGGAAGGATGGATGGATTGACAAATGGATGAACAGATGAGCAGATGGATTGGACAGAAACAGATGGTCAAGTGATTTTTGCACTTTTATTGCTAGGTAGAGGGATTATCAGGGTGCACCAGGCAGAATGGACAAGAAAGAGTTCAACAGAATGTGCATTGAATGAGTAGCTTCCTCCGTGTGGCAAGTTTTTAGGTATATGGAGGCACAACATCCTGTTTACTGATTTGACATGTGACTGGTGTGTTCAGAAGCCTGTCTTGGGTTCAAAAGCCTTTGGGTTTTCAGTGCACATAGACAACTCTAGAGGTGGGTTCTGTTGTGGAGGTGTACCCAGGTTGGCAAGGATACATTTTCTCTCTCAGTAAAGTGTTCTCAGAGCTAGCTGCACCTAGAACTGAGCCTCAAGCCCCTGATGGGATGCTCTTTCTCATTTCTCTAGTAGGGATATTTGGCCAACAAACATAACTAGAAAGACTTCCCCCCCTAGATGCTTGTGTGCGTGAGTACTTGTGTGTGTGTGTGTGTGTGTGTGTGTGTGTGTGTGTGTGTTGTAAGCCACTCCATGTGAGTGCTGGGAACTGAAGAATTAGGGTCTTTTGCAAGAACAGTAAATAAGCCCTCCTAACTGCTAACCCAGCTCTCTATCCTAGAAGGAAAAAAAAATCTAAATATGGCTTATTATTACTGAATTTTGGGAGTTCCTTATTTAACCTGGAAAGAAATTATATGGAATGTCCTTCTTTTAAATTCTGTTGAGAATCTGTCTGAATTTTCAGAAACAATGTGAGGACACCACAGCATACATGTGGGCTGTAGCGGGCCTGTGATCCCCCATTGGCATCCATGGCTATGAGCTGATGTGTGTGTGTGTGTGTGTGTGTGTGTGTGTGTGTGTGTGTGTACTAATGTTACAGAACACATGCATGTGTAATACATTTGCTCATATTCACACCGCCGCACTCTCCGCTTCTACCCTCCTTGCTGGCTCCTTCCTGCTGAGTTTCCTTATTTCATTTCATTATTTTATAAGATGGAGTCTCATTTAGCTCAAGACTCCTCTCTGCAGGAGTGGACACACAGACACAGGGTGGACACACAGACACAGGGTGGACACACAGACACAGGGTGGACACACAGACACAGGGTGGACATACAGACACAGGGTGGACACACAGACACAGGGTGGACACACAGACACAGGGTGGACACACAGACACAGGGTGGACACAAACATCCCAGACACACAGACACAGGCTGGGCACAAACATCCCAGACACACAGACACAGGGTGGACACACCCTCAGGCAGACTGGGGATGGACACAAACATCCCAGACACACAGACACAGGGTGGACACACCCTCAGGCAGACTGGGGATGGACACAAACATCCCAGACACACAGACACAGGGTGGACACACCCTCAGGCAGACTGGGGATGGACACAAACATCCCAGACACACAGACACAGGGTGGACACACCCTCAGGCAGACTGGGGATAGCCACAAACATCCTAGACACACAGACACAGGGTGGACACACCCTCAGGCAGACTGGGGATGGACACAAACATCCCAGACAAACAGACACAGGGTGATACAGTTAAGATGGTACTGACCTTGGCTACACAAGCAAGTCTCAAATATACTGAGGATGACCTTGAACTTCTGTCCCTCCTGGCTGCATCTTTCGAGAGCTGGGATGCAGGTGTGAGCCGCCATGCCCAGCTTATGTTTGTTTTGAGAAGTATGATCTTGTCTATGGGAGTGAGCATCATCTATCTACTCAGCAAACGCTGGAGCCTGGCTGACTCAGTATGCGACCTGACCTGCTCTACACGGACAGTCTTCACTGTCTTTCGTGATGGAGGAGGGCACAGAGGGACTCTCTCTCCTCAGATCCCACTCTTGTTTGCTGGGAGTCTCAGTGTGGTGCTGGGGAGTAGGGCTCAGACAACAGAAGTTGATCAGGGACAGTGTTGCACAGCAGGCACCCACTTCCCTCCCTGTAAAGTGGGTCACACTGTGGGCAGGACTCAGGGAGATCCCTGTGGAAGAAAACAAACAAGTTGGCAGGGATGAGAGCTGGAGTCTGTGGGTTTGAGCAGCTTCCTTGAGATGCAGTCCCCATGGTATCTTATTTTGGACTTGCCATGTAGCCAAGGTCGGTACCATCTTGACTGGATCATGCTGTGTGTCTGCTGTGTCTGGGATGTGTCCTGCCCACAGTTGGCCTGAGGGTGTGTCCGCTGCTGCAGAGAGAAGTCTGTGGCTCACTAGCTGGATTCCGACCTCCAGAGCAGCACCTGAACCATATGGATGCTCAGTCATTTGGAGTTGTTACTGGAGTCATTGCACCTACTGCCATCTTTGTCAAACCTTTACCACCCAGTGAGCATCTTTGTTGGTCATCCCTCACGTTCTCATTATCCATGTATTCTCCAATATCTTCTTTATCAGTTTCACCCTTATCAGTTTCATCAATTTCCCTCTTCCTCCTCATCAGCCTTGTCTCAGCAACAACCTCACCCTCGTCTTCAGCCTATTTACTCCTGGTGTGTCTTCATGGAGGAGAAAGTACTTAGGCAATGCTGGCTGTGGATCCTCTAGATTCCCAGGGTCCTACCTGTGAGGGGCAGAGCACATAAGTGAAGCACATAAATGAAGCTAGGTAAGGGAGCATGTGCTCACTCCTGCCCTGCCTGGAGGGAAGGAGCTCTTGGAATTGGTGGGACCAAGTAGGGACATTGCAGATGCCCTTCTAGCCAGGGACACTCCTGTACAGTGGTGTGGTTGGGAAGTTGGTATCAAGTGTTGGTCACCCTTGAAGGACCTGATTAGCACCACTCTTTTTCTATGCTAAGTGTAGGAGTGAAGTTTGGCTGACCTTTGATCCCAGCAAATCCTGAGCATGGTTACTGGGGCTTCCTGCAGATCAGCAGTGTCCAGCAAAGTGAGCTCAGCTCCGTTTCTGCCTTGGTTCCAAGGCCATACCCGCCCCGCTCCCGGCCGTGGTTCTGGTCTCCTGTTCCACCTCTGTTCCCAGCTGTATCTCATGGGAAGGTGACTGCCCAAGTGCTTCCAGGTCAATGTTAGAACTGACCTAAGGAGAGAGGCTAGGTGAGAAGCTGGAGTTCTCTCCTATAGGTTCTCTAAATCTGTCATGGCAGTAGGTAGGAGGTACCAAGGAAGAAGGAAGGGTAGACAGATGGATGAGTGGTTGGGAAACATCATATCCTTTAGGGAGACGCTGCTTCTCCACAGTCTGGCTCCAGAGCCCAGGTATGGCCCTGTGGGTTAGAGATAGTCCCTTGGGCTTTTATAAATGCCCACCCTGTTCTTCATGTGCTTCCTGGGATATGGGCATCTAGGAGAAGCTAGGGAGGGGGGATGACCCCCCCAGACACCCCTTCCCCATTACCACTGCAATTCAATTCATCCACAAAGACTTCCTAGGTGCCCTTGTGTGGCCCTCTGTGCTGCACATGGCTGCAGTTCAGAGCCCACTCCTCAGCTCCAAGCCCTGGAGTTCTATCACTGGGTTCTTAGGGCACAGAATCACACGTGCCTGTCTGAGCATCGGATGCTGTGTCCAGCCACACACCCAGAAGCGCTTCTGCTCCCAGTATGGTAGGTGGGAGCTTCTGGTGGGAGAAACCTTGATGTGCCTTCCACAAGAGGTGTGAGAGAGTGGACACCCAGTCAGTCAGCACAGACTCCACAGGCATTTACAACATCCCGTCCTTACGTACAGGCTGAGATCACCCCGCAGCAGCTTTGGAAGCGTTCTGCTCTGGCTCTGGAATGTTTCATTTGGCTTTCATAGACATGTTCCTTCACTACCCACAGCAAGTCAAGCAGTCGGTGTACAGAAAGCTTAATTAAATTACCTAATTCCAGCAATAAGCACAGCTGGTACCACAGGGCTGGGAACAGCAGCTGCCACCTGTGGATGTGGAGAACAGAGCTGTAGGGCCACTGTAGGCAGGGTTGGTGTGCAGGTCTGGACCTGGGAGAGAACGGACCCTGAGCACAGCTTGGTCTCTCAGGCAACTCTGCAGCTCTGTGCATGGGTGGGCTCCCTCCTGCTTCAGGAGTCTGTCTGCTTGAGGTAGGCCTTTGCCTCTCTGTGTCTGGCTCACTGGGGTTTCCACACTAAGCACAGAGTCTGCCCACCCCCACCCCCCCCCCCCCCCCCCCCCCCGGGGTAGCTTGTGTGGGCTATTGGACCCTGCCACTTGATTCTTTGGGAATTTGGTTGTGTAACTGGGGGTGACCATCTCATCAGGCTGAGATCTCTGATTTGTTCAACTCTGACCATCAGAGAGACAAGATGGGCAGGTAGTTCAAGGGCAGATAGGACTCCACAGTTAATCCTGGAGAGGCCAGCATTGAGGCAAAGGTTCATTGAGCAGAGCCCAGGTTTCTTTGTGAGTGTGTGGTTAGGGTGGGGTATGGGTATGTCCACATGTATGCACATATGTAAAGCCAGAGGCCAACCTCGTGTGTCACCCTGAGGGATGTCATCTGTCCACCTCCTTTGAGTCTCTGATTGGTCTGGGGCTTACCAGTTAGGTTAGGCCGGCCAGCAAGCCCCAAGGATCTCCCCTGCTTCCCAGCTGATGCCTGGATAGTAACTAGCTGGGTTCTGGGTATGTGAAATCAGGCCTTTGTGGTTGTATTCAGGTGCCTGGTACCCCATGCGCTGGTTCCTAAGCTGAGACGTTTCACACCCCAGAGACGTGAGACGTGCATTTCTGCCATTTGCCAGCCGCTCTGGTTGTGGGTTATTGTTATGGTAGACAGAGCAAACCAGCAAGGCAGCCAGGCCAAAAGAAAGAGGACCAGAGCACGCCAGCAGAGAGCTGGAGGTGGGAGATGATGGGGAAGGGTAGGACAGGCAGATCTGGATGGAACATAGTTCCTGGGAGTGCTTTGTGCCTGCCAGCTGCATGTGCACCTGGCCTCCTTCCAGGATCCCTGTCATGGAGCCGGTGACCCTGACCTGGGCTCCTATGGGACCAGTGTAGACTCTGCTTTGTCTGGGACCAGAGGGCTGAGTGGGGTAGCAGGGATTCAGCCAGGTATGGACCGCCCTTTGCCCTTTGCCCTTTATCCTTGGCAGTGGCTTGCTGACCAGCTTAGTGTATCTGTGCATTGATTTTTCCCTTGTGCCAGGTCAGGAGGGACCATGTATGTCCCATGCATCTTTCTAGTAATTGATGTATGATTTGCACAGGCTGGCCTGTGTCAGCACCCAGCTGTGGTGCTGTGTTGGCATCTAACCTGCTCACACTCATCCTTGCTCTACCCTGCCCTCTCTTTCTGACACATGTGCTCCTGGCTCTTCTCTGTGTAGTACAGTGAGAATCAGTACCTGTCAGGGGACATTTAGAATGATACTCTCTCTCTCTCTCTTTTTTTTTTTTTTGGTTTTTCGAGACAGGGTTTCTCTGTATAGAACGTGGCTGTCCTGGAACTCACTTTGTAGACCAGGCTGGCCTCGAACTCAGAAATCCGCCTGCCTCTGCCTCCCAAGTGCTGGGATTAAAGGCGTGAGCCACCATGCCCGGCAGAATGATACTCTCTTTTCTTCCCTGAGAGGAAATACCTTCCCACAGGCAGCTTACATGCTTAACCTGTCTTTCCTCTCCATGTATACCCAACCACAGCTTTTTTCCTCTCCCAAGGGCCTGAGAGTCTCCTCATGGAAGACACCCTATTGCCCATTGGGGTCTATCTGTTCTGAGTGCTTGTATCACTATAGAGAGCAGAGCGGGAAGGCCAGGTTGATGTCTCCCAGGTATCCTGGGACTCATCTAGAGAGTCAAGTGCTCTTGGCTGCTGTTCTCTGCCTATTTGCCAGGTAACTGGAAGCAGGACCCTCCCAGTCCTGGTATGACAGGAACTCTGACTCCTGCTGCAAAGGGACACCTGGCAGCCTGGACACTTGTGCTTGGTCTGCCCACTGAAAACCTTTGCCCACATAGGATGTCTGGGGGCAGTGCCAGACAAAGGAAATAGGAAGCGTCACAGATGGCATCGTTGGCATCTGGCTTCATATAACCCTCCATACTCTACCATTGACACTTCTCACTGTGGCACCAGTGGGGGCAGAGATGCATGTAAGCCTCCGGGAATTCTGGGATAGGATCATGGAGGGTCAGTGGTGGGTGCCTGTCCAGTGATTCGGTCCTGACTCCAGGAAGTATCCTGAAGCTTAAGGGCCAGCTCCTGAGCAGTGAAGATTCCCCCTCCCTCCCCACTTGACTTTGAACATCCCCTGATGCTTTCAAGGATGTGAGCTGTGGCACATGGACAAACATGATACATCTTGTTGAAATGGCTTGCAGCCTGCTTCCTGGAAGGCAAAGGCTCTGGAACCAGAGGGAATAAAGAGCCTTGTTCTGTCCAGAGCCTTACCAAGAATCTTCCCTGGGTTTCTAGAAGCATCTGCTCAGACGTGACGGCATCCCTCTGTGCCTGGTGCATTAACAGCTGATGTCATCCTGATATCTGTGTAGGTGTAGCAATGCACTTCTCACCCCGGCTCCTAATGAGGTCGTGTCTGAGCTCCCGCATAAAATGTGTGTAATTTTATGGAAACTTAATTTCCTCTTTTCCCCTCATATTCTGAATATGACATAACATTGATTTTGTGTGTGCGCACATTTATGTAGGACAGAGGTCCATGGTGTCTTCCTCAGTTTATCTCCATCCTTATCTTTGAGACAAGGTTTCACACTGAATTCAGAGCTCACTGACTCAGCTTGGCTGGCCAGCAGGTCTTCCAGTGTCCACCTCCCCAATGATGGTATTACGGGTATGAGATGCTATGACCCATTTATTTACATAGGTGCAGAACTTGGGTCCTCATCTTCCATGGCAAACCTTCCTCTACTGAGTTCTCTCTCCAGCCCCTGATACACTTTAAGTAAGCGTGAGGTTTGATTAGAGGTAAAGCTGGGTGGCAGTGTACAAGGGGATGCAGGTCTAGGAGGGCTGGGGGTTGGGCATCCCAGCCCAGGAGCCTATCTGAAGCTGTTGACATCTCATGGCCAAGGACACGGAGCAGGAACAGGAAGTGATGCGGGAATCATCATGGACTGCCCAGCCTTGCTGAGCAGTGTATTAGCATGATGGACAGTTGGATCGAGTCCATCATGAGGCTTCATGAATGCCAGCTTACAGTGGGGCTAGAAAGGAAAGGGACTCTGGGTGACTGTCACTATGCTCAGGTGAGAGGCTAGTGGCTTGGATCTGGTGGATCCTAGGCAAGCACACAGATGTGGAGAGTCCTGGGGTACTGGGAGTGAATACAATTAGAAACAGATTGTTAGTGGGTGGGAATCAATTCGAAGATGGGCAGTGGACACTGAACAAGCCAGAGGTATCAGAAGAGGCTGGTTTTGGACGTGGGAATGGAGACACTGGGTCTACACTCACCCTTGTGTCCAGAAAGCTGGTGAAGGCAGCTGCTGTGACAGGATCACTGTGAGTGTGAGTGTGTGTGTGTGTGTGTGTGTGTGTGTGTGTGTGTGTGTTAGCAGTTGGCATCTCCCTAGGTGAGCCTTTGGTGAGTGAGGAATCCACTGGTCAGAGGGGTGTGATCCTGATGTGGACACACACTTTCCTCTCTAGGTCTGGAGCTGGCTGGGACCTCTGTGGGGTGCTCAATCCTGGTCTCATGGCTGCTTGCTCTTGTCATGTGGGAAGAAGATCACTTTACTCTTGACCTCTATTCTCCAGGTGTCCTATCATTCAAGGATCTGTGACTCAGGGTACATACCTGCCTGTTTTGAGGACAGCAGGCAGGAGCAAAGAGAGCTTTCCACTTTTCTAGTTCTGGATCTGAATGGTGGTGTTTGGCACACCCTCACTGGGAAATCCCAGTTTCCTGGTGACTCAGGGCAGGCTGTGGGGCAGGATTGCCTCCCAAAATAGCACCAATCTCTGTGGGTGCAGCGCCGTCTACTCTCCAGCAGCAGCCTGTCTCTAGGAGGCGTCTGCCTCTTCGAGAAGGAACCTCTCAATGTTGGTCCAATGCTGAGTTGACCTAGTAGGAAACCCTGAGTGGAGTCTTTGTTGGGATGATACTACACTGGTAGCTGCATGAATTGATGCTTGTGGAGCGATAACTTTGCATCCCTTCTTAAGCCAGGCCCACTGTGCCATGCCTCAGGCTTCTCAAAATTTCCTGTGGACCTGCAGTCATCTGGCCAGGAGTACCAGGTAGCTAAGACCGTATGCCAAGGAGGAGATAGATAGAAACTGCTTTCCTCTGAGGGCCGGATGTGTGCTGCCTTGTGCTTCTATCTCAGCTGGTCCTGATGGGTAACCCGAGACATGGGTGTATCATCTGCCCACTGTTCAGAAGAAAAACCAAACATCAAAGGGAATAGGTACCTTATCAATATCACAGGACTTTCAAATGCATTTACTCCAGTCTCTGCCTTGGACCAAGACCCTTCTCATACAGGAGAATGGGTGAGAATCATGGAAGCTGCAAGTTATTTGAGCAGAGGATACCCAGAGAGCTTAGAGCGAAGGTGAAGGGAGGCCATTGCCCAGAGATGGACATGCTATATGAATTAGGATCTCAAGGTAGATTAAGGCTTGGACACAGTGACCTGGGAAGGTGTCACAGGGGAACTGTGTGTGGAGGAGGAGCAAGTAGAAACAGGGCTGCAGCAGACAGAGATGGCAGGCACTCGTGTGCTGAGTGCTCTCTGCATGGAGCCATGAGGCTCAGAGAAGGGCAGGGCAGGGCAGGGCTCCTCCAGGTTGGCCTGAGATGCCGTGGCTGGGGTGAGAGCACAGTGGGAAGGCTGGATGCCGCAGAGCCATGTCTGAGGCTTGCTCTAATTTCATACAAAGGCTCCTGTCATTCTTACATACATGGTGGAAAGATGTTTACATGTAATGACATGGAATGTGTGATAGTAAGAAAAGCACTGAGACCTCTTAGCCCATAAAACCTCATCTCTTGCTCTTTGCATTAGTGATCTGTATGCCTTGGGATGGTTTTCGTGGGCAGACAACAGCTTTCGAGAGTGTGATACATTGAGAATTCGTAGGTGTGCATGAGCATGTGAAGAGAACATCCAGAATTGTCTTTCCTGGAATTTCGAATCACACATGATATATACAAATGCTACTGTCTACTGTTCTCATCCTGAGGGACCAGATACCATCATGGTGGCTGTGGCTTTGTCCCAAGGCATCAGTCACTTCAGTCTACACTCTGGTTCTGCGAGCTCAGATGTAGTGTGCACATATGAGTGAAATCAAGGTATCTGTCTTTCTGTGTCTGCCTTATTAACTAAACACAATGATCTCTAGATCATTCTGTGGTGGTGTTCCCAGTGTTGTCCTCACAGGAGCTCTACAGTATCAGTCTGAAAGAGCACATGCTGTGGAACCAGAAGTGGCGGCTAGACTATACTTCTTTGGCAGATCCCAGCATTGACCTACTCTACCTCAACCAGCTTTCCCTCCCCTGTGGAGTTAAGCCCAGTCTGACCCACATCAAGACCTTCTTCTGGGACAGCCTTGGTTTTAGCTTTGGGTCCCAGCATCCCACTAAATGTGAACAGGGCCCCTGGTCAGGTCGTCTGGAGAAGCCTATGATAGCATTTCTCTCTGGTTTAGTCTGGGTGATCACTTGACAAGTGGAACCCTTAAGCAGGGTCAGAGGCCCCCAGAGGAGTTTATACACATTAAGTCCTGCACAACTCAGTGACCACAACCATGATGTGCAAACAGGCTGGGGCCCTTGCTCCCAGGCTGCAGAACTGAGCACAGAAATGACCCATTCTTGCTGGAGGCCTTTGCCAGCTGGAGCCAGGACGATGTCAGGAGTCACCTCAAGCTCGCATCTCTAGAGAACTCCCGGGATGGTGGGAAGGTACCTCGTGAGAGGTCAGTAGCTCTTGGCAGATGCACCGTGTGGTCTAAGGCTGAAGGCGAGCAGAAAGGCAGAAGCTAGACTCCAGGTATCTGAGAGTAAGCAGACAAGCCAGTGCCTGGGTACCTGGGAGCTAAGGTGGGGCAGGCAGGGGTAAAGGACATCAGCATGAACTCCACATGTGCCTTCTGCCCTGTAGTCATGGAAATGGCACTGGTTTGTGTGTGTCTCTGTGTGTTTATGTCTGTGTCTATGTATATGTTAGAGGAGGGAAGTGTGCTGGAGCAGACTGTGGATCTGTATGAGAAGAGAGAGGAGGGAGGAGGGAGGAGGGAGGAGGGAGGAGGGAGGAGTATCTGAGTACCTTAGGGAGGAGGGCATGTCTGATGGAGGAGGGCATATGTGAAGGAGGAAAGTGTCTGAGGCAGAAGGTGGAAGTATCTGATAAAGAGTATGTCTAAGGGAGGGAACCTTCCTTATGCAGTAGCCCTTCCTATGGGTTCAGGCCCATAGTGGGGCTGCCAGCAGAGTGGAGATCCAGGCTCTACATGGTGGTGTACAATAGCCACAATGCTGATGTCTACCTACATTCAGTCTGTGCTGATCCTCTTAGCCCTGTACGTTACTGAGGCAGGGGATCACACAGTACAGGCCCAGGATGGGGAGAACATGGACCCTGGTAGCCAGTGTTCAGGGCAGAGCTGAGTCTGGTTTTCAGAAGTTAGTGTGCATAGCGGAAGTTTGCCAGCCTTCCACAGACAGGAATGAGGAGGCACCCCTTTACCTTCAGTACTTACTCGAGCATCTATTATGGCTACCTACAATCTCTACACTCCAACCTGCCACCTCTTCCTCCCTGTGCCCCAACTGCCCATTCTTGGAGTCACAGTGCGAGCTATAAGTGACTTTCAGGTTGACAGCCACAGAAATCCAATGAGAGCATCACTTTCCTATCAGCTCCCCTGCACTCGATCCGACAGGGATCCATGGAATCTGTGGAGTACAGTCCCAGCCTGTTCTGTGCCTCCGGCCTTCCGACACTCTCTCCTCTGTGGGACCAGATGCTACTGTGCTGCAGTCTTTCCTTCCTTGGGGTCTTGCAGCCCCATGGTGCTGTGCTTGGCTACCCCATCAAGCCTCACTGTAGGGAGTCAGCTTGAGGTGGTGAATCACTGTCACCAAACCGTGGGCAGGGCAGCGGCAAGAGAGCCAAGAGCTATGCATCCCACAGGGCAGTAGTGCCCAGGGGCCTTCCCTGCACCTCTCAGTGCTCCTGGCCTCCTTGGCGTCCAGAGTTCTTCTGCTAGAGCAATTTCTTGCTGTTTCCTAGCTCCTTGTCCTTAAGATGATGGCACCAAAGTGGTAGCACTGTCCAGACTGGATGCTAGTCCAGGGAATGAGAGAAGACCTGGCAACATTCTTTCCATCCTTTACCAACACCTGCCTGTCTGGGCTCACTGGCAGCAAGATACGCCAGGCCCACTCTCATGGAGTTCTAGGACCATGAGTGATAAGCTCCTTCAGCACCTTCCTTTCCAAGGCTGTGGTGCTGCCCATGTCCTTATGGCCTGAGTGGTCACTGCCTCACAGCCAAAGCATCTGTGCCTCACCTTCCACTGTGGGAGCCTCTCCCTCGGGCCTCAGTCTGCTCATCTGTCCTGAAGGTCAGGCTTCTTGTCTTTCCTGCAGCTGCTGCCCCATCTGCTATGGGTCCAGCTCTCCCTGCTTTGGATCCAGATGTGAGTTCTAGTTTTTGTTTCTGGGGCTCTTGTGGCCTGGGTTGAGACTGGATATTTGGGTGTCAGGCTCCCATGTTGTTCTAGTCTCACTGGGTCTCAGATGCCTGGTTTGGGGTGGAGGCAGGGGTGAGACCTCATTAACTCAGGTGCCAGGCTTTGTTCCCCAAGCTAAAGCTCACTTGGTCAAGGTCTCTATGAACTTTCTCTTTCCAGGGTTTTGTAACTGGCTTGGACAGTACATGCTAGTTAAAAAAAAAAAAAAGCCTCTATCTTAGAGGTGAGCTTTTCCATAAGTTATCTCATGGGTACAGTACCCTGGGAAGAAGAGTCTGGCCTTCCAGGCCTGGCTTGGTAGATGAGCCAGTAACTTACCAGAGGCAGATGTGCTTGGTCCTGTGAGATTCTTAGAATAGTCAACCAAGGGGCTTTGTGGCAATTCAGCCGCCTTGGGGCAGCTGACCATAATCATTGGTGGGGTCCTAGACACAGGTAAAGAGAGGAGAGTCTGAGCAGTTTGACTGTTTCCAGGCCCAGGCTAATGTATTAAGTCCCTCTGGTCTCTATCTTCTGCTGGGTAGTAGACTTGAAGAATGCCATTTGGGGCTAGGAAGAAGTATCTGACACAGGTGGGCACAGAAGTAACGCATGTAGTCAGGTATTAGGGAACAAAGTCCTGCTAGGATTGTTTTTCTGGAGAAAATATTTACTTATAAATGTCAAAGAAGGTATGCATTGACAACCTGAATCCTGATTCACAAGGACCTTAAAGCCTTGCCCACAACCATCCTGACCTTATAAGCCCTTGGCCATTGACCTTATAACCCTTGGCCAGTCATCCTGACCTTACAGCCCTTTAGTATGGCCATCCTTGAGGTGGTGTGAATTCTTGAGAGACTTCTGAATTCCAAGCAAATGTTACGAAGAGCCATTTTACATCCACTCAGTATCTACAACTCTTTGAAGATCTATTTAGTCCTCATTGTGTGTGAGACATAGGACTCAGAAGAGCCAAGTGTCCTGCCTACACATACTTAGTCAGGAAATGACGTGTCCCAAGCTCTGATCACCAGGGTTTGTCCTCTGTTTTCCAAAGCCCATCCTCTTCTGTCCTGTCATATTGCCTATTATGCCATAACCTGCCTGAATAATCCCTGTCAGTGGAGTGCTTCCTGAGCAGACTGAAGGGGAGAACACCTTATTCCATGTTATTTCCCAGCCCCAGAACCATCTCTGGTTCCACACTTCCCACATGATAGTCTGCTCACATAGCATGTCCTCCAAGACCATGTGGGCTTAACTCCAGCAGATTTTCATTTGGTATCTCTTTCTTCCCTTAGTCTTCAAGCCCAGCAAATGAGAAGTTAGGAAAGATTCTATAAAGAGTGTAATCTCCTATGGCTGGCCCCTTCTTTGTCACCAGGGTCTCAGTGCAACTGCACCTTCCCCAGGTTCCCCTGCCTTGCCTGGTCTCTTATTCCTCAATTTATTTATTCTATGTCCTGGCCACTATGAAATTGCTGGTGATTTTTGTTTCTTGTTCATCTGTCCTTTCTTTTGGACGGCGAGCTCTCCCGAACCTTCCAGGCTCAGCAATGTGCTCACAGGGCTTAGTACAGTATATGGTGCATAGCTGGTAGTCCATGGTCATTTGAGAGGGTTTAGAGCCATAGCAGTAGGGAGCAAGGACCACATTTGGCAGATATTACCTAGGAGAGATGGGGAAATGCTTGATTCTGGCTGCCAGCCAGAAGTTGTCAGGGTCCAGGTTCAAATCTCAGGGAACATTAGAAGTAGGGTGGAGGCCACCCCCATCCTGAAAGAGCTGGTAGACCAGGCTCTGGGAAGCCAAAGCAAACTTGTGCTCCAGTGCAGAGAGAGGTGTGGAGCAGACACACCACGCCCCAAGCTTTGTGCTGGGACAGGGGTTATAAATAGACACATATTTCTGGAGACAGCACTTTTATAGGGGCAAAATGTTATAGCCCCTGACTCTGAGTATTCAGTGCCTCCGCCCTGATGTTTCTCTAGGGTGGCTGAGGATCCGGAAGTAGGAAGGCTTCTGGCTTCAACCCAAGGCCATTATTTTAGATAGAAATAATTGGAGCTTGGCATTGATTTTGTCTAATTATGCCTCCCTCTCCTGACAAGCCCTTTGTTTATGTTTTGTGGAGTTTTGATATTTTATTTATTTAATTATTTGGGGGGAGGGCTGCGTCCTCCAATTCCCTGAGCCAGAGACCATCTGAAAAGGAAATAGTAATTTGTCTTCACACAGAACACTGGCACACTCCTTTGAGCTGCTGGAGGCAGAGAGGAGAGGAGGGAGGAGGGAGGAGGAAGGCAGGCAGGCGGGAGGAGGAAAGCAGGCGGGAGGCGCTCGCATGTGCGTGGGCGGATCCCTTCCCTGTTAGCTGGGAGATCCCCAACTGTCATTGGTGTTAGAGCTGTGTGCTCACTGAAGAGAGGCAAGGCGCCTCAGCTGGCCCCAGACACTCCCCCTGGGTGGGGCAGGGCAGAGGAGGCTCCTCTCAGCCTGGCAGGCAACTGGCTGTATTCTTGGGCTGATTTCCTGGTCCTGAGGATGGAGGATGGAGCTGATGCCTGGAAGCAAGGATCTGGGGGCATGCCTGCAACCAGAAGCCTGAACCCCAGCAGTGGTGCTGCCTGCTTCTTCCTAAGCTAGTGGGCAGGGAGAAGATTCTCCTGAATGAATCTCTGCACTGCTTAAGCACGCATGTGGCTGGGTGAAGTGTACACACCAGGCAGGGAGCAGGTGATGATGTGGAGTGGAGCAAGGACTTCCTCTGCGCTGGCTCCGTGGACTGGCTTTCCCTCCCACATGGAAGTCTGACTTGATTTTGCCAGCAAGAGGCTCTAGTGGTTCACTCTTTAATACCCTTTGGAAGAAGGTGATCTTGAACTTCAGGAGCGTATGCCAGGCACCTCTCACTGCACAGACCTGGGCAGAACTTCCTGGTGGCCACCATGGTGCAAAACATAATCTTAGTGTTTTTCCGCAGAAGGCTGAGCCAGAGACCTGCCGTGGAGGAACTGGAGAGAAGAAATATCCTGAAACGTGAGTAGCAGGAGATTCCTCTAGAGGTTTCCCTCACGTGTGCTATGGTTGCTGCAGGAATCTGAGCTCTCACAGCCCAGCCCAGCTCTGCAGGTTCCTTTAATCTGAACAGCTAAGAGATTCTGAAAGAAAAACCTTAAAGTGATTGTATTCAGAAAGCTCCTTCTAAAATGAAATAAAAATAGCTCTCTTCCTAGCATAATTAAAGACACTCTTATCTTCAGATTAGCTGGACCTGTTGACCCAAGGGAAATGAATCATTAGCCCTGTGCATGTTGGGTGCTAAGCAGAGCTCCTAGAGAGTTTGCAGTGGGAGTCCTATGGACATTAGAAATTTCACACCCAGTCAGGAATTTCTGGGTGTGCCCCTCACTTGTTCCACCTAGGAGAAACAAACAGCTAGCTCACTGGAGCAGGGAAACTTCTGTGGCTCAGAACTTTGGGTTCCAGCACCCTCTGCACCTCTAGCCTTGTGTCCCCAATTAGGCGTGTATCTGGAGTGTACTGAGCCCAGGTGTCCAGCAATAATGTCCACTGTTTGGAAGTTTCATGGTCTAGGATGATGGAAGGTAGCCAACCCTCAGGCGAGCCCTGAGTAGTGCCATCTACTAGACTAGTTTTTAAAGTGTTTTCCGCAAAATGTGTTGGTCATCTTTGAATCAGTCCAGTAGTATGACTCTTAAGTGTTTCCCTTGCCGTGTGTTGCACACTCTACTTGCCTGAGTGTTTTTTGTTTGTGATCATCTTTTTCAAAGTTGTAACAGCACCAAGACTGACCTGGTTCTACCAGAGGTGCCAGAGAGCCTTGATTTGAACATGCAAGCAAACCCATTCCTCTCTGTCCTTAGCCTTAAAGCTACCCACCCCCTCTTGTGTAGACTACTGGAAAAAATCCTAAGATTAAGTATTCTTTCTTAAAGAAAATGGTAGGGTATGTATATATGTGTGTGGATAGATAGATAGATAGATAGATAGATAGATAGATAGATAGATAGATAGAGCTTCTTTTGGGAGCCTACATTTGGAGGCCACTGTACTTACTATACCTGCATTAGAGTCTTGATAATTAAATAGGGAATAAGCTTGGAAATGAACAAAGAAAGAGCATGCACGCGCAAAGAATTCTTTCTTTAAACTCATGTGGTGCTGCTGCTCTGCGATGTTGCATAGACTGTGGCTGATATTATACTTGATCAAGTCAACAGCATCAAGCCATATTAAAATCTAAAGCTCCTTATGTAAAATTCAAACTTATGCCATTGATACTATTCAAAACTATGGTCTATGCTCCAACAGGGGATGCTCCAGATTTAGGACGCACTCCAGGTGTGCTACTGGCCCAGGAAGAAGAATGCCCCACGGCTCAGACTAGTCTGGTCCCAGTCCTCCCCTCCATAGCGTGTCTTTTCTTTCGTGTGGGCAACCAGGTTCCCCTACCTATGCTTCTAACTGTGTTACTATCTAAAATAAACAGTGGAGTCCTAAAAATAGACTGCCTGGTGAGTGTGAGGAGAGCTAGCAAGTAGCTGGAACTGACTGCACTAACCTTTAGCATGCTGAGGAAAGTGGATTTTCCTTGTGATGACCATGGCAACGCATCATAAACACAGTGTCTCTGCCAGCCAGCCAGATTTATCCTTAGCTCAGAAGCCTTGTTAGCTGTTTGGAGTGGGAGGATCTGAGAAGCCCATTGCTTGACTTGTATGGGTTGGTTTTCTCCTGTGGCAAGGATATAGCCACCACATATGGAACAGCACAGAGCAGCGTAATACGTGTAGCTGTGCATGTGACTGAATGCTGTCCTTCAAGAGGAGACTTATGAAATGTCAGTGCATCTGACACACACTCAGAATTCTATGTATTTATGGCCTAATTGAATATGATGACTGGGTTCAGTCTCTCTGTGTGTGTTCCTTAATGTTTACCACAAATCTGAGAGTCGTGCTTTCATCCCCATTTTACTATTGAAGCAGCTAAGACTCTGAGGACATGTGACATTTTTAACACATGAACATTGGCTGGCCTCTACTGGCTGCCAAGTTCTTAGTCACCACATCAGAAGCCATCACTTTCCTAGATACCCATGGAAGCCACACATGGAGCTATCCAAGGTGCTGGACTAATTTCCCCAAACTGTTTTTTTATACTGTGGTAATGGCATTTTCACAAAGGGTGTGTGTGTGTGTGGGGGGGGGGGGGGGGGGGGGGGATCCTGCTTTTTCCTTAGTCTTTTCACAAGGAGACTACATATGGGGTTTGTCCAGGACCTTTGTAAGAAATCAGAACTACTTCCACGCCAAAGCCTTAGCCTCTCAGGGCTGGCCTGATGACATTTTTGGGTTTCTTGGTTGTTTCACTATTTTGTCACTATAGCTTACAACGATGCATTTTTTAATTACCACATATGTCTGAAAAAAACAAGCATATGACGTGATTGTGTTTTTCTCTAAAAGTCCCTAGTCTAATAGCTTTTAAAATAAAAAGACTATTGGAAGGCATACTCAGATGTATTAAACACCCACATACCCAGTTCCCCCAATACACTAGTGTTTGAAACATACCATTTCTATAAAAGCATAGAATGTAAAATTATATTAGGTGTAGGTTGCAGAGTTTACCTTCCCCAAACATGGCTGTGCTGCTGTTCTGTATGCTGGTGGGTGCGATTTATTTCTCAGGCAGGAGTTCTGTTACTGCTGGGGACCTGAGGCTTTATTTAGTACCTAGAATGCCAGAAATAGGACTGCATTCTTTTTTCTCTCTGAACTCCTGGGCCAGGTTTACATTACCACAGTATTTCAACATGCTGGCCTACTTTTAATTGCCAAGTATAGTATGAACACAACCTATGAGGCAAAGCCAATTCTGAGGGTTGTTGGCCCCTTAGAAGGTAGTTGCTTTCACAATGGAAAAGCATGTGGGTTGTAGGTATATCCATATTTGATATTATGTTGCCCATAATTAGAAGTTCATATTTTTATGTAGTTGTCTAAAAGTTCCATTTTACACACTTGTAAAACAGAAAGATAGAAAACCAACTGTGATGACAGTACTACTCAGAGCTGAACACTGGCTTGATTGTTGTGCTATTGGAACTATGTGTTCCATGTTTTCCTAGATATAAGTATACAGAGAAGATATTCAAGTGGCATGGAGACCAATGGACAACTATTCCACAGAGGCAAGCAGTAGAAAAAACAAACTTCTACTGTATAGGGCAGAGGAGGATTAGCCTGAAAAGGATGGTCATGTGTGACAGCTTTTGGGAAAGTAACTGCAAGCACATAAGCTGATACGTCTGATGGCGTCACCCGTAAGGGGCCCTAGGAGAGCCAGTACTCGCATCTGTAACAAGAAATGCTTAACTTGCTTCTACTTCTCTCTCACAGAAAGGAATGATCAGACAGAGCAGGAAGAGAGGAGAGAAATCAAGCAAAGATTAACAAGAAAGGTACTGTTCAAGTTTGTTTTCTGTTGCTGTGTTAAACACAATGACAAAAAGAAACCCGGGGAGGAAAGGGTTCATTTGCCTGTACTTCCAAGTCCTAGTCCATCAGTAAGGGAAACTGAATTGGGAACTAACACAGAGACCATGAAGAAATGCTGCTTTATGGCTTGCTCAGATTGTTGTATGCAACCCAGGGATAGATGCCCAGGGGTGGTACCACCTACAGTGAGCTGGGCCCTCTCCAATCAACCATCAAGATGATATCCACACAGACATACTCACAGGTCAATCACATAGAGGAAATTCCTCAATTGGCACTCCCTCTTCCCAGGCGACTGTAACTTATGTCAAACTGACAAAAACTAGTCTGCACAGGATTATAATCAAAGCATTTTATTTTGTAAATAGATGTGGTCTAGAGAAAGCTTCTGCAGCAGTTTGGAAGGGCTAGTGTAAAGCATACTGTGACTTTGTGTGCTTTCCCAGACAACATGGGGTCAGTTGCTCTAAGAGCAGTGCCTTTTGTACATATCCTAAGGGAACCCAGTAACGAGTAACGAGGCCCTAATAGCAACCCATTGGGAAGGCAGTGAAACCCAAATAGCACTTACAAGCCCTCCCCAGAGGGCAACTGAGCATTATTAACACTAAGGAGCACATACCTTTCAGACTTGTCACTCTTAGTTACCTTCAATGCGTCTTGTTCCTTGATTACAGACTGCAGGTTGCTGTTGCTTGCCTCTGTGGAATAGCAGTCTGTTGGTCTCCATTCCACATCTGTTAGACTTACAATGGCTAGTCTAGGAAGTAACTCCAGGCTCCTAAGTCTACCTTTCCTCCTGAGCATTTCCACTGTCTGGTTGACTCTCAACAAAGGCTCATGCTTTGTTGAGCTCGGAGCTAACACAACAGCCTTCCAGCTCTTCATGAGAGTGGAGGTTAGCGTAACAGACTGTTGTACACACGTAATTTAGTCAGCAACTCCGTCAACCACTCCTTGACCATGTGCTCTGTCAGGACAGGTGGGTGTTGGAAGAAAGAGATTATGTGAGGATTATTTGATGTATTCTGAAATTACACTAGAGAATATTGGTGGTAACTCACAAATACAGTTGCTTATAGATTATTATATACTGCTTACTATAAGAAAATAATGGTGGCATATGATATCTAATTATAATTCTCTTTTATTTTAGCTTAACCAGAGACCCACTGTTGATGAATTGAGAGACAGAAAAATTCTGATCCGTTTCAGTGATTATGTGGAGGTAGCAAGAGCACAGGACTATGACAGGAGGGCAGACAAGCCCTGGACAAGGCTGTCGGCAGCAGATAAGGTACACTGCTTTTGTGCAGGTCGAGGTATCACATCTTATGATCAGGCTGGGATGTCTTAGTGTGAACCACTAGGTAAATTATGCCCTACACTGTTGATTCCATGAAGATAATTTAGGACTAAGTTGAGCTAGGAAACAATTCTGTTCTGAAAGACATTTGGCAGTATCATAAGACATTTGGGGTTGTCAATGCAAATGGTGTCTGGGATACCCAATGGTTGGACATGGCAGAGTGCATGAGGATCCCCCTAAGAAATGTCAATTTCCAAACACCATATATGTATGAACTGCAAAATTTGGTACAGATGGTATAAAGAAAATCAAATGACCCAAGCACATGGGGTAAGTGACCGTCCATGGTCAAATGCTATCATCTAGGAGGACATAAGCCTAGAAGTGTGAAGGACGCTTTCAGAATATTTTTCTTGGAAGAGAAAATTTATACAATCACTTAGTTATTAGTTCTTACAATAACTGGGCGTATGTCCTCCTAGATGATAGCATTTGACCATGGATGGTCATGTACTCTGCCATGTCCACCCATTGGATATGCCAGACACCATTTGCATTTCTAAGCATATGCATCAAACTAGAGAAATGCTGTTATAATAGAGTTGGACATGCTCAGATGATCAAAGGGAAAGAATATCTTTAGCAGCTAGTGTTATCTGAATATAGAAGGTTTTCTACACTTCCAATATATATTCTTGTCTCTTGGGCTTTGAAGGGCTCATATGACAGACAGGCATGATAGAATGTTTAGAGAAGCTAAAAAAGGCAAGACTAGAGGCTCTAAAAAGATGCTCAGTCTACTTCTGCCATAGTACAAAACTGAACTGTATGCTCAGAAGTTCCAATGACATGGGTTTTCTGATAGCACAATAGTGAGAGAATCCAAGCACTGATCTTACTAATACTGGCTCACCTGCTAGTGCAGGAAGGGTTGTCTGCCTCACTACAACACAGCAGTGGAATTCCTTTCTGATTTTGACTGCAGTGTAGTACATATTAATGGTTGACAATATATAAAGGTGATAATTTGACTTGAAAACCTATCCTTTTTAAATCTCAGGCAGCAATTCGTAAAGAATTAAATGAATATAAAAGTAACGAAATGGAGGTACACGCATCCAGCAAGCACTTGACAAGGTGAGCTTTCTGTTGCATGAACTGCATGATGAGTCTAGCCACAAGAAGCTTTATATTTGGCACCTCTTTATATTTGGAAAAAGTTATGAAGTAGAGATTGTGGTGAGAAGGTGATACATATGTTAGTCTATAGTTATCATGTTTAAGAAAATTGGTCTCAACTCAAGTTTTTCTTAGGTATTTAATTACAATATTTAAAATAATTTATAGAATCTATATCTACATTGCTGCAAAATCACTCTCCATTATCTATCAGTATTGACATTAACCTCTAACACAAGCCATTGTTCACCAAACCACAAGGCACATTCATTTCTTCAGCATACATTTGAGAGTCTACTATGTAGCCATCCAGTGGCCAAGGATATGACCGTGAAATATACACAGGAAGCTCCTGCCTTCCTCGAGCTGATGACAGTCAATCAGGGTGTTCTGCCTGACTTCCCACCAAGTTGAACAGCACATTTTATGCCCACCCTATTGCACAGAAGAAGTTGGAGAGAAAGTTTCCTTATTGTGCTATGTATACTCTCAAATTCCTTTTCTCTGGCTAAGTTCTTATATGCCTATAAGTCCTAATGGCACTTGACTGTGGAGAGCACAGAGCATGAGCAACTGCATTGTCCTCTCCCTTGAAGGATGCTCCCATGTCTCTAATACAAAAACACAAGCAACCTTGCTTCTGTAAATCACCCTGTGAACTGCTCTGATGGGTCCCAAGAGGACACTGCACTTATTTAAGATTGCTTTGCATGCTGACTGGGGCTATAGAACAGAAAATAACTATGAATTACACCCTCTATGCACTTATGTTAGGGTTGTATAGAAAGAAGAAAATTATGCAAAAAAAATTAAAGTTTCCTGTCATACTTGACAGGTTAGCTTAACTCTTATTATTCTTAATATAAGTTTAAGAAATAAAATTCTTCTGTAAAACACATTTTAATGCTTATTTTATTATTAAAGAAATAGACAATCCTGTGTATGGGCTCCCAAACTGAAACATAATTCAGATTTTAGTACTTCATAGCAGCTTTACAAAGTCAACACAGTATTTCAATCCTGTGTAATTTTCTTGAGTGTATTAAGCATTGTTATGCACATGTTAACTAATTTCCAGATATTTTTAAGAGGAACTAATCACCCAGACCAGGTCCGAGAGCAGAGAACTTCACTGGCAGCTTTCACACAGGGTTGTTTTGAGTCATAAAGAGTTCTTTGAAGCCATTCAGCCACAGCAGTTTCCTCCCTGAAGTCCTATATATCAATGAGAAACTCTGAATAGCAGTAAATTTGTTTGTCAAAGGCTTTGTTTGTTTGGTTGGTTTTGGGTTTTTTGACAGTTTTAACTATTATAAATATCTAATTTTAAAAAATCATTTCTAGATTCCACAGGCCATAGAGATTTTCTTCTGAGAAGAATTTGTGTTTAATTTTTGATACCAACACTGAACATTCATCAGGGAACTTTCCTCAAGACTAGCTGCTGTGTTTGTGGGAAGAGCAGAATCACAGAGATGCAATCCTGACCACTTACCTACAAGAGGAGCAACCCAGAGGATACACTCCCCTCTTTGGTGTCTGAGGAGTGTGAACTGTTGGGGTCACTTTAGGCCCAGAGTAACTCTCCCAGAAGAAAACTTGTTTGCCTTCAACCTTGTTTTACAGTTCTGCAGCGTCATGGAGGAGGGTTTTACAGTTCTGCAGCGTCATGGAGGAGGGCGACATGCATGTGCAGGCTCACACTCCCAGCCTCCGCCATGAGGGACATGTGACCCAGTGTCATTCAGTATTTTGTTGAAAAGACATTTTTATCCTAATGATTTGAAAACTAAGTTCATGTTATAGAGTGATTTACTGTACTATACTTTCTCTTTTTTATATGATGTCTAACAAAAAAAAATACAGCTCCAACATTTTGATTCCTGTTAATTTTGTTCTTTAATTAAATGACTACTTATTACAGGAAATGAATAAAGGCTTTCACTTTCTTGGGGTTGGGATGAGGGATAGCTGGGGACTTTGAAAAAAAAGTCAACACTTTTGAATATAAACACAAGAAAGAAAATGCCGACTTTGCTCTCTGTAGATTCTGTCAAATATATATAGGCTTGTGCCTTGAAAAACTAGTTACCATTTTTTCAAGTTAATTGAAAATTTATGAAAGAGTATTGAGCACATTTAATCTAGAAGTAACTTACTGGAAATCTTAACAAAACGAAAATCTACACCTTCTTTAAGAAAATTTGTAAGTTTTCATTTGTCTGCATTATCACAACCCCTATTATAAAAGGTTTAGATGGAATGAAGATTTGGAGTAAGTAGTTTACTAAAATACAAGGGGAAGAAATGAGCTAACAAACAATAAAAATCCCTTACGTTTGTTTATGGTTTTTTTGTTGTTGTTTTTGTTTATTTGATTTGTTTGTTTTTTAAGTTTTCTCTCAGAAAGAAGCCTTCCTACCCCTCTGCCCAGGATATTGGTAAACAATGGCTTGGAGCTCAAAGACCTACACTCAAATGTAGGCCTCTGTGCACTTCAAGCAGGTGACTTGCTCTTTAGGATGGTCTCACACTTCTGTAATATGTGGTAACTAACATGCTGGCACAAGCCAGGCACACTCTCGACACTCAGTTTGTTAGCTAGAGAGCACTAAGACCAAGCAAGTGTATTGAACAAATTCACACAGCGACCACATCCCACTGTTCTCCAAGCTCTAGAAAGACCTCTTAGGACATTTGTGGTAGTGCTCTGACTAAAGAGAGACTGGTGATCAGTTCTGATACTAGCAAACATTCCATTAATTGAAATAGTTTCCAAAGTAGAAATTACAGCAGAGCGATTCTAGCTGTACCTGTTCTATGATGTGTGTGAATTAAACTTTTTGTAGGTGGAAGCCAGTAACTGAATTTCACAAGCATGTAAAATATTTGAATATGGTAGTATCTATTGATTCCTTAGTTGTGGCCAGTTAATATCAAAGCATGTCTTTCCCTATTTCATGATATATATCAACAGCTACTATTTTATATTTTGCTTAAAATATGAGTGGTCCAATGTTTTACACACACGCATACACACACACACACACACACCCTAAAATTTCAGTCTCTCAGAAATACCCACAAAACTATCACAGGCAAAGGGGAACCTGCTGATCTTCTAGAAATAGCACTAACCCACAGGGGATTAACTCTGCTTAGAACAGAGCCAAGTGGAGCCTTTCTCTGCTCCAACCAAGTCCCATAGATAGTGGCTGAAAAAAAATTAAGGTAAATTATAGGATATCCAAAGAAGGATTTAAGTTTGGTATAGCTCAGAGGCTGCAATATAACAAAGTGTTAGAAATTTTCATTTTAATTAAGGAATTGGCAACAGTACTCAACTTCTACCATTTTAGTTTTATTAATCATAACTATTTCTGTGTTTCATATTCTTATGAGTGTCATAAGAGAAATTAGGAGATTTGATAGATAAATCTGATAAACTACTTAACTTTGTAGTGACTAAGTGTGTAACACATCTTAAGGGTCTTCCAAAGTGAGGTTCACACTATATAGAGCAGTCCACTTATATGGCCATGGTGCTATGAATATGCAGTCACCCATGACACTTTGAGCTTGAAAACAAAATTTATTTTCAAGTCTAGAGGCTTAAGAAAAGTATTTCTGTTGCCTTAGAGGTCTTCTTTTCTAATGGCACTGAGAAGGTTATGTGTCAACTTTACAAATCATTTGCTTACATTTTCACAAAATATGCTAGAGCAAAATTACTTAATGCAAGTCTTAAAAGATTACAAACCTTACTTAAAACTCTGTAACTTTAAGGTAAGTATTAAAAATGTAAAGAAATCTAAAGTTTAGTTTTCTGACCTGAATAAGTTTTGGATCTTTGAATTGGGAAAACAAAGGCCTCCTAGGATCAAGAGGTCCATCTTGTGGAAATCTATGGTAACTACAGGTTTATGCTTTCCATCACACTAGCAAGTCAGATTCTAGCTGTAGTCAGAAGCAAATTCAAGTCCATTAAAATATGGGCATCAGGGTGGTGTACTTATGTAAACCCAGTTCCTTGGATGAAGATCATGGGTTCAAGCCAGCCTCAGCTACATAAGACTCAGCATAAAACCAAACCAAACCGAACAAAATCCCAGATTTGTCCTGAATCTTTTCAGTACCCATTTAGTAAATTATTTTTCAATGGAGCAACTGAAATATGCAGATAAAACCATATATACCAGTGTCTTCAAACAGGCAATACCTGTAAGATATTCCTAACTCCATTTTGGTGCACTGAAGTACATTGCTTAAGCAATGGGAAGTTAGCAGTCATTGTTTTGTGAGAATAACAGGTTTATGTTCAGAGCAATAAAAACTTATTAAAAGTCTTTAAACTAAAAGTATAAACTGGAAAATAAAGTATCTTATATCAGGAAGTAAATCTGAAAGTGGTATCTATTTTATTTCTACAGATGCCTAAATGATTATATATATATATTATACATACATATATCTTCTAAATGAAGCATGTAGTTTTTACACAGAAAGAAAATACATTCTAGTGCATGCTGAGTACTCACTACCCCATTCCTTCCATTTCCACCTGGGAATGCGTAGTGTGCACAAAATGCAGTCTAAGGAAACACCACCTTACTCTTGTTTTTACATTTCATGTTAAACTTACTTGTTGACATTAATTTCTTAAGTTATTTTTCTCAGAATTTGTTTATTCCTATTCCAGAAGTGTGCATTCATAACAATTGGGAAAACAAAGGCCTCCTAGGATCAAGATTTCTTGTGGAAATCTATGGTAACTATGTACAGTACTGTTGGTGATAAAATGGCTAAAGAAATCTATTCCAGCACTTAGAATTTCATACTAGTACTGAGATTAAGCAAGGTTATTTTGAAATTTTGGCATGGAATGAAAAGCTGTAGGAAAACCTTAGTCTATATGAATTTAAAGGGTAAGGTGGCCTAATATTAACTTGGTGTGGTATTAGGATTTGGCAGTGTGTATATTGGTATAGTGAGATGCAGCCAGTCTTGTGTTTAGGTTTCTACCTAATTATACTAATTTTTTCTATTTCATCTCCTTTCCATGTATACTTTGGGTACAGGCACCTTCCTCCAGCTCCATCTGATTGAGAACATGTAGAATTACACCAGCACTGTAGCAGATTGCAATCCAGGTAAGAAGTGTAAGTCATTATCTAAAATGACCATTCATTTTCAATAGGTCTGAAATAGATAACTTAAATTTTAGCAGAATTTATTCCACTTGCTTCTGCCACTGGGGAAAAAACATGATATGGCTTACTATTTCTATGCAAGAGTAAGACACTTAAAGGAAATGATTTTTTCCTTTTGAGATGGGGATTATACTACATTGCTCAGGATCAGAGCATGTTTCTATTTCTTCTTTCAGTTCTAGAACCACACTTGGTACAGACACATATAGACCCTGTGCATGTTGCCTCAGTCTCTGTGAGTTAACATGTACATTGGTCCTGTTGTGTTTAAAAGGTCATTTCCCTGGTATCCTCCGATTTCCCCTGGCTCAAACACTCTTTCTGCCTCCTCTTTCACAGGATTCCCTGAGGCCTGAGAGGAGGTATTTGATGGAGAAATCCTACTTTAGGGCTAAGTGTCCCAGTTCTCTCTCTCTCTACATAAGGTCTGATTGTGGGTCTCTATAATTGTTTCCATTTGCTACAGGAGAAAGTTTCTCTGATGGTGGCTGAGCAAGCACTGATCTATGAGCATAGCAGAATGTCATCAGGAGCCATTGTATTGCTATGTTGCTTTAGTAGAATACTAGCATTTGGTTTTATCCTAAGTCCCTGGGCTATCTAGGCTTGGGAGCTTGGTCATCCAAACAGTGATGGGTATGAGTTTCATCTTGTGAAGTGGGCCTTAAGTCAAATCAGATATTGGTTGGTTACTCACAGAAGCTTTGTGCCACTATTGCCCTAGCATATCCTGCAGGAAGAGACATCAGTGTAAATCGAAGGGTTTGTACCTCAGTTGGTGTTTATGTTTCCCCTAGTACGCAGAGTACTTTCCAGTATCAAGAACTCTAGCCCATAGGGGCAAAGGTTCTGGTTAGACACCAGCTCAACTTGTTCAATGAGTTGTATAGATGTAGTCTTCAGCAATAAGGCCTGGTCAATGGTTTGTAGAAACACAGCCTATAGCCTTGGCAACATCCGGGGTTGTTTGGGGGTTCCCATGGACCCATTTGGTCAACAACTCCACTAAATAAAAGCCATTCTTGGTACTGGAAGTTTCATTTGGTAACAAGAGATGTCCAGTTGGGGCTTTCCCCACCTACTATTTGGAGATTTCATTTAGATTATCTTAATATATGTATATATTTTAGGAAGCTTCTACTGTATTAGGTTTCCATACTACCTTCACTAATAACTTATAGTTTTCAACTTACAATGAGCTGTGACAAGTGATGGATGTTTAGCCAGATAATTACTCCAAATGGATAAGCATGTAAACAATTTCTGTTGTAAACTTCTATTTCAATTTATGATTTGATTTTGTGTTTGAACTTGTGATGAACTTTTTTACATGTGATCATGTATTCTGAAAAATGTGTAGGTACTGAGGACAAAGAGAGGAAAAGCACAGAGAATTTTTTCCCTTAGAAGAATCTTTTTCCTTACTAGATTTTTTTCTTTTGCCCCCCGCCCCTTAGAGAAGAATTTATTCCCTTTCCCCACTTAGAAGAATCCTATCCCCCACCCTACTTGAGCCGGGCGTGGTGGCACACACCTTTAATCCCAGCACTTGGGAGGCAGAGGCAGGAGGATTTCTGAGTTCGAGGCCTGGCTTGAGCTTCTGACACCTCAAAGCTTACTACCCTCAGTGATACCTTTTCATTAACAGGGCCACATATCTCCAACAAGGCCACATGTTCTAATCCTTTCAAATAATGTAACTCCTTTTTGTTTTTGTATTAGCTATTTTCTTCATTTACATTTTAAATGCTATCCGGACACAACTCCTTATGAGCCTATGGGGGCCATTTTTGCTCAAACTACCAAATTCCACTCCCTGCTCCCCATAGGCTTATTAACAATATCATAATGAAAAAATACATTGTTTTACTTCAACATTCTCTAAAAAGTCCAAAGTTCAAAGTCTCTTCTGAGCCTCATGCTTTTACAGCCTTTTAACTATAACCCACTGTTAAATGAAAATCAAAAATGAAAAGCAGATCACATACTTCAAACATATAATGGCACAGAATATACATTATCATACCACAAAGGAGGAATGAGACCATATAGAGAAGAAATACTGGACAAAGCAAGACTGAAAACCAGCAGGGAAAACGCCAATCTCAGCATCTCTGATGTCAAAGTGCTCTTCAGATTTCCAACTTTTTTCAGCTTTTTGTGACTGCAACATACTACTCTTTCTCTGGCTGGTTCCATACCCAGTCTGCAGCTTTCCTTGATAGGTGTCCTATGGCTCTGGCATTCGTATCATGTTGGGATCTCCAAGGCAATCCAGGCTTTACTTTCACAGCTTCACACAATGTCCTCTCTGAGACTCTATACAGGGACCCCCCTTACACATGCCTGTCCTAATTCACTTTCCTAAGTTAATGAAGAGGACTTCAACTTCACTACATCTATCTTGTGCTCTTGACTGAACTGTATGGCCAGAGCTGCCAGGTCTTCTGCTGACAGAACTGAAAACTGGCTCTCTCATTCAAATACATTTTCACCAGCTCTTTTCTGTGGTTTCCTTCAATGCCTAAGCTTGGCTGTTATAGAACTCTCTCTATAGACCAGATTGGCCTTGGACTCAAAAGATCCTCCAGCCTCTGCCTTCTGAGTACTTGGATTGAAGGTGTGCACAACTATGCCTAGCCCTAAGCTTTTCTTTAATTTCTTTACAGAAATTGGAAACTTAGCTGGGGTCTTGCTCTGAGGCTACCTCTCCCTTTATTCAATTTAGCATTAGACTTTTCTTTAATCTGATTACACTTCCTAGTGCCCCATTTCTCCTCAGACTGTACATTTTGTATTTTTCCTTGCTCAGCTTGCTCCTTTACATTATAGATCTGCATAAGCATGGCCACTAATAAATAAGCAACAGTCAATACCAGGTTGTTTGGAAATCTGGAAACCTGTTAATCCATAATTCTTCAATTTAGTCTTAGGCTGATTATTGTGGACAAGGGCAGAAAGTAGCCACATTCTTCACCAAAATATCACAAAGAGCAGTCTCTAGGCCATATACTAATGATATTCTCCCTCTGAGACCTCTTGAGCCAGGGTCTCACAGTTCAAATTACTCTTA
>LR749662.1:1433101-1535065 GCA_902729485.2 Mus minutoides
TATATATATATATATATATATATATATATATATATATATAAAACTTTTATTTCATGTGCATTGGTGTTTTACCTGAATGTTTGCCTATGTGAGGATGTTGGATCCTCTGGAACTGGAGTTACAGTTATGAGCTGCCATATTGGTGCCGGGAATTGAACCTGGGTCCTCTGGAAAAGCCAACAGTACTCTTAAAACAGTGAGCTATCTTTCCAGCTCCCAAACCATGACCACTATTATAAAGGAAAACATTTAACTGGGCTAGCTTACAGTTCAGAGGTTTAGTCCATTGTCATCATGTTGGGAAGCATGGCAGCACACTAACATGGTACTGGAGAAGGAGCTGAGAGTTCTACATCTGGATTGGCAGGCATCAGAAGGATTGTCACTGGGCCTGGCTTGTGCTTCTGAAACCCTGAAGCCCACCCTAGGAATACATTTCTAACATCAGGGCCACGTGTCTTAATTCATTTAAATAATGCCAATCCTATGAGTGTATGGAGGTCATTTTCATTTAAATTACCATATGAGCAGAGAGAAAAAATTTCTGGGCCAGTCTATTTGGTGTTTTCTATACTTCTTGTACCTTGCTAGATATCTCCTTTAGGTTAGGGAAAATGTCTATGATTTTGTTAAAAATATTTCCTGTACTTTTGACATGGGATTCTTTTTCTATCCCTATCAAATTGTAGATTTGGTCTTTATAGTGTCACAGATTTCCTGGCCATTTTGTGCTGGAGATATTTTAGGATTACCATTTTCTTTGGTCAAGGTATTTCTTCTACTTTGTCTTCAATGCCTGATATTATCTCTCATATGCCATTAGTGAAACTTGTCTGTGAGGTTCCTGTGTCCCTAAATTTTTCATCTCCTGATTTCCCTCAGTTTGGGTTTTCTTTATTCTCATTTGTAGGTCCTAAACTGCTTTACTCATTTTCTTCCACTCCTTGTGTTTTCATAGATTTTTCTTAAGGAATTTATTGATTTCCTCTTTAAAGACCTCTATATTCACAAGGCTGTCTTAAGAGCTTTTCTATTGCTTGCTATGTTGCATTTCTCAAGGCTTGCTGTAGTAGGGTTACTGTATTTATGTTCCTAAGTATCTGGGATTGGGATGATTGTAATTCTAGTTGCTGACATGTGGTCTTCTCCTTGTTGGGTGGGTATTTTGTTCTTTCATTCTGTTGCCCTGTCTGGTTCTTAAAGGGAATATGGTAGCCCTATGTTGCCTGGTAGGGAATATCTGGAATCCTGCCAGGTGTGGCCACTGGGGGGCTTCTACAAAGAATATGTTTCTAGGTATTGGGAGCTGATTCTTAGGAATAGGGATAGGGGGTCCCACCAGAGGAATGAAAGCAGTGTATTCTACTGGGATCTTGGGAATCGCAGAGAGCAAAGAGAGGCCAAGACAGGTGGTCTTCTATAGAGCTGGGGGTGGCATTTGGTGATTGGATTTGGAGAAGAGGGAAAGGTGATGAAAGATCTGCAGTTACCCTTATCTGCTTCTCTGGCTGGTGTGGCCTAGCCTGCAGTTCCAGAGGATGTCTGCTGGAATTGGGAGTTGGGATAAAGGGATGATTAGGGGAAGGAATGTTGGAGAATATTTGCATGGTCTGTTGGAGATGGGGGCAGAAAAGAAGGGGAGGTCACAGTAGATGGTCTGCTACAGATATGGGGATGAGACTGGGGGGGTTAGATTTGGAGGAGAGGAGGAAGAGGTAAGGATCTGCGGGCAGTTTACCTGTTTCTCTGGCCGGCTCTGGTATTTCTAAACGATTACATTAGAAATAATTATGTAAATACACACATTATATTTCTAAATTGATTCTTGTCCCATAAATCCTAAAGCATAATACCACACGGACCTTGAATAGCAAGTTTCTAACTCCTGGTCTAAATTTAAAAATAAATGAATATGTCATATCTATTAAAATGAATGACAGAACAACTCATAAGTAAATTATCAAATCTATTTTTAGTTTCTATACTCAAAATCACAGCCAAAATAACTTGCCTGAGTTATAAAAACTGCACATAAAATTAGGTAAATAACAAAGACTATTGCTGTTAAAGGTGGTATTCCATTAGAGTGATAGCCTATTTCTCCAAGTTCCTTTTCAGTATAAATTTTTGGCATCACAGTATATATTAAGGTTCAAAAACAGTGTAACCCTTGATCTCACTCAAAATTTCTGGCTTATGAAAAAGAACTAAATTATTTCATTCTAGAGATTATTTTAGAATACTCCCAAGGATAACCTTTACTTAATGTGAAAAACACTGAAACTAATGATTTTACAAATACATCATTTGAAGGCCATTTGTTTGGGTCCATGGCTTTAATGTTTGCAGGCAGAACTGAATTTGAGGTTAGCCAGGTCTACAGACTATGTCTCAAAAAACAAAACAAGAGCTACAAAATTAATCTTAGCAAGTCTTTGTTGTACACACAATTCATCTAAAGGCTAATAGAATGTAAATTTCTCTCTTTTTTTTAAAACTAGAAACTCCCATAATTTTCCTCATAAATCTTAAAATCTTAGCTGATGTCAATTGAATACACCAAGAATGTATTTGTGCTTGACTAAGAAACTACTTTACCACTGTAATATTAAATGCTGGTATTGCTCAAATACTCTACAGCCTTCAGATTGGTATTACCTTCAAGTGTCTGACTGAAGGTGGCTTATAAGTCATGGTTCATAAAATACAGTTAATAGTAAAGTAATTATACTTACTCAAATAATCATTTATTTAAAATACAATCTAAAAAAATATTAGGTGAATACCAGGAGCTTAGAAAGAATTGGCAAGCAGCCTGCTTTGTAATTAAGACTTCTACACTGTGATAAAATAGTTATGAAATAGCTATAATTTTAGGTCACTTTAACACTTTTAGTGCACTGTATATATCTCAAAGTATGAAGGTACTAACAAGTAAAGATTTTAAAGAAGAGCCTTTTCCTCTTTCAAAGAATGGCTAATATTTTACTACTTGTATATTTACAAACCATTATGCAAATTTCAGTATATTTTATTCCAAAACTGCATTAATTTAAAATTACACTTCACATAAATACTTAAGTACAGACACTACTTTCACATAGTTAATATAAAAATATGATCCAAGGAAAGTCAGCTCCTTTTACTGTTTCTTCATAGGACATACAAGCTGCATTTGGAGTCATGTTTTTCATCTCTAATATTTGAGTCGGGAGGTTCTTGCATACAAGAATAGAGGTGCTTACACGATGCATATTTGCAAAGCTACTTTATTAGTGTTTTATTTATACACAAAAAACTAATCAGATAAAATTCATTGACAGCAGCCAGATTTCATGCATCTTTTCCTTCATGAGCCTTGAATAATGACTGTAGTCCTCTGCGAATGTTGAGAAGTTCCTCTTCATGCTGTGACCAAGGGAAAAGACAACCATTTATATAAAGATACAATCAGTGCTAAGTCCACCCACTCCCTTAGGGTTTACATGGAGGCATATAGAGGATTCTCCAATCATTAGCAATATTCATGATACTGGAGAAAAGACTTGCAATCTTCCAAAGATTATTCTAGAAAAAATTTTCAATGAGGACAAACTTAGGCAGCTTATTTGCTCAAGCTGTGCAAGCCTGGCTACAGCTTCACAACCTCTCACACTTAGTACTACATGTCAGTAAAATCTCACAAGCATTTTAGTATTTTATGTAGATAAAGTTTACTATTATTATTTAAAACTTTGAGAAAACCCCTAACCATATCTGTGTAAAGCACTGGCATGTGTCTCTATGGAGAGCACTTCATCCTAGAATGTAGCTGGTGGTCTACTTGACTTCTAAAAACCCAACTATGTTTGTTTATGCAAATCAATGAAGTGTCATTGCTAATTCAGGTAATTCAGTTTTCCACTCAGTAGTCTGTACTTTAACTAAAGCCAAGCAAGCCACAGTGTTTATAAACAGTGCAAACAAGTTATTTCTCCACTTAGTTTTTACATTTGCAAACCATTATCTGTTTCTTCTGAAGGGATTCCTCATCGTCCATCATATTACTCTTACAAGGTTTCTATAATATAAAGAACTCAAAGTCATCAGGTCAGGTTGAACCTGCTGCCTTCTCCAAACCTTCACAAAAACTCTCAGAAGAAAACAAAAACCTTTGTTTTCCCCATTAAAAACAAAACAAAAACAAAGAAAACCAAAGAAGTAAACAAGTGTTAAAAGCTTCTGGAAGAATAGCACATAGAAAACACAACACAACACAACCCAAAAAGTAAAAAGTGTGGTGGTCCATGCCTATAATCTGAGCATTCTGGAGGCCGAGGCCAGAGGATCTTAAGTTTAAGGCCAGCCTGGGCTCAAAATCAAGAACCTGTTTTATAAAACAGGGCACAAAAGCCAAGTAGGTAAGTAGATGAAAACACACACTAGGCTCACTCACCATCTCCTTAAGTAGCTTGTCTTGTAGCATTTTCATGTTTTCTTTCATTAAACACATCTGCAAGCAACATATTTCCTTCATGAACTTTATCAAGTTTTTACAACAAAAAGATAAATTAGACTGACCAGCAAGTTTACAAGATAAGTATAGAAAATGTATACCTCAGATGTAAAAACAGTCTCTTCATAAGCAGAATTATAGACAAGAAAACTTTTATCCAGTGAATTTTTCAAAACACGAAACCTAATAAATAAATAAATAAATGAGAATGAACTTTTTTACATATCTGTCCACATTCCACTGCTATAATGTTATCTCACCTACAAACATACAGTCTGTTCATTATGAAAAGCATACTAACCTCTCTCGCTCACATCGGTGATATGCCCTCATCTTCTGAACTAACTTTTCCTCGATGTCCTAAGTTTTAAAGTATAAAAAAAATCCTTGTACTTTAACATAATTAAAAATTAAAACCTGGAAGTAGAATTAATGTATTTCTACTACTCTAAATTTAAGTAAAAACTGGTTATAAGAATACTGTATATTGTGTACACTTTCTCAAATTACAAGTACTAGAAGTAAAATCTATCAGATGTCTCCCACATTAACAAAAATATTCATTATAAACTTGTGGGCAATTTCAGAGTTCAATTGCAGCTGATGTAAGATAGAACTATGATTTAAATAACAATCAATCAAATTAAATCAATCAATCATTAGACCTGCAAC
Organism: Mus minutoides; assembly: GCA_902729485.2. Lineage (NCBI taxonomy): Eukaryota > Metazoa > Chordata > Mammalia > Rodentia > Muridae > Mus > Mus minutoides. The sequence continues at coordinate 1,438,269 of LR749662.1, forward strand.
AGTCTCTCACAGTTGAGTACTTAAGACTTTAAATATTTAAAAAAAATTTCTTTTAATTTTTAGAAACACAAACCACAAGCTCTTTCTCCAAGTTTCGTAAAGTCTGTGAGTCTTTTTCAATTTTTTCCAGCTCATCTAGGAGAGTCACTTGGAATTTGTCAACATTTTCAAACCTATTAAAAAGGAGCAAATTGATAGTTTTTAAATAACAGGACTCATAGGTCATAAGTGCACAGTATGAGAGGCCTACCAGACAGATTTGTGTTACAGACCTGCGTCCCCGAGCTTGATAGGTCATTTCCATCAGATGTTGTTGAGTCAATTTCAATGTCTTTGTAGTAAAATCATCCATGATTTTATGTTGGGTCTGAAAAATACTTTTAACTTAAAATTTCTTTAGAAAATAACAACCTAGCTGGGCGTGGTGGCACATGCCTTTAAACCCAGCACTTGGGAGGCAGAGGCAGGTGGATTTCTGAGTTCGAGGCCAGCCTGGTCTACAGAGTTCCAGGACAGCCAGGGCTACCCTGTCTCGTAAACAAACAAACAAAACAAAGAAAATAACAACCTAATCAAGACTGTACTATGAAAAAGTCTTTTTATAACACATCAACAACTAAGAAAAAGTTAGAAAATTAAAAATTAAAAATGCAGTTATTTAAAGTCAACTTTTTATAATAAACTATACTTAGCAGTAGCTACCTATGTTGGCCAGGATTTGAACAAGGTTCAGTTTGCTATTGTTTTGAAGAATTTATGATAGTTATACAAATTGCTACTGATAATAGTTTTGTTTTCAAGAGTATAGTTTAATAGAATTTACCATTTTTCCACATAAGATTTTCACCTACCAGAGACACATAAGAGAGTCTATAAAATTACAGATTCTCTTGACCTTGGGAAAATGAAGATTAAGAAATTTCAAATCTTGGGGCTGGAGAGATGGCTCAGTGGTTAAGAGCACTGATTGCTCTTCCAGAGGTCCTGAGTTCAATTCCCAACAACCACATGGTGGTTCACAACCATCTGTAATGGGATCAGATACCCTCTTCTGGTGTGTCTGGGAGAAAGTGACAGTGCATTCATATATAGAACATAAATCTTTAAAAAATTCAGATCTTAATTTTGGATAAAAGAAAAAGATAATCAAGAGATAAGGTTGATAACATGCTAATTAAACTTATCATGGTTCAAAGAAGAGAATGAACTAATTATTAGTTCAAAAAAAGACATAAGAGAATGTGATTTTCTACCTATTATTACCAAAAAGTAAGCAATGATTTCAATATGTACTTTGTATACATCATCTCACTGGATCCTCAAAAACTAAGGCACAGTACAGATCTGGTGAAAGAAAGTGGGAATATAAGCTGGGAGTACATATGTGTTACTCTTCATGAATGATAAACTCTGGCTGGTTAAGTTAAAATGTCTAAAGAGATGCCGGGCATGGTGGTGCACGCCTTTAATCCCAGCATTCGGGAGGCACAGGCAGGCGGATTTCTGAGTTTGAGGCCAGCCTGGTCTACAAAGTGAGTTCCAGGACAGCCAGGGCTATACAGAGAAACCTTGTCTCGTAACCCCCCCCCCCAAAAAAAAATGTCTAAAGAGGATGAAGACTTAACTATCTGTAAAATGCTCATCATGCCAGCATGAAGATCCTAGCACCCACATAAAAAGCCAGGTGCAGGGATATGTACCTGTAAATCCAGATCTGGGGAGGTGGAAACAGTCTATCTGGGCCTTTCTAGCCATCCAGTACAATATACCTGATTACACAAATTATACCTTCATTGAGAGATCATTTCTCAATCAATCAATCAACCAATCAATAAGGAAGGGAAAGAAGAATTGAAAATGTCTAACATAGTAGATCTTTGGCTTCCACAAGCACATATGTATGCACATTCACCAATCTGTAAAATGTGTGCATGCACACCTCACTCAAACACAAAAACAAAAAGTAAAACACTTAAGCATTACAAAGACAAACTGAACAGAAAAGAATTTTTGAGAGACACATTTTATAAGTGAGAGAGGTGTCTTTAATCTGACAACCACTCCAATTTAGCACATATGCAAATTCTGATTCATGTATGTCCCAGTTTTGTTGGCTAAGGATCAGGCAAGCCATCTATTATCTACTAGAAAACTAGTAAATTATGGTATTGTGTATAAGTTAGGAGGTAACTTACATCAGTTTTCCTTTTATAGTCTGAGCTGATGTTATCATAAAACATTCCAGCACCTTGTAACTCTTGTTGCCAGTCCTTAGGAACAGAAAAATCTGGTGTCGATAATGAAGCTGTAATTTCAGACATTAAAAAATGAAAACAATAAGCTAACATTAAGATATTCATTATCACAAAATTTATCCGTCTCATTAGAATGAGAACAAAAATATTCTTCATATTTCATGTGTGTTTAAACCCAAAGCAGAGGTTTTTTTTTTCTCTTTTTCTTTTATTAAAAGTGAGATCTTTGTTACAGAACCTTTTGATAGGGCTATTGAGCTACAAACGACAACTAAGGTGCAACATTTGGTTTTTTTTTTTTTTTTTTTTTTGGTTTTATCGAGACAGGGTTTCTCTGTGTAGCCCTGGCTGTCCTGGAACTCACTTTGTAGACCAGGCTGGCCTCAAACTCAGAAATCCGCCTGCCTCTGCCTCCCGAGTGCTGGGATTAAAGGCGTGTGCCAGCACGCCCAGCCAAACATTTGGTATTTTTAATTTGATCCATTAAGGCAGAAGTAGCTGGGCAGTAGTGGCACACACCTTTAATATCAACCCTCTGGAGGCAAAGGCATGTGGATCTCTAAGTTCAAGGCCAGCCTGGTCTACAAAGCTCATTCCAGGACAGCCAGGGCTACACAGAGAAATCTTTTATCAAAACAACAATGACAAAAACAAAAACAAAAACAAAAAGTAGAGTACCCAGAGAGTATTTAGTGGCAAGTCAACACTTCAAATAATTTATATTTCAGTAAGATTTCAATGTAAGACATGAAAAAAAATGATGGAGGGAAATCGGAGTATTTAAGAAACTTAAATTTGTGATAAAAGTCTATATCCATCTTAGACTCACCAAAAGCTATTATTACAAAGGACTGTTTTGTTGAAATCATCCAAACTCTAGGAAGCAACCCTGGAAGTAACTGCAGTTTAACAAACTTTTGATCTGCTTACTTTTGAAGGTGTGCTGATCAGAATTTTCCCTTTGACATGGTTTTTTGGAAAGCAAATGTTCCCTTTCTTCTGCCTCTTCTACTTCTGCTTCATTGGAATTACTTAGCTCATCTTCTTCTAGATACATCCGCCTTTTGCTAGCACGTTGACTGGGACCTTAAACAGTTAAAGATAACAGTGCTACAATCCTGATGCAGCATATCTACTAACTTAATGCTTTAATAGAAAGCTTTAAAACAACTATGTTAAACTACACAACTTTAATGACTTGAAATTGAGATGACTTGAAATGTAGAATTTGTTTAGATGGGATTTCTAAGTAATTGGTAATTACTTTAAAAGCAAGGCTGTGGCTAGAAAGAGGTCTTAGTAGTTGAGAATACTTGCTACTCTTGTAGAGGATCCAGGCTCAGTTACTAGCACCTAAACAGTGGCTTAAAATTGTCTTTAACTCCAGTTCCAGCATACCTGACCTATTCTGGGCTCCATGGACATTGCATGCACATGGAGTGTATCCACACACAGATGGAACAATATCTATCTATAATATCTATCTATAATATCTATCTATAATATCTATCTATCTATCTATCTATCTTCAGACAGGGTTTCTCTGTGTAGCCCTAGCTGTCCTAGGAACTCGATCTGTAGACCAGACTTGAACTCAAGATATCTACTTGCTTCTGCCTTCCGAGTGCTGGGATTAAATGTATGCCCCACAACCACCTGGCTAAAGTAAATCTTTAAAAAGCAAGACTATGTCTACAAACCTGATACATGAGTATTGTCACTGGGCATGTCAAACCATATTTTCTCTATTTTTTCACTAGACAATGATAATGGAGATGCTGCATGATTTCCCTAAAATAAATATTAGACATTATTAGAAAAGTACTATAAACACTTAAGATTCATCTTTCACTATTCTTATCAAACTCCCAAGCCAACAGACTTCAAATGTTGTCAAATTCTTTTCATAGTATCTTCTATCTAGCCTTTCTTTTCATTTAAAGATAACTTCAAATAATATTTGATAAATTAACATCAATATCGTGCTAATAGTTTTTACTTAACATTTTTGACATTTCTGATTTTCAATTTCTTGTTATTAGCATCTTCATTTATTTTTTGAGTAAATATGGAGACAGAAAATTTCTTGTAAAGTGACATTTTTCACATTTAAACTTGTTTTTTACTGTTTGAATACAAATTTGTATAATCAGTAATTTTACTTAGATTACTATTCTTTCTTTATTAATCTATGTGTTCTTTTAGTCAGTTAAAGGTAGCCCAAATCCTAGTTCCCCTCCAAGTTTATTTTTATTTTCTATACTATATAGGTAACATATCTTTACTAACCGACCAATGGAATTTCATTCATTGGCTAACAAGAAGTTCAGCCAATCAGATTTCTATGTAGTCATGAAGTCAGAAAGTCTTATAAATATGTAAACTCAGGGATTTTGCCCCTATATTCTCACTATTTTAAGACCTCCTGTACTCATTTTAAAAGTTTTGATTTTTTTCCCATGATTAAACCATTCTACATGTTAGAAATCTGATTCTCCACTCATAGAAGCTGAAAAATAAATACTTGGTATTATGATTCCCACTTAAGACTAGCTATTTGAATTGGCATGTTACCTTTCTCTTGCTTTGCATATGGTTGTCACAGCTCTCTGGAGATTCAGGTTCCACATAAAGTTTCTCTGAACTATTACTGCTTACATCTGAATAGCTGTTACAATGTTGGGTTCTCTGATTATTTATCACTGAATTTGCATTTTTTGTATTCACAACAGAATTATTCTTGGTCGGAGTGTGTCTGGGCTATGATTGAATAAGAAATACAGAAACCCAAAGGAAGTTAGATAAGTGCTTAAAACAAGAAAAAAGTCCAGTTAAATAGGAAATAACTTAAAATTTTAGAGAATTAACTCAATGCTAAAATTCAGAACCTTCTTAAATATAACATTAATTAGTTCAGTGACAGGTATCTAGCAAAGTCCATGAGCAAAGATGCCTGCTAGTATGACTTCTAACCTTCAGAGGCCAAATCACTTTAACATAAAAAAAATTCACAAAAGCACAAGAGTTGATCATATAATGCAAAACTGTAATAATTTATCTCTACAGAAAAAATTATAACAATTTGGGAAATAAGAGAATTCTGCAAGATCACTTAAAATACAAAAATCATTAAATTTTTTATACAAGTGCAAACCACTTACTTTTTGGCTTTTTGTTATGATAAAACACAAAGGCAAAGCCTTTAAAACCCCAGAAATATAAACTGGGATGTGTGTGTGTATGTGTGTGTGTGTGTGTGTGTGTGTAAGAGGAAGAGGGGGAGAGGGAGAGTGAAGGGGAGAGGGGGAGAGGAAGAGAGAGGAAAAGAGGGAGAGGAGGAAGAGGGGGAGGGGGAGAGAAACATCCAGCAAGTGTAAAACGAAAGCAGTATATATAGTATTAGCAGTAATAGACAGACTCACATGATCAACAAGAGTAAGCCTGGAGTTAGTAAACATTATAAGTGGAAAACTTTAATTATGCATAGGAAATTCTTGAAAATGACTGGTACCTAAAAGTTTAAATCAAAATTAACATTTTCACATTAAAGAACAATAGATTAAGGAAGAATTAGGTCTTTCTAATGTAGCCCAGGTTGGCCCTGATATTTTAATCTTCCTACCTTCACTTCTTGAGTGTTGAGACTACAGGTACATATCAAGAATAGCCACTAGAGTTTGAAACACAAAACTTTATTAAAATCATCTGTCAGATTGGAGTTCTAGATTCCAGCAAGTGAAAGATACAATGACATGTAGCCAATATAGGAGCGATATCCAAACCCATATTAAAAACTCCTGTAGAAAGCTGGGTATAGTGTTACACACCTTTAATCCCAGCACTTGGCAGCAGAGACTTGTAGATCTCTGAGTTGGAGGCCAGCCTGGTCTACTGAGTGAGTTTAAGGACAACTAATACTACAGACAGTGTAAGACCCTCTTTCAAATCCTGATACACCCTGCCCCCTGCCAAAAAAAACGTCTAGTAAACTTTAAGATAAACCAACAATTCCATTTACAAGGTGGAAAACATAAATGGGACTAGAGATGTACCTTGGTGAACAATGATTATCTAGTGTGTAGGAAGTACTGGATTCAACTCCTAGTAGTGCCATAAAAACAATACCAGACAATTCATTGGATGTCTCAAAATTCCTCATTAATGCAATGAACCATAAAAATTCAAAGACAAACAAAAAGATCAGATAGAACGCAGCTGAAACTATGGAAAAGGGGCAGTCACAGCCTTAGTTCCCAGCAAGTGAGTATGTAGCAAACTAAACTTGCACCAGAATAGAAAGCATCATAGAAGGCAATTAAAGAGGTTAGAATTAACTAGATGTACATAGACATTTACAAAGTGCCATATGAAGGATTTAAAGGATGCAGAAAAAAGCATGATAGAGTCTAATAGGGTACTAGCTGGCATACTGGGATCTATAGAAAAAAGAGTCTTGTAAAGGGGAGGGCTGATAAGTTAGAGCAGGGCTTTCTCCTACATCTGCTTTCAAAAGCATTGCACTACTCTGAACTGTTTGGCATACTGACAGTTTAACCTAAGATTTTGTTTGCAAAATAGCCCCTAGGTACTGGCTAAGTTTGTGTCAACTTGACACAGCTGGAGTTATCACAGAGAAAGGAGGAGCTTCAGTTGGGGAAATGCCTCCATGAGATCTAGCTGTGAGGCATTTTCTCAATTAGTGATCAAGAGCCCCTTGTGGGTGGGACCATCCCTGGGCTGGCAGTCTTGGGTTCTATAAGAGAGCAGGCTGAGCAAGCCAGGGGAGGCAAGCTAGTAAAGAACATCCCTCCATGGCTTCTGCATCAGCTCCTGCTTCCTGACCTGCTTGAGTTCCAGTCCTGACTTCCTTGGTGATGAACAGCAGTATGGAAGTGTAAGCCAAATAAACCCTTTCCTCCCCAACTTGCTTCTTGGTCATGGTGTTTGTGTAGGAATAGAAACCCTGACTAAGACACCCTATAAGACTACAGGTTGGGAAAAGTGGGGGCTGTGGGGTCTTAAAATCATCTAGAAATAAAAAACACTCAGCTAAAATCAGTAGGTCAGATGCTGCATTATTATCAGCAGTTTAAGATCTCTGATACAAGTGAGTTAAGTAGCTATTGTGCCTTTTTTTTTTTCAGTGATGTTACTGTGTTCTAGGTCTTCATTCATGCTAGACAAGTACTCTAAGTGACACCTTCAGGCCCTAAACAGTCATTAATATCATTTTATTATGAGCAATGGTTAGTATCTATTGAGTCTTAAAGCTCCTTATATAACTAAGCAGCTGAGCAACATGGTTTTCAACTACATTTTCAATTTTGTCAGCTTATGAGTTTTATAGCTAAAACTGAATAAATATACAATACATATTTGGTAAACTACAGACAAGTTACTTACCACGTTCAGATGAATATGATAAAAGAAAATTATATTCTTACCGAAAAGGGCGGTCCTGAAGCAGGTGAGCAACTCTTTCTCACACATATTGCACTGGTCTCACTAATTCTGGGTGATTTTCCCCGACCTACAACTCTATTGTTTCCATTTAAGAATTCAGGTGATGCAGCTTTTGGATAAGGTGAAAGAGATTTTGTGATATAGTCATAATCCTGAGTAAAATCCCTTTCTGTTATTTTCTCTGTACCTAGATTCCCAAGAAACAAACATACAAAAAAATATTATTGTTCATGCTTGTTCTAGAATAGGCATGGCAGATTTAATAATTTATCAAATCCTCAAGGATTACATGTATTTTTTAAAATATAGCAACTATATTTGAAATACTAAAACTTTGAAAAATGCCCAATTGAAAATTCAGAACTTTCAAAAACAATTTAAACAAAAATATTTACAGTATGAGATTAAATATAACGATCAATTTAAGTGCTATGTTAAATATCTTAACATAGTAACTATTATAAAGAGAAGTTTTACAAAGTCAGTTGGTCTAAGTCACTTACTAAAACTAAGTACAGTGAGTCTGAGGGAGACAGCTCAGTCAGTAAAGTGCTTACTGTATAAACCCATCAGGACTGAGTCCATCCCCTGAACCCACATTAAAAAGCCACATATAGTGAAACACGCCTGTAATTCTAGAGTGAAATATGCCTGTAGTTCCAGAGATCTCTGGAACTCACCAGCCAGCTAGACATTCTATTTGGGGAGCCCGGGTATCAGTGAGACCCACTCCTTAAAAAGCTGGGGAACATTCTACTTGCATATATACATGATACATGCACCAAATTCTTTTAAAAAGAGGATTAAGTTTTAATATACATCAATTCTTAGTTTTCAGCTCAATCAAGGGGCATGCATCTGTCTTAGCTTATCTAATGTGACAGTGATTCTGAGCACTGGGAAAATAAAAGGACCTTGCAGCTACTTTATGGGAAAAGGATATGTTAAGTCTTGAATTTAACTGAAATTATTCATATTTGGGACTGCTTTAAAATAGCCTCACAGGAACTTAGTTTTTGTAACTGAAAGATAGAAGTTAAATCTCTAACAATATGAATTTTCATTACCCATTATTTAAAAATAATAGCAAAATCTTTTTCTGAAGATCATCTGTGAGTTCACAGAATCATCACAATATTCCTTTGTCAGTGAGGTGTATAAAGGATTCCATAGAGTTCTTATATTAATAAATATTTTATCTTAAAGTGTATTAAAATTATATTGTTACATCTTCACAGTTTTAGTTTATGAATGTTAAATATTTCCACATCGAATAATTTGATTTTTAACATCCTAAGATGAAAACCTTGGATATTCTATTATGTTCTGAAGTTGGCAAAACAACAACAAAACCAAATTATTTGCACTAACTGGTTTAAAATGAACTTTTAAGCACCTATCTCAAATATTACAAAGTCAGTCTTTAAATATTTTCATAGACTCACAAAAAGAAACCGTTAAGTACTCTAGTAAAATGCAAGGGAAAGGAAGAGACACTGACATCTCATCACTTCCACAGATGACGAGCTCCCAGACACAGATGCAGAAGACAGGTATGGACTGTTTTCTCTCCCATCTCTCAGCTTAGATGAGTTCTTCTGTTCTTCTGATGGCTGTCCTTTTGGTGCTTCTGAATTAAAGACTTTCTGTTGTTTCTCGGGCAGTTTCTTTCTTTGGGCTCTGGAATGGTTAGTCTCCTCCTAAATGCACCAGTAACTTCAAATTATGCTCAAATACACTTAAACAACTGGACACGTAAGTTACACTACAACAGTGATTGATTCATTACTATACAAGACCATAACATGAACTTAGATATTAGCAAAAATATGTTCCAGTATACTAGGAAAATATGTTGACTACACGGACTGTAATTGTCTGCAAATAGAATATTGTTAAGGGTTCAAAGAGAAAACAGAATTCCTAAATTTCATAGTGCTTGAGACACTAAGAAGTTTGTGTGCCAGGTTGGTGAAAGGAGACATACATGAATAAGACTGTGGATCAGACCAAAAGCACTTGAGAATATTTATAATAGCCAGAAGCTGGAAAGAACCCAGATGTTCCTCAACAGAGGAATGGATACAGAAAATGTGGTACATTTACACAATGGAGTACTACTCAGCTATTAAAACAATGAATTTATGAAATTCCTAGGCAAATGGCTGGATCTGGAGGATATTATCCTGAGTGAAGTAACCCAATCACAAAAGAACTCACATGATATGCACTCACTGATAAGTGGATATTAGCCCAGAAACTTAGAATACCCAAGATACAATTTGTAAAACACATGAAACTCAAAAAGAACGAAGACCAAAGTGTGGACACTTCGCCCCTTCTTAGAATAGGGAACAAAACACCCATGGAAGGAATTACAGAGACAAAGTTTGGAGCTGAGATGAAAGGATGGGCCATCCGGAGTCTGCCCCACCTGGGGATCCAGCCCATAATTAGCCACCAAGCACAGACACTATTGCATACGCCAGCAAGATTTTGTTGAAAGGACTTTGATATAGCTCTCTCTTGTGAGGCTATGCCAATGCCTAGCAAACACAGAAGTGGATACTCACAGTCATCTATAGGATGGAACACAGGGCCCCCAATGGAGGAGCTAGAGAAAGTACCCAAGGAGCTGAAGGGGTGTGCAACCCTATAGGTAGAACAACAATATGAACTAACCAGTACCCCAGAGCTCGTGTCTCTAGCTGCATATGTAGCAGAAGATGGCCTAGTCGGCCATCATTGTGAAGAGAGGCCCCTTGGTCTTGCAAACTTTATATGCCCCAGTACAGGGGAATACCAGGGCCAAGAAGTGGGAGTGGGTGGGTAGGAGAGCAGGGCAGAGTGGGGGGGGGTGTATAGGGGACTTTCTGGATAGCATTTGAAATGTAAATGAAGAAAATACCTAATAAAAAATTGGAAAAAAAAAGAAACTCTGGTCTTTGCTTAGAATAAAAGGTAATAGAGAATTTGTTATAGTTCTGGGTGTACACTGGAGAAGAGTTTGAAAAGGCATTTTAAAAATAGATAAAGATTAATGACTTAGAAAGATATTTGATAGTGGGTATGATAACATTAAAGCAAGAAGTAATGGAAAATATGGTGATTATTGTCAGATCTAAAGGAAATTTCACTTCTTCAAATTCTGAGGGTTAGACAAAAGCCAGCATTGTTCAGGAAGTTGGTTCCTCTACACCAAGGAACAGACTCCCTATCACTTTTGATGGTGCCTGTTAGCATGCTGGCCTCCAAGTACCTATTATACATTCCAGAGTCCATGCTGGCATCCTGGTTCCTCTCCTCCTACTCCTTAATCTAAAACTTCTCCAGCTCAGAACCTTCCCTGCCCCCTGGTTTTCCTTTAACCCTGCTATTTTGGCTATGTGCTCTCTCCCCATCCCCCTCTCTCCTCTTTTGTGCTCTCTTGGTCTTCTTTGCCCTCCTCACACACTCTGTCTTCATCCCTTTCCTCTACACCTCCTCTCATGGCCATGTCCAGTTTGCTGGCCTTGTTCAGCCTAATATTCACCCTCCCAGCCCCCTTCCCCCTACTTTGGATTTGTCCAGATGTATCTGGCTATACTTTCCCCTAATTATCTATAATAAAAACCTTCCGCTTAACTATACCTTGGAACAGTCATGTTAATCAGTTTATACAATTATAATTAAAGTGTTTCAGGCAAGTGATAACAAGAACACAAACAAACAAGAGGAAGTAGTGGTTTAATGGGTTAAGGTTAACATAGTGTTAGTTATCAAAGTCTGATCTTCAGCATCAGACTGTCGGGGCTCAAGTTCTCTCTACCACTTCCTCAATATTTGAATTTTTGTATCTTGAGCCTCAAATTCTCACTTGAGCTTAAGTTGAAACTACTCACAGTAATTAACTATCTACACATCAAATTTTAAAGTAAATCTGCAAAGTGGTTAAAATTAGCAACACAGATGTTATAGGTTCTAAATGAATATAAACAAAATACTTAGTATATGAAAACTAAATTTAGGGGGCTGGTGAGATGGCTCAGCAGGTAAGAACACTGACTGCTCTTCCAAAGGTCCTGAGTTCAAATTCCAGCAACCACATGGTGGCTCACAACCATTTGTAATGAGATCTGACACCCTCTTCTGGTGTATCTGAAGACAGCTGCAGTGTACTTATGTATAATAATAAATAAATCTTTAAAAAAAAAAAGAAAACTAAATTTAGAGATTATCAATTTTAATTGAATGTATTTACCTTTGTTGGCAGTTTATCTTTAAACAAATATGAACATTCTTTTTCACTCTCTGATTCTGATTCTGAAGTTGAAAGATCTTTGTAATTCTTTTTTGTTTTTGTTGCTCTTCGTGGAAGTCTGGTTCTCTCATCTACAACTACTTCATAATCCTTTTTCATACTGTTTTTATTGATAACCTTTAGGAGAAACGTTTCTGAATATTGTAACATTAGTAACAGATGTATCAAAAATATAAACTATTTGCTACAAAAATGTCACATTGACAATTGTATATACAATATATGTAGGGATGAAATAAGTTTTGATTAGAAAAACTTAAGTGGTTGTATTTTATGTTGCCACTCCTATCATATATCACTGTTTTATTCCCATCATGCAATACCTAAGATGACCAATATTCTTCAACTTTAAGTGTGTGAGTATGCACATGTGTGCAGGTACACACATCTAGAACCAGAAGATTCAAAATGAGGACACTGATTAAAAATAAAATGTGTGAGAAAATAATGCAAAGTCAGGATCAAGAATCAGCTATGGGCTGGGCGTGGTGGCGCACAGCACCTGGGAGGCAGAGGCAGATGGATTTCTGAGTTTGAGGCCAGCTTGGTCTACAAAGTGAGTTCCAGGACAGCCAGGGCTACACAGAGAAACCCTGTCTTGAAAAGCAAAAAAAAAAAAAAAAACCCAAATAAACAACAAAAACCAACAACAACAACAAAAGAATCAGCTATGGAAACTGGTAAGAAAATGAAGGCATAGCACATGATTGTTAGAACAGACATAGAAAGGTACATAATATCTTGGTTACCATTGTGGATCTTGGTTGTCCCTTTTCCATGGATGATCCTGCAATTCAAGAAAATAAGGTTAAAATTTTCAACCAATACAATTTTCAAAACATTTCTGGAAGTATAAATTTAAAATCATAAAATAACGAGCCCCTTACCCTCAGTGCTTTTAAATACTTAATAAGCTTCCCTGCTTCATATGACTTCAAGCTACCATAACACAGGGACCCTTAATCTCAGTTTTTCTGTTGGAAAATGTGGTCTTCAGGGCTGCCAGGCTACTTTGAGGGCATGCCCTTTCCTAACACTTTGTAGCAGCCAGATTATACTACATCATGATGGGAAATATAACTTTAGATTGATTCAAAAACTTAAATATTCAAAATGGTAACTTATTAGTATTTGTCATAGTGTAAATTTCCTGCCTCCCTTTATGTATTATCAAGGTTTTAAAAAATATTATCACCCATGAATCTACCTTCAACTTTAGGAGCCTCTGGGTAATGCTGAATCTACATGATCTCTTTTACTGTCCCTAATAATCCCTATGCTAATCACTTTGCTGAAATCTATTCTCATTCACTTGCTTAAAAAAAACTCACTTTAGGTATGTGCCTCTAATCAGACACTGAACTTCATAACATAGTGGATCCTGTATGACACCCTATGATTTACTTTATTTTGTACAACATCACTTTCCTAAGACTTAGCCACATTACTGATAACAGTTTTAGTCTCATTTCCTTCTTGTTTTTCAAACGCAATGTATGCCATCTTTTTATATTTCTTTGAGAGCTAAAAGTGAGATTATTAAAGCTATGAAAGCAAAGCTTATTTACAAGAAGTCTTCTAGTATAGTCAATAAACCAGCTCATACATATTAAGCTTACCATCCAACCATTGCAACAAAATAATTGTTATAGAAGAATTTTCTAAGTATTTATTAACTACAATATTTAAAACTTCTATCACCACACTGAGATTCCTAACCTTCATGTTTTAAATAAATATCTTTCCTCTAGGAAAGCATTTGCATCTACATTTCTCCAAAGCTTCTTCTAAACACTACTTCAAAGTCCAAACTCGGACCAGATCTAGCCTCACCTTTCACTATTTTGTGATAAATATAATGTATTCTAGCTACCTCAATTCATTCCCTGACCGTACTATACTATTTCATACTTTCTAATTCTGCTTCTTCATGCATCTGGTTGGACCCTTTTTTGTTTTGTTTTGTTTTGTTTTGTTGAGATAGGGTTTCTCTGTATAACCCTGGCTGTCCTGGAACTCACTCTGTAGACCAGGCTGGCCTCAAACTCAGAAATAGGCCTGCCTCTGCCTCCCAGATGCTGGGATTAAAGGCGTACACCACCAATGCCCGGTCTGGTTGGACTCACCTTTTACAACAATCACCCAACATTTCTAAACACATGCCAAAATTCTTTTTCTAAGCCAACCCTCTTTTGACTGGCCATTTTAAATCTTGAAATAAAAGCTGATTTCCTTAAATTAAATGTTAATTTAATTTACAAGGCCCAGAACATTTTACATAACTGAAATAAAACTATGTGCAACATAATTTAAAAAGTAATTTCTTACTTGATTTTCTATTTTTACATTTTGTTGTGTTTTTATTTCTACTATAATCCATTAGTCTTTTTGTTTTTGGTTCTTTTAGCCAGCTAATGTCAGTCTTGATGTCATCACATCCACATTCTGTGTCAGTATCACTGAAGAGAGGTTTTTTCTCATAACTTAACATCTATAGAAAGAAAAATAAAAAATATGTCTTATGTGACATACATAGTAAGGTAAGCTCCTACATACTCCAAATTATAATAAATTAAATGCTGGTTGAATTTTTCTAATTTTGTTGTCTGCATGTTCATTCAGGAATGGTAAGGGTTCAAACTCAGGGCTTTTTATATGGTAGGCAAAATTTCTACTACTGTGATACATTCTTAGGTATAATTTTTAGAAGCATTACATAATTTATCAATAAATGGAATTTTATTTCTCATATTGTCCATGGTTAGTTAGACAAATGCTGCAGTGAACAGTCAATGCCAGATTAACTAGAGTCCCCATTTCCACAATATTCATTTTTACAAAGAGAATGCTCAGCACAGCCCAACACAGTCTTGGTTTTTTTCATTTTGAAGTTTTGCCCCAAGTCATCTTCCAATGGTATACATTTGGCAACATAAATGACCATTTTTCAGCTTATCCTCACATTAAATTGCCTGAGAAACATACCATATGAAAAGTTCTAAATTTGTCATAGGATTGGCTATGGAATCATGGTTTTCAAGGTGCCATTTTCCAAACTTTTCAGACCACTTTGGTAACTGTTCATTAACTTGAAATTCTCTCATTTCATTCCCAGTTAAGTGAGAACAGGTCTCATTGTATGTCCATTATATCTGTAATAATCTGTGTTCTGCATCAAGTGAACTATACATAATGTGAAAGTCTGTTGGGAGGGTGAAGGCTGAATTATCTGTTGGAAAAACATCAAGGCATTGCTGCTCTCTTGGTAACTTCATTTTATCTGTTTCTCTTTGTATCTTTTTTGCTGTTATGCAAATCATGTAAGTTACCCTTTTTGAGCTAGCATGGCTTCCATCTTCAGGTTCCTTTTCTATTCTGTCCCTTTTCAGTGTTTCTATACCCACTCTTATCCAGTTCATTCACACTAGTTTGATTAGATGTGAATAAGTGAAGAGAAATTTTGAAAGCATGAAGTTGTCAATATCATATGCAGATTTAGAAAGAAAAGAAGTCCAACTTTCTTTAGTTTGGCTCCTTTATATAGGCTTTGTAGGTGGAGCAGTGAATTTGGGGACTAAGCCTTTGTTAACACTTAGACTAGCTCATTATTAATGGCCATGATTTGAGGTTCCTGCTACTCAAACCTTTCAATGCAATGTTTCTTAATGACAACCATCCTTTGTGTTCTAGATTCAGAACTTGGAAGGTATTCTCAAGCATCTACAAACAAAGATGAATGTTGATTTGTTTCTTCCTTATCTTCAAGATTTAAAAGTAGAAAACCCTTAGCCCAAATTCACACTGCCCCTTTGCTTCCTTTACTTTTGTTTACTGGGTATGTTGTTTTTGTTTTTTCCATGGATCCCTTGAGTTTTCTTCCAGAATGAAAACCCATTATGATAAACTGGATGCCACCATTTAGTGTCATTCTGGCTCAAGTGTACACCCCTCCATTTATACAATACCAGAATCAAAGCCATCTGAAGAGTTGTCATCAACAACTCACATCATGATTTTACATCCATGGAAACTTCAGATCACTTCTCAAAAGACAATGACAACTTCTTGACAGTACATTAGGAAAGTTAAGCAGATGAAGCAGGGCATACTAGTCTCACCTCATGGCAATTCCTAATTCCAACAGTACTATACAGGTAGGATTTTTTTGTACTATTTCCTGGTTTTACTATTTATTTTGTAGTCCCTGAAATGATATAGAATAAAGAAAGATCCTTAACCCAAGACAATTTGACAGAGCTACCTGTATTTGAGTTTTAAAAATTTCATGTGGCTATCTTTTGAATTAGCCATGTTCCTTGAAGAGCAAAAATCTCTTCATTATTCCACTTATATATAATGTTGTACTTATCTACTTCAGATAAAATATCCAATCTATGAGCCAAAACACAGTAACAGAGCTCACATCTGACTGTGAAAAGTTTGCCTGAACACATGGAAGTGGCACTGGAATGACAGATGGTTGTGAGCTGCCATGTAGGTACTGGGAACTGAACTTGGGTACTCTGGAAGAGCAGCCAGTATACTTTCAACCTCTGAGCCATCCCCCTGAAGCCCCTGAAACTTACTTTTAAGCACCAGTATGTATTTTATTTTCTAGTTCAGCAATCTCAAGTATTGAAAGGTTAAAAAAATACTCTTTTAAAGGTTTCACTTGTGTGATATGTGTGTATATGTGTATGTGTGAGTGTATATTAAGTCACATGTACGTAATTATAGGCAGAATCTAGAAGAGGGTATCAGATCCCATGGAACTGAAGTTACAGATGGTTTGTGATCTACCCAATGCAGGTGCTAAGAACCAAACTCAGATCTTGTAAAGAACACTTAAATCACTAAACTGAGTTCCCCCTCTAGTGCAAGAAATATTGGTTTTAATTGGCATATTACATGTTATAACTCACTCTTTTATCTTTTGTTTTGAGAGAAGAGTCATGTTCATCATGATTCTTTACCCTGGAAAACAAAAATATGCATTAATTTTAAACATGTATTATATTTTGTTTACTTCTAACAGCACACTGGAAATTACTAAAATTTCAGATTTAACTCTTTTACTAGTTTTAGCAATAGCTGGGTAATGACCAGGTTATTAATCCTTTTTGACCTCAGTTTTAAAAAATGAGTTTGAATAAAGGACTGATTTTTCAACTCTATGATCACAGTCATAATATTCAAATTACCAACCTTTTACATATTCACTTTAAAAATAAGTGCCTATGTAACAATACAGCTAGAGTAATCATGACAATGGGATCTTTTTTTTTTTTTTTTTTTTTTTTTTGGTTTTTTGAGACAGGGTTTCTCTGTGTAGCCCTGGCTGTCCTGGAACTCACTTTGTAGACCAGGCTGGCCTCGAACTCAGAAATCCGCCTTCCTGTGCCTCCCGACTCCCGAGTGCTGGGATTAAAGGCGTGCGCCACCACGCCCGGCGACAATGGGATCTTAATGCCCTCCTTTAATATGTCAAAAACTCAGACAGGATTAAGGGGAATTGTTATTTAAAAGAAAGTAAATGGAGCTAAATAGAATGTGATCTATTGAATTATAATTTTAAAAACTTACAATTTTAATGAATTATCCATACTGGCTTCTCTAGTTGTAGCTTGAAATTCTTGGATCTACATGGAAAATAAACAGAAACAAAGAAAAAAGACATGTCAAAAATAAGAGAAATACAAAGAAAAAAAATTATCAAAATCTAGTTTCTTTTATTTCAGGGAATAAGAATTGTTCATTAAAATCAGCTTTCCATAGTATTTGCTGTTTAAAGCTAAACACATGCAGAAAAGTAGACTGAGAGAAAACCAAATCTGAGTATGTTTATCACAGTAAGGACTAGTGTTTTTCTTGTGACAATGCTTTATGGTAAAAATCTCTCACATTCTCAGTGACTAGAACTTTTGCTGGACCTCACTCATATAGTAAATAATACATGTTGAAGTCACTTAAGACTGACCACTTACAAATTACTCAACCTTTTTTTTTTTCAACTTCCCTTTAAAGAAAACAATGTAACAAACGACTTTACTTGCCTTAGATTTCAACTTTTACAACCCAATACAATGTTTATCTGTAATCTTAAGGTATACACTCTTCCATGCCTCTGGCTCAGAATAAATGTGCAAGAACTCTAATAATCATTTGCTAAAGACTACAAAAATAGGAGGTTAAAAGCAGTCTTATAACACTGAACACAGTATATGGCTCTCTCTTGATAAAAATGTCAAACTCTGTTACAGATCTCTGTAAGCAGCCCTCATTCCTTCCCCAACATGATGCTCTCTAAGTTGTTCAATAAACATAGACCAAAAATGATTTTGTTAGGAGCACATTAACACAGAAACAGACACAAGGAGAGATTCACAGGACAACCTTCAGGCAGGCAAAGATTCAGACTCGTAAAACAGATAGAAGAAGATGTAAGAAATAGAATATGTTAAATAACAAGAGAAGCATTTTAGTTTCTTTTTCTTAATGGGACACAACACACTGCTGGTGATTCTGAGTTTCTTATTAATGCATTCAAACAGATAACAATTTTCTTTAAAGATCAAATCTAAGGTACTGGGAATTCCCAGTTAACTCATTTTTCTATATTAAAAAATAGAAAAATACTACCTAGATATACTTATGCTTGCTATCCAAATACACCATTTCATATTTTAAACACCTTAAAGTATATCTATCTCAAGATGCATCTCAAACATATGCTCATAACTGCATACAGCTGTAAGGTGACTACAGAAGAACTAAGCATAAAATCAGTGGATTTTTAGCTTACTCCAAGTTTTATGACAGGTTCATCAGCACCATTCAAGCTGAAATTATATACATCATTCCTGTAAAGAACAAAGATAAATGTTAGCATGACTGCATAAGGAAAACATCCAGTCTCTTCAAATAACAAACACTTATGAAAATGTACTCACAGTGGACATTCAGAAGTAACATTAACAACAGTTGTCTTCAGTTTTCTGTAACTCTTTCTCTGAACCTTTTGCAAAACATGAAGACATTTAAACATGAGATTGCAAGCTGCATCAGACTGAGTCACATGTACAACTCAATTGTGAAACATTTTCTAGTTGTGCATTCAAATATCTCAAATCTAGTATTTGTAACATGTTCTTTAGTAAGAATGAATCAGACTCATTGATCAGTGGAATAGAATTAAAAACTCAGAAATAAAACCACACACTTATGGTCACTTAATCTTTGACAAAGAAGCCAAAAATATACAATGGGGGAAAAAGCATCTTCAATAAATGGTACTGGTCTAACTGGCAGTCTGTAAATAGTAGAAAAGTGAAAATAGATTCATATTTGTCATCTTGTACAAAGATTCAAGTCCAAGTGGATCAAGAACCTCAACATAAAACCAGACACACTGAAACTAATAGAAGAGAAAGTGGGAAAGAGCCTTGAACTCATTGCCACAGGGGGAAATTTCCTAAACAGAATTCCAATGGCTCAGGCTCTAACTAAGATCAAGAACTGATAAATGGGACCTCATAAAACTGGAAAGCTTCTACAAGGCACAGGACATAGTCAATAGGACAAATCGGCAACCAACCCATTGGTTGTGGGAAAAAGTCTTCACTAACACACAACCAATAGAGGGCTAATATCCAAAATATATAAAGAACTCAAGAAGCTAGCCACCAAGAAACCAAACAACCCAATCAAAAAATGGGGTATAGAACTAAACAAAGACTTCACAACAAAGGACCCTCAAATGGCTGAGAAGCACTTAAAGAAATGTTCAAAGTCCTTAATGATCAGGGAGATGCAAATCAAAGTGACCCTGAGATTCCACCTTACACCAATCAGAATGGCTAAGATCAAAAGTTCAAGTGACAGCACATGTTGGCAGGGATGTGAAGAAAGAGAAACACTCTTCCACTGCTGGTGGGATTGCAAACTGGTACAACTTTGGAAATAAATCTAGAGTTTTTTCAGAAGACTGGAAATAGATCTACCTGGTGACCCAGGTATACCATTCCTGAGCATATACCCAAAAGATGCCCCACCATGCATGCCACAGGGGCACATGTTTCACTATGTTCATAGTAGCCTTATTTGTGATAGCCAGAAGCTAGAAACAACCTAGATGTCCCTCAATAGAAGAATGGACACAGAAAACGTGGTTCATTTACACAATGTAATACTACTCAGCTATTAAGAATGAGGACATTATGAGTTTTGCAGGCAAATGGATGGAACTAGAAAATATCATCCTGAGTGACAAAACTTAGACCCAAAAGGATATACATGGTATGTACTCACTACTAAGTGGGTATTAATCAAAATGTATAGAATTCCCAGGATACAATCCACAGAACTCAAGAAGGGCCCAAGTGAGGATGCCCCAATCCCACTTGGGAGGGAGAAGAAAGCAATCACAGATGGGTGGTAGGGAGAGAGAGACCTGGGTCAGAAAGGTGACAGGGAGGGGAATAAAGGAACATGATCAGGTATTGGGTGCTGAGGGGTAGGACAGAAGCCCTGAGAGGCAGCAGAAAGAATGGAAACAAGCAACATCAGGAGGTAGGAGGTTGGGCCCCAGGGAGTGGGTAGGTCTGCTGGGGTGGGGATGAGGGGGTGGGGATATCCTCTTGGTGATGAAGGTTGGGGGAGGAGGTATGAGATGTGGAATAGAGGGTAGACCGGGATTGGGTAAAGACTAAATTGTAAAAAGAGATTAAAGAATAAAAGAAAAGAATTGTTAACTCTCCCCCAAAAGAATGAATCAATTGCTTAAAACATCTCCCAACCAAACTTCTGTCCTGCAAAAATAGTTTAAAAACAAACAAAAAATCCTAGCAAGCCATTCTATGTCTCTACTCAATTCAATAAACACCAAGTAGCAGAGACAAAGGTTTCTGAGCAAGAATGTGATATGGTTAAAGTAATGTAAATATGGTTGAATGTGATATGGTTAAAGTAATGTAAATATGGTCGAATGTGATGAAAGGTCTGGCACAAAACATGCTATAACAAAAAGAAAACTATACATGACTAGTGTAATAACAAGCCAAGAACTGGAGAGCAGACCCTTGAAATTTAACAAGTGAACATATTAAAAAAAACTATAAATGATAAGTCAAAGAGGATCTGTACTTTTAAGCCTAAACAAACAATAAATATTTTAACAAAATCAAGATTCCAGGATTTGTCAGGATACATGGGATCAGCTAGCAAAACAAAAACCAGTAAGATATTGTGATAGACAATCCAGACTAAATCATAGACCAACTAAATGAAAATACTGGGTCCCTATTTGAAGCTATTTTTATGGTATGGGGGCTGTACCTAGTGCTGTAGACATGGTAGGCCAAGTGCTAGACACCACAGAGGTATATCCTTAGTTGTCTTCTTTTGAGACAGGGTCTCACTAAAAGTTATCTAGGTAGTCCTTAAACTTGTAATCCTTCTGCCTTAGCTTTCTGAGTAACTGGAATTATCTGAGTATACCATGTGGTCCAATTTAAAAAGAATGTTTTCTTTAGAAAACAGAAAGTTAAGGAACTATTTTAAGTAACTTGTGAAATTTGTCAATTGTTATAATCCATTTAGCAGTACTCTATAACTTTAAATCTAATTCCCTTTTCTTTTTTTTTTTCTAAAAAAAATATTCTTATTTTATGCACATTGTTGTTTTGCTTGCATGTATGTGTGAGGATATAGGATCCCCTGGAACAGGGGTTACAGACGGTTGTGAGCTGCCATATGGTTGCTGGGAATTGAACCCAGGTCCTATGGAAGAACAGCCAGTGCTATTAAACTCTGAGCCATCTCTCTAGCCCTACCCCCAATTCCATTTTATAACTATTATTTTAGTGCTTACAATCAAATATTGATTCTGACTGTAGAAACTGGTGAAATTAAGCAGCACCTACCTTATTGAGCTTCAGGTCAGGTTTCTTTGAAAATCCACTACAAAAAAATAGTGACAATATTTTTTTTCCAATTTTTTTATTAGGTTATTTTCTTCATTTACATTTCAAATGCTATCCTGAAAGTCCCCTATACACACCCCCTGACTCCTGCTCCCTTACCCACCCATTCCCACTTCTTGGCCCTGGCATTTCCCTGTACTGGGGCATATAAAGTTTGTAAGACCAAGGGGCCTCTCTTCACAATGATGGCAAACTAGGCCATCTTCTGCAACATATGCAGCTAGAGACACGAGCTCTGGGGGTACTGGTTAGTTCATATTGTTGTTCCACCTATAGGGTTACACACCCCTTCAGCTCCTTGGGTACTTTCTCTAGCTCTTCCATATTTAAGGAATGACTCAGTTATCAGTAAAATGTTTTTCGTAAACACTATTATAAATATTAAGACATATCTGAACTACTAAATGACTATGCTAAAAAAAAATGGGCACCAACACAAACTTAAAATCTCTTTTCAGTCTGATAGTTTCCTTTTTTTTTTTTTTTTCTCGAGACAGGGATTTCTCTGTATAGCCCTGGCTGCCCTGGAACTCACTTTGTAGACCAGGCTGGCCTTGAACTAAAAAATCGGCTTACCTCTGCCTCCCAAGTGCTGGGATTAAAGGCGTGCGCCACCACTGCCTGGCTGATAGTTTTCTAATATAACAACTATAATGATCATAGTTAAAATCTAAGTTGCATCAATAACATAGGAAGAAGTGCTAGACACTGTAAAAGGTATAGTTAATTCAGGAAAGTAGCTTTTTTTTTTTCTTACTACACAAAGGCCAGAGTGAATTTAAACATGAATGAACAATCTCACAGGCTATAAATGGATGTTTATGATAAGAACAATATTTCAAAAATATTGCAAACAAGAAATACTATATATTGCAAACAAGAAATACTAGCTAATATAATTATTTCAGCTCACTGAAACCCCATACCTCATTAAGCAATAAATTTTTAGCACACTTTATTATTAGGGTTCTATAAATAAAATTCTAAGTTGTTTATGTCTCATAGATTTCTCTCCGAATGCCACACTTTATTGTTTCATACTTTTGACATTTTATACAATATAATCACACTCTAGAATGTTCTATGTCTTATAATTTGCTACTATTAGTAATAACAAATTAGTAATTATTTTCTAGTAGAAAGTTATATTATTCAAATGTGTCCCTAAAACCTTTTATCATACTGTGCAAACCTATTTAGTTTTATCTGTCAAAAATACTACTATCTCAACTTCTGATTATACCTGCCATCCTGAGGCTCCTTCAGTTTTCTTGTTGACATCATGCTATCACTTGGGTTATACCGCCTACTAATTTGGTTTATCAAGGATTCTGATGCACCAGTAAATCTTTTCCCTTTTGAATTTTCTCTCTGAAACAATTAGAAGTTACTTTATAACTACCAGTTAAAGTTCAAGGGAAAATAAAAGCTGAAAGAAAGTTAAACAAATCTGCTTCTATGGAGACCTACAAAAAATATAAGAAGTTGGAAATTAATAAGTCTGAACTTTATACAGCAGTCTAAACCATTCTACCCACATACAGAGCTGTACTAAATGCTGTACATATTTTGGTATATAGTTTTTAAAGTTATTATACATGAAAATAAAGTACTTCAGGGGAAAAAGACAGTTCTTTGAAAACATCAGTAAAATGGGCAACCTACTAGCAAAGTTAACTAAGAACTAAAAGAATTATATGGAAAATTGCTAACCAGTAATGAAGAGTCCATCATTCTCAATCACAATGGCAGGAAAATAATTTGAGGAAAATTTTTGACTCTATGTCTACCACTCTGATAACAAATGAGGTGGACTAGCTCCTTGAGTGATATAGTTGTTTTTGTGTTTTGTTTTTTGTTTTTTTAAATGCAGGCAAAGAGAAATGGGACATTTGAGGAAACCTCCATTTGTGGATTCAACCATTAGTTAACTTTCCATAACAAAAGGCACCAGATCTAGGTGGGTTTATTAGTGACTTCATTTAATGGAGAAATTATATCATATTCTCCCCCAATATACCCATTAGCTCTCATAAAGACAGATAGCAAATCAAATCCAATACATGAGAAGAACTGCACAACAGAAACAAGTAGAACTTACTCCTGATATACACGGCTATGTCAACATTAAAACAATGCCTATCATCTCTCATCTCAGATTGCCTGAGTGAGAAAAGTACCATCAACAGACCAATAGATGCACAACTAATAAAATGATAATAAAAGAAAATCTCAGCAAACTAATAGGAGATTTCCACATATAGATAAAACACACATACACTATAGTGTACACATGAAATGTCCTCCTAAAAGGCTCATGTTGAAGGCTTTAACCAACTAGTAGCACTAACTGAGAGATGTCACTGGATCATAACAGTGTTAATCTCATCAATGGATTACTTTACTGATAAATTCACAGTTGATTGAGTGGGTTAAGAAGTAGGAGATACCTTTATGGAAAAAATAAGTTATCTAGGGATAACTCTTTGACAGGTATAACTTATCCTCAAGCCCCCTTTTCTTCCTCGCCATCCCTTTGTTTCTACTTCTTCGTCACTATGGAGGTGAGGTGTTTCGTTACACCATGTTCTCCCCCTGCTAAGAGCCACAGACCGAATCTTTCAAACTATGAAACAAACAAAAAAAATCTTTTCCTTGGGTATTTGGATCACAATGATAGAAAAGCTGACTAATAGCCATTAAAAATAACTCTTTCAGAGGACCTGGGTTCAGTTCCGAGCATGCACATGGCAGCTCACAGCTATCTAGTAACTCTAGTTCAAGGATTAACATGTTCTTCTGGCCCCAATGTCAGTGTATGTATATGGTCACATAGAAACATTCAGGCAACACACTTATAGACATACATGTTTTTCAAACTGCAAAATTACAAAGAAGTTAAAAATAGCATCATACTCTGAGGAACTAGATCCTTTAATAATATGAGAGGCAAAATACTTAGTAACCATTGCTTTTCAGAATCATACTGGAAACCCAGCTAACTCAATAAATAATAATAAAAGAATTAAAGTATCATGGGTAATCTTAATGTTTATTTATAAAATTCCCCAAGTGTCTTTTGGACCTGACATATGTGAAAAGACTAAGGCTCTATTGAAGTGGGTTTGTTCACTGTATATGTCTGTTGAGGTTCTTGATTCTGTGGTGTCGATCATTTGCCTGTGTTGGCATTCCAATTCTGTCTTGATGACTGCAGCTTTTTAGTCAGTTTATAGCACTGTTAGTTCTCCCTGTCACTCACTGGCTATCAGGAGCATTTGAAGTTGAATTTATTTCTAACAGAAAGGTTGCTGGGATTGCATTAAAGTCATAAAGTCAAAATGTCTCAACTTTGAAAATAATTTATAACATGTGTAGAATATATTTTGGATTTCTTTAGATTCCTTTTATTAGAGTTCTGTAGTTTTTCTCTTGTATAGTTTTATATAATAATTTTATTTGGGGTCGCTACTAAAAATTGCTTGTTTCTGGAACAGTGATGGCCTTCTGTATTTTAATCTTGCACCTTACAACTTTACTATTAATGATTAGCATTTATGGAGTCTAGAAAATTCCTGAAAAAATTAAAGTACTACATATTAAGAATTATCACCACTAGAATTTTAGGTAATTTAGTTTAAAAAAATTCTAATAACACTTAAATACATAAGGTCTCTTGATTTTACATTTTCTTGGGTCAGACATACGGATTTTGAAAGCTAACAAAAAGTAGTATGTTAATTATTTTGATGTCTGTGTTTAAAAACAGTTATTATAAGCCGGGCATGGTGGTGCACGCCTTTAATCCCAGCACTTGGGAGGCAGAGACAGGCAGATTTCTGAGTTTGAGGCCAGCCTGGTCTACAAAGTGAGTTCCAGGACAGCCAGGGCTATGCAGAGAAACCCTGTCTCGAAAAACCAAAAAACAAACAAACAAAAAAACCAAGTTATTATTTACTATCCCTTCTTGACAGATGTGATACTAGCTTGCTAAAATGTAACAAAAATGAACCTCTCTAAAAGCAATGTCTGACAACTTCAGATCTTCCAGGATAACAGGAAAGCCTTGAATCACTGACTGAGCTACTGAGGATCTCTTCAGTGCTGATCTAGTAAACAAAAGGCAATGTCTGCCAGGAGCCATCAAGGAGAAGCTAAAAACTAGTAGGTGATCCTCCTGAGATGGTTCTGCCATGGATTGTCAAAATTAATGACAGATTTGCTTCTCTAGGCAAGGCTGAGAAGATTTCATTTTAGGAAAGATTCTTGCTTTTCCTGTTATTATTAAACATATGTAACAATCACTAGGTATTAGCCCACCCTTTTGAGCAGATCTCTGTAGAACAAAGATGTATTGTCTTGTAGTAATGCTATATAGAAAAAAAGATGATTTCTTAATTCTTGATGATCCTATAAAAATTCCTAAAATTTTATTAATAATTATTAATCTCTTTTATAATAGGACTGCTATTAAGTCCTTTCTGATGTCAAAACTACATTGAAAACTCTGCCAGTCTTCAAATGTCACAGGTTAATTGCTCCTGAGATAGCAAGAGGGCATCTACAACTTAGAGCACATTCCAAGATGTTTTAAAAAAATTAACCAAAGGTCATAAAAAGGGAACTGAGGATTTACTATAGGGGCTAAGACAAAAGATAAAATATTGACTGGGTTTATCTATACAAAAACTTCAATGATAACTTAATTATGTTTTTTAAGGAATGCTTAGCCAGATAATTATTCTTAGTGAATATGCATGTATATGTTTTCTGTTGTAAATTTCTTATTCAATTTCTGATTTATTTGAACTTATGTTTAAACTTGTGAAATTTTTACCATGTGATCATGTATTCTGAAAGATGTGTAAGTGCTGAGGACAAAGACAGGAGACAGAACTGAAAAGAAATTAGAAGTATAGGCATTGAGAGAAAGAGCATTTGGAGAAAAGGAATTGGGAGTAAGGAATTCGAAGCAAGGGCATTGTTAACATTAGAGCAGGAGGAAAGAGCAAGATTAGGAGAAGAGTGCAGATAGAACTCTTTAAACAGAAATGAAAAACTTTTTAAAGAGAAGAACATTTTAGAAGAACTTTCTTAGAGAAATTTCATAGAAAACTTTTTACAGAGAACTTTTTAGAGAGAACTTAGAAATAAAGATTAAAATCAATTTTCAATGTGTCCCTTTGTCTTCCTGTAACTTCAACTAGCAGGCTGGGAGTTAGAGCCACACAGTTCCTGCAGAGATAGAACAAAGGCTATATTATTTAACCCCTTCTGTTTTACTATGAGGTGCTAAACTCCTGAGACTACAGCTGCTGGCCTCAGAGGAACTCAGCAAATAACTATAGGAGACTGATCCACCTCAGAAAGATCAGGAAAAAATGATACAGAAAAAACAGCAATATTAGAGAAAATAATTTGATTTAAAGAAACATAACTTACAGAAGGTTGTTATGTTGGAGTTTTGATATTATGATAAATACTTAAGAGAACTTAAAAGGATAAAAATTATTTTCCCCCCATGGTTTCAGAGATTGTATTTCCTAGCCTCTCTTGGCCTTGTCACTTTAGTAATGAAGTTATGTTGAAAATCATAGCAGCTACAGTGTGGCAGAAGAATCTGTTTACTTTTACTTCACAGCAACTACAAAGCAAGCAAGAGAAACAGAAGGAAGAAGCCAGAGTAAAACATACTCTGCAAAAGTGCCTCCAGTAATCTGCTTCCTCCAACCAAGTCCCTCTAATAGTCCGTACAGTATGGATGCATCAATTACCTAATCCATTGATGAAGTTACTGTCCTCATGAGCTAGTCAACTCTCAAAGATTGGATTCACTAGCTGGGACCAAGCTTTCAAGGCACAGCATTTGGGGACATTCTACTATACCTTAACAGATGCTCAGTCAGGTTTCTATGCTCCAAGAAAAAAAATTACATGCAAATTCTGTGAAACAGTCTTAACCTTTCTTTTACATAAAAATGAAGCCACCAACAACATCACTACCACCAACAACACACTTATTTTGTTTACCATTTGTGCTGGTTATTCATCAGCTTAAAAGAGATATAGTTAATTGGGAAGAGGAACCTTGATGGGGTTGCCTCCATCAGATTGCCTGTGGGGCAATTTATTTATTAATGACTGATATGAAGGGGCCCAGTTCACTATGAGTGGTGTCAACCCTGGCAGGTGGTCCTGGGTCTGTGTAAGAAAGCAGGCTGAGTGAGCCATGGAGAATGAGCCCTGACTTCTCTTCATAATACATTGTAATCTGTAACAAACTCTTCCCCAAGTTCATTTTGGTTATGTGTACATCACCGTGATAGAAGGCAAACTAGGACAGTTGGAGGCCTTACTTACAGCACACACAATAGCCACTCACAGAAAAGAAGCATTAAAAAAGACCAGAACAGTTCATATACACTGATATGCCTGTATACCAATCTTGTTCCACAAGTCTGTGTTAGGGAGGTGAACTGGGAGCTTAAGGAAGCATTTAGGAACTGAACTAAAAAACAAGGCATTTATCTATTTCAAGTCGGTAGCAATCAATTAAGCCTCTGTGTAAGAAATTAATACATCCAACACTCACCACTGGTATTTCTTCTAGCTCACATGAAGTAAGTTCAGACATCAGTTCCTTTCTTGATTTTGTATGATTCCTCATGCTTTCTCTAGAAGGGCTTTTATCACAGATAGTAGTATTCACATCTTTTGACAATACACATGTCTTCTTATAGATGAGTGATTCTTCAGTTGTCTTATTTAGGAGTACTGATTTATAAGTAGTTTCAGATTCAATATGCCAATCATTCTTCTTTGCATTTGCAGTATTTTTCTTTTGTGAATATTTAGGATGATTTTGTTCTTGAATGTTTCTTTCACAAAATTCTGCTTCAATTGACTTGTTACACTTGATTACATCTTTACTATATTTTACCCTTTGTGTTTCTTCAGAATCATCATCTGATACTGATTTTTGTTTAGTGCATTTTTTGTTGATACCAGTATCTAGTGAAAGAATGAGAAAGTCTTCTACAATGAATATATTGGTAACATCTAAAGTTTTTCTGTAAACAAAATTGTTAGGTATTTAAGATAAGTGTGTTGTTGCCCTAAACACTACTGTATTAACTGGAAAGCCTGTTTTCACCTTGGTTAAAAGTGTCTCCTGGTAAAGCACAGTCTCTCTGGTTATTGCAGAGTTGGATAGTTGTTACAGGTGTCCAACATGCCCATCTGGAATGTGTTTTATTTTTTGAGACGTCTAAAACACCAGGCAATCTAGAAAACAATGTATTTACTCAATATAGTATCAAACATTAGTGCATGAGTTTTAAAGACTTGATGCTTTTATATAATACTCAAATGTTTGTTGAGAAAATGCTAAGCAATTAAGTATGAAAAATTATCATACAGCATGTAAAAATTATATAAATTATCAGGTTAAAAATACTAGAAAACTACCATTTCTGTTACTGCACAGCTACATACCTAAGTACATCTTTGCATATCCTATCTTATTGTGAATTAATCAAAATCATACAGTGGAAAAAGAAAGCATCTTCAACAATGGTGCTGGTCTAACTGGCAATCTGCATGTAGAAGACTGCAAATTGATCAATATTTATCTCCTTGTACAAAGCTCAAGTCCAAGTGGATCAAGAACCTCAACATAAAACCAGATACACTGAATCTGATAAAAGAGAAAGTGGGAAATAGCCTCCAACACATTGGAACAGGGGGAAATGTCCTGAATAGAACACCAATGTCTCAGGCTCTGAGATCAACAATTGACAAATGGGACCACATGAAACTGAAAAGCTTTTATAAAGCAAAGGACACTGTCAATAGGACAAAATGACAACCAGCAGATAGGGCTAATTGGATAGAGGGCTAATATCTAAAATATATAAAAAATAAAATAAAATCCCCTCAAGAAGTTAGACTCCAGAAAACCAAATAACCGAATTTAAAAATGGGGTACAGAACTAAACAGAATTTTCAATTGAGGAATCTTGAGTGGCTGAGAAGCACCTAAAGAAATGTTCAACATCCTTAGTCATCAGGGAAATGCAAATCAAAATGACCCTGGTATTTCACCTATACCAATAACAATGGCTAAGACAAAAAATCAGGTGACAGCAGATGTTGGCAAGGATGTAAGAAAAAAGGAACACTTCTCCACTGCTGGTGGGATTACAACTCTGGAAGTCGGTCTGGTGGTTCCTCAGAAAATTGGAAATAGATCTACTTGAAGACCAAGCTATGCCACTCCTGGGCATATACCCAAAAGATGCCCCACCATATTAAGAGGACATACCCACTACTATCTCCATAGCAGCAGCCTTATTTAGAATAGCCAGAAGCTGGAAACAACCCAGATGTCCCTCCAACCCAAGAATGGATACAGAAAATACGGTTCGTTTTCACAATAAAAAACTATTCAACTATTAAAAACATGGACATCATGAATTTTAAAAGAGTAAATGGATGGAACTAGAAAATATCATCCTGAGTAAGGTAACTCAGACTCAAAAGGACACACATAATATGCACTCACTGATAAGTGGCTTTAGCCAAAAAGTTCAGAATACCCATGATACAACCTATAGAGGCTTAATGAGAAGGAAGACCAAAGTGTGGCTGCTTCAAACCCACTTAGATGGGCAACAAAATAATCATGGGAGGCAGAGAGAGTTAGGTACCTGGGTGGAAGAAGGGAAGGAAGAAAAGGAAGGGCAGGCAGGATCAGGCATGGGATGAGCCAGGAGGGATACTCAGAGAGCCAGAGGAATAAAATGAAATATGCAGCAGTGGGGGTTAGGGGACAGGGGAACCTCTAAAAAGTCCCAGATACCTGGGATGTGAGAGGACTCAATGGGGATGACATTAGTCAAAATACCCTACAGAGGGGAGATCAAACCTGAAGAGACTACCTCCAGTAGATAGATATGGCCCCCAGTTGAGGCAGGGAGCTACCCACCCAACTTCAAATTTTTTAACCCAGAATTGTTCCTATCTAAAGAAAAGGCAGGGACAAAAACTGAGCAGTGACTGAAAGAAAGGTCACCCAGTGACCAGCCCAACTTGGAATCCACCTCATGCATGCACACCAAATCCTTACACTATTAACTGATGCCATGTTGTGTGTACAGACACGAGCCTGGCATGGCTGTCTTCTGAGAGGCTCTACCAGCAGCTGACTGAAACAAACGCAGATACTTATAGTCAACCATTGGATTGAGTTTGGGGACCAATATGGAAGAATTAGAGGCAGAACTGAAAGAGCTGAAGGGGATTGCAACCCCATAGGAAGAACAATAGTATCAACTAATCCTCAGAGCACTGAGAAACTAAGCCAAAAACCAAGGAGCATACCTGGGCCTGTTTGTGGCCCCAGGTACATATGTAGCAGAAGACTGCCTTGTCTGGCCTCAGAGGGAGAGGATGCACTTAGCCCTGTGAAAAAATTGATGCCCCAGGGAAGAGGGATGCTGGTGGCAGTAAGCAGCAGGTGGGAGTACCCTCTCAAAGGTGGGGGAAGGGATGGGGTAAAGAACTAGAGGACAGGATACTGGAAAGGAGGGGTCAACATTTGGAATGTAAATAAATAATAAAGATTTAAAAAAAAATAAAGACACTAAACTCAAAAAAAAAATGATTCCACACTCTAGTATTTTAAATCTCTTTTGGCAAGAACTTCAAGTTTCAAAAAGAAATCAAAGATCTCATAAGATAGACAGATCTCCCATGCTCAGGGATTGGCAGAATGAGCATAGTAAAAATGGCCATCTAACAAAAGCAATCTACAGATTCAATACAATCCCCATCAAAATCCCAACACAATTCTTCAAAGACATGGAAAGAACAATTCTCAAATTCATCTGGAAAAGTAAAAAACCCAGAATAGCAAAAACAATTCTTAATAATAAAAGAACTTCTGGGGTAATCACGATCCCTGACCTCAAGCTCTACACCAGAGCAATAGTGATAAAAAATACATGGTATTGGTACAGAGACAGACATGTTGATCAATGGAATAGAATTGAAGACCCAGAAATAAAACCACACACTTATGGTCACTTGATCTTTGACAAAGAAGCCAAAAATATACAATGGGGGAAAAAAGCATCTTCAATAAATGGTACTGGTCTAACTGGCAGTCTGTAAATAGTAGAAAAGTGAAAATAGATTCATATTTGTCATCTTGTACAAAGATTCAAGTCCAAGTGGATCAAGAACCTCAACATAAAACCAGACACACTGAAACTAATAGAAGAGAAAGTGGGAAAGAGCCTTGAATTCATTGCCACAGGGGGAAATTTCCTAAACAGAATTCCAATGGCTCAGGCTCTAACTAAGATCAAGAACTGATAAATGGGATCTCATAAAACTGGAAAGCTTCTACAAGGCACAGGACATAGTCAATAGGACAAATCGGCAACCAACCCATTGGTTGTGGGAAAAAGTCTTCACTAACACACAACCAATAGAGGGCTAATATCCAAAATATATAAAGAACTCAAGAAGCTAGCCACCAAGAAACCAAACAACCCAATCAAAAAATGGGGTATAGAACTAAACAGAGACTTCACAACAAAGGACCCTCAAATGGCTGAGAAGCACTTAAAGAAATGTTCAAAGTCCTTAGTGATCAGGTAGATGCAAATCAAAGTGACCCTGAGATTCCACCTTACACCAATCAGAATGGCTAAGATCGAAAGAGAAACACTCTTCCACTGCTGGTGGGATTGCAAACTGGTACAACTTTGGAAATAAATATAGAGTTTTTTCAGAAGACTGGAAATAGATCTACCTGGTGAACCAGGTATACCATTCCTGGGCATACACCCAAAAGATGCCCCACCATGCATGCCACAGGGGCACATGTTGCACTATGTTCATAGCAGCCTTATTTGTGATAGCCAGAAGCTAGAAACAACCTAGATGTCCCTCAATAGAAGAATGGACACAGAAAACGTGGTTCATTTACACAATGTAATACTACTCAGCTATTAAGAATGAGGACATTATGAGTTTTGCAGGCAAATGGATGGAACTAGAAAATATCATCCTGAGTGACAAAACTTAGACCCAAAAGGATATACATGGTATGTACTCACTACTAAGTGGGTATTAATCAAAATGTATAGAATTCCCAGGATACAATCCACAGAACTCAAGAAGGGCACAAGTGAGGATGCCCCAATCCCACTTGGGAGGGAGAAGAAAGCAATCACAGATGGGTGGTAGGGAGAGAGGGACCTGGGTCAGAAAGGTGACAGGGAGGGGAATAAAGGAACATGATCAGGTATTGGGTGCTGAGGGGTAGGACAGAAGCCCTGAGAGGCAGCAGAAAGAATGGAAACAAGCAACATCAGGAGGTAGGAGGTTGGGGGGGGGGCTCTTGAATGTACCAGAGACCGGAGGTGACACACTCTCAGGACTGAAAGGGAGGGACCCCTTAGATGAAATGCCCTACAGTGGGGAGAGGGAACTTGTAGAGTCCACCTCCAGTAGAAAGACAGGGCATCAAGAGTAGGAGTGGAGTTGCCATCCCACAGTCAAAAACTCTGACCCATAATTGTTCCTATCTGAAAGAACTTGGAGAAAATGGAGAAGAGCCTGAGCGAAAGGAGGTCCAGTGACAGGCTCAAATTGGGATCTAGCTTGGGGGAGGAGGCCCCAAGGCCTGACACTGTTACTGAGGCTATGGAGCATTTACAAAAAGCGACCTATCATGACTGCCTTCCAAAAGGCCCAACAAGCAACTGAAATAGTCAGATTCAGATATTTACACCCAACCAATGGACAGAAGCTGGTGATCCCTGTGATTGAATTAGGAAAAAGCTGGAAGAAGCTGAGGAAGGGGACAGCCCCATAGGAAGACCAGCAGTCTCAACCTGGACCCCCAAGGTTGATCAGACACTGAGCGACCAACCAGGCAGCATACACCAGCTGATATGAGGCTCCCAACACATATATAGCAGAGGACTGTTGCGTCTCAACTCGGTCAGAGAAGACGCAACTAACTCTCGAGAGACTTGGGGTGTGGGGAGATCTGGTGGGGTTGGGGGGTGGGGACATCCTCTTGGAGACAAGGGCTGGGAGGAAGTGGTGTGGGATGTGAAATAGTTGGAGGGTGGACCGGGAGGAGGAAAAAGTCTGGACCGTAATAAAAGTTTAAAGAATTAAAAACAAACACCACAGCTGGAAAGAAAATGGAAAGCCTATTCCTCATTGTCCTATAACCTAACAATTAATGTTATGACTGACATTGCATTCTGATAATATAAAGGCCTTTCTTTCAAATCTGTTAACTACAATTTTATTCATCCAAAACAATATGAACAAATACTAAGTGGTCTGATGGACACTGTCATACTCACACAGGCTTGTCTACTTTTTCCACTGCAGATACATTAGACAGAATATCCTCAATTTCATCTAAACAAAAAGAAAACAATTGTATTTTCATTTTTTCCACACAGTTGGAAGACTAAAGTGAGAGTCTAATCCTATACAAACTCACATTTGGGGATGAGAACATTGATCTTGCACCCTCCTCCCTCTCAGACACAAACTTCGTAGCAGCAAGATTTATATAGTTTAAAAGAGAGTCATCCCATCAACATTTCTTTCTATAATGCCAGCACAGTTATTACACACACACACACACACACACACTTACTTATTTTTGCAGGTGTACTCAACACTGCCTAAAATTAACTCCAAAAAGGACTTACTGAAATTTTGGTCTGGGGATTCATTATCCTCATATTGTTTGTTTTGTATGACTGCAGTAGTTTTGTTATGCTATTAACAGAGAAAATATATATGTAAACATAAATTAAGGTATTATATGAACTCAACTTTTCAAAGACCATTAAGGTTTGAAAATGTAAGTTTGCCTTATGAAAATTAGATGGTATACATATTTTATGAATGTTATGCACATTCTTAAGACCATTGTCTATCTTAAACACAAGAAAATAGGACTGGAGAGTTGTTAAAATCACTGGCTACTCTTCCAGAGGTTTTAAGTTCAATTTCTAGCAACCATATGATGGCTCACCATCCTCTACAGTGTGGTCTGATGCCCTCTTCTGGCATGCAGATAGAGTACTCATATACAAAATAAATAAATCTAAAACAAGAAAATAACTTGTACTGCAGGCTAGGAGGCAGATGATTCTACAAATTTCCTATTCTTATCTCAGAGCCAATACACTTAAAATTATGATTTCTAGAATCTCCAGAAACATGTCTCCCATTGCTATAGATTTCATACTCTATTCTTTTTTGAAAATGTTAAGAGCTGAAATTTATGAAATATTAAATAATTAAAAATGTTGACCATTTCCCAGGTAATTTCTTTTCCTGTATCAATCTTTCTATAGCCACAAATTCATCCTACCATCACTATCAGCAAACTATATTTCATAGCTCTTATATATATGCTACATATTTTACCTTAGGTGTGCTCTCTGTGCTATTAGTCATTGTACAATACTCAGGACTATGCCATAAAATAAGAAAAATAGTGACTTTATTAAACAAGCTAGACAATGTAAACCATTACTCTGACTACGTTTTGCAATATATTCAACTCTTTGGACATTTATCTTTCTGGGCGCAATAATTTAAGTTAGTGTTCATCTTTGGGGGTAGGCTTCTGCCTCTTCAGTGGGTTCTCATTACATTCTATGTGTATATCTGAAGATGCTTGTGCTATGAGTACATCAGTCTTAAGAATCTTTCAAACCCATGCTAGACCTTGAGATACTTAAGGACATACCCTACTGTGATCTCACATTTCTAGTCTCCTCACAGCAGACACAGGTTTGTATAATAAAAGGGTGACAGAAAGTCCCTTTCTCCTAGCAATGTGTAAGTTTCAGAAATAGTGAAGTAAATACTTTAGAATTTTGATGTAAGCACAATATATCATGTGCCATAAGGACCTTTTCAAGGATAACTGGTATTTAGAAAAACATGTCGTTTTCTAAATAACTAGAGTTTGTGTTTGGAAAAGAAGGCAGCTCAGTATGGATTTCAAAAATAACTTGTTAAAATTTTATTTTAACACATAGCATCCTTACGTTGGCTCTATTATTCCATCTTTTTCTTCCATCGGATTGTCTAGATTTGAGTGACACAGCATAATCCATTCCACTTACTGATGTTTTAGAAACAGCTTTCTCAGCAGAATTTATTGCTTGCAGTGGTTCCCTACTTCTTTGTGGTGTTGCTAAAAGAACAAAGACAGCAGCTGTTTTTCCTGTTATTACAGGGGTACTTTCAGGTGAGAAAGGTGAGAGATGGAGGGTGTCAAGACAGTTCCTGGGTTTCTGGCTTAAATGTGTAAGTGTACACTATGCCATTTAACAAGAGGAGAAAAAAATCATTAAGAAGGATTCAGAGAATTATTCATATTGTAAACTGCTAATTTGAGAAGTCTGTCATTCACAAAGCTGTCACCAAGCGGGCAACTAGGATTTTTGGATGGCAAGGTCATTATTAAGTTGCCATCAAAGCAACTAGTACTAGAATGTAACAGGTACTATGTCAAAATTTCACATCATTATTTGTTTAATGAATGATTTTTATATAATCCTTTAAACAACTGATAAGGTATTTTGGTTCCATGGGTTGGAAAATAAATTGATTCTGAATTTTCCCAGGGAATACTGTGTGTCAAGTATAAATCTGGCAGTAAAGAACTAAACAAAACCAAAGTATGTATACTTCATTCCTTCTTAGAATAGAGAACAAAACACCCATGAAAGGAGTTACAGAGATAAAGATTGGAGCTAAGATGAAAGGATGGACCATGCAGAGATTACCCCACCTGGGGATCCATCCCATAATCAGCCACCAAATCCAGACATTATTGCATATGCCAGCAAGATTTTGATGAAAGGACCCTGATATAACTATCTCGAGTGAGGCTATGCTAGTGCCTGACAAACACAGACAGGGATGCTCACATTCATCTATAGGATGGAACACAGAGCCCCCAATGGAGGAGCTAGAGAAATTACCCAAGGAGTTGAAGGGGTCTACAACCCTTTAGGCTGAACAACAATATGAACTAAATAGTACCCACAGAGCTCATGTCTCTAGATGCATATGCAGCAGAAGATGGCCTAGTCGGCCATCACTGGGAAGAGAGGCCCCTTGGTCTTACAAACTTTCTATGCCCCAGTACAGGGGAATGCCAGGGCTAGGAAGTGGGAGTGGGCGGGTGGGGGATCAGGGCAAGGGGGGGGGGTATAGGGAACTCTTGGGATAGCATTTGAAATGTAAATATCTAAAAAGAAAAAAGAACTAAATCCAAGAAACTTAAAAACTCCAACACTATGTCTTTTCTTTTTTTCAGATATCTTCTTTGAAAAATTTTTATTAGATATTTTCTTTATTTACATTTCAAATATTATTCCCTTTCCTAGTTTCCCCTCCGAAAATCCCCTATCCCGTTCACACTCCCCCTGCTCCCCAACCCATCCACTCCAATTCCTGGTCCTGGCATTCCCCTATACTGGGAAATAGAACCTTCACAGGACCTAGGGCCTCTCCTCCCATTGATGACCAACTAGGCCATCCTCTGCTACATATGCAGTTAGAATCACAGGTTCCACCATGTAGTTTTGTTTTTTTTTTTGGATAGTGATATAGTTCCAAGGAGCTCTGGGGGGTACTAGTTAGTTCATATTGATGTTCCTCCTATGGGGCTTCAGACCCCTTCAGCTTCCTGGGTACTTTCTCTAGCTTCTTCATTAGGAGCGAGATCCCAATTGGAGCTCTGTCCAATGGATGATTGTAAGCATCCACATCTGTATTTGCCAGGCACTGGCATAGCCCCTCAGGAGACAACTATATTAGACTCCTGTCAGCAGGCTCTTGTTGGCATCTGCAATAGTGTCTGGGTTTGGTGTCCAACACTATTTCTAATCACTATGTTATGATGCCTCCTGCTTAATTCATGATAAACTACTAACACAGAATATTAATATTTTTTAAATTGCTTAAGTTGATAAATTTTCTAGTTAGAAGATACTGTGATTCATAATTTTATCAATTTTGTATTGAGAATTTTCCTGAATTAAAAATTCATCTTTTAAAATACTTAATTGAAATCTTGAAAGACAATGTAACACTTACATGTGTTGATTAAGAGTATTGGGCTTCGCACAGTGTATCTGTCTGTATCGGGAACAATCATTGATGCTTCAGACATTTTCTTTCTGCTAGGCGTAGTAATCTTAAACCATGAGAAACAGTCACAATAAATACACATTATGTTTAAACATTAAATCTGTTATTCACATTGTTTTGCCTTGACTACATGCAAAAGGTTAAGGATTTTTTAAAATACAATATCCCTCATATTTCTGTGTTTTAGGCTAATTGAAATGGTGTCATCTTCATGGCTGCTAATAAATAGACAAATATATACTTTTAAAAAATATTTATAGATCACTATGAGCACATACAATATAGTGCCTTTATATACTAGCTGAAAATATTTTATAAATATTTAACTAACCAATGACTTGTGGTTTTCAGTATTTTATGAAGATGATGTTTACATATACAAGTATTTAAAACTATTTTGAATGCTTTCAACATGTTAAGCACCCTTTAATATTTTCCTTCATAAACTAATTATAGGAATTCACTGCCAATTATTCTACGAAAGGGTTGAATTCCCCACACCACTCCAGAGTGATTCCTAAAAGTAACTGAAATTGGTAAGTAGAACCAGGGAATAGAGAGGACACAAGTTTCAGAGAGTACCACATAAATAAGCTGCCTCAGTGTATGATGAAAAGAACTTGCCGGGCATGGTGGCACATGCCTTTAATCCCAGCACTTGGGAGGCAGAGGCAGGCAGATCTCTGAGTTCGAGGCCAGCCTCGTCTACAGAGTGAGTTCCAGGACAGCCAAGGCTACACAGAGAAACCCTGTCTCAAAAACAAAAACAAAAACAAACAAACAAACAAACAAAGTTTGCCCTTTATGTTAGAACCAAAACAATGATAGAAACAAGAACAAATGGGGGAAAGTAGCTATTCTATGTCTCTCCAATTTAGGATTTACAAATACAGCATAATACACATAACTTGCTAAAAATCCTTGCTTCTTTTTGCATATGTGAAAGATGGAAAAAAATCAAAATGCTATATTGGTCAAGGCAATACTATATGTACTCCAGAGGTTTTAGCTCTGTTTCCTTCAACAGTGACTGATCGGTGGTCGTTTAATAGA
The DNA here is from genome assembly GCA_902729485.2 of Mus minutoides. Taxonomy (NCBI): domain Eukaryota; kingdom Metazoa; phylum Chordata; class Mammalia; order Rodentia; family Muridae; genus Mus; species Mus minutoides. The sequence continues at coordinate 1,477,541 of LR749662.1, forward strand.
GTAAATCATTAGACACCATATCTACCTCATCCTGGATGTTTTTCCGGTCATCCTGGATGCTGCTATTGTCTAGTTCTAGAGGGTTTACAAGTTTCTTTTGGATGTCATATTTCTCTTTTAGATGAATGAGGTTTTCTTTGACTGGAAATGGTTGGCTTTCTGGTACTAGAATCTGTTAGGTTTATAATGGAGAAAAAAAACTACAAATCAAATAGGATTTCTCAAAAGTCACTATTTTTTACAAGGCTTCTGTTCCTCTTATATTCACACTATCTTTCCTTATTAGGCATTTTCTAAGTTTCACCAAATAACCTAATAAAACAGTCATGTTTTCAAGCAAATTCTGCCACTCACAGCTCTTATTTTAAAAATTACTCAAATTGTAGTTTTCAATAATCTTTACTTCTATAAAGAAATTATCATTAACTAAAATATTTTATTGCATAATCATTTATATTGAGACAATTTGTTTTCACAATTGGCTTTTCCACCATAGTTATTTAGTGTTGAATAAAAATCGAGTAAGTCAGAGACATACCTGTGATCCACTTGCATCAAAAAGTATATGAATAGATGTTTTGGCAACTGAAATACCTTGTTTTCTGGTAAATTCCTAAAATTCAATTAATTCAAAATGATGCCATTTTCTTTCTACTTAGTGCATTTATTTTCTACCTATTCTTCCACAATCGCTAATTATCCCCAAATCATACATAATATGATATACATATATAAATGATCTAAATTAAGGACACTTCAATTACTTAGTGCTATCCATTCCCAAGTTTTCCATTTTGATTCCTATACAAGGGCTCCTTATTAATATATTATATCTTTGAAATTTTTTTGAGGCAGGCTCTTGTTATGTAGTGGGGCCAGCTTTAAACTCAGAGATCCACCTGCTTCTGCCTTCTGAATTCTGGTATTAGAGGTGCATACCACTAAGCCTGGTCTGACATAAATCTTTTACATTATCCAAATTTGTTAAGAGAGTATTGCCTCAAAAATATTTCATAAATGTCACTTTATATTCTCAGTTAAACAGGTCTTGGTTTATACACGTTCACAATAACCTTTCTCCATAGGGTTTTTCAAGTCTCATTTCCATAATCATGCTTTGAGCTATAACTCTTAATGAATATTCTCTAGTTTAATTTTTCCATAGGTCAACTGTTTACATCTATCATTTCTATAATTCTCTAAATGTTTAGTATTTTGAAAATGTTTTATTTCAGTGTTTAAATACATGACAGTAACTCATCAAATGATCTAAGCAGCCACTGTAAAGACAACTCTGTTGCCTGAAATTTTATTTTATAAAGGCATCTCAAACAACAGGACTTACTGATCTAATAGGTACTCCACGGTACAGCTTTGCTGTGTGTTTGCTCACATGTGCCATAGTGCACATGTAGTGGTTGGAGGACAACCTGGGGGGAGGGGGGTCAATCTCTGGTCTTCAGACTTGGTGGCAAAGTGCCTGTATCCACTGGGCCACCTTGCCAACCCCCTTCACAGTATAATTTTAAAGAGCTAAAATCTATGCCATTTTAAGAAGTTGCTAATAGAAAAGGCAATTAATCTTACAGTCCTAAATTGAGTTTGCAAAACCATGATAATACTATTTACTGAACAAGGTTTTAAAAGCTTACCTTATACTTATTTCCACCAAAAACTTTTTTAGTCGCGTTGGTGATTTCTAATGATTCATCAAAATAAAAAAGTAACTCTTTTCCTTCTTTTTTACTAATGTTTACTATATTTTTCAAAGTTAGAGTCAGTAGCTTCTTTGATTCTCTCACTGTATATAGAAAATAACATTAATGATAATATATTAATCTCTATTATACTAGTTTGTATATTATAAATAAAATATCAAATTGAATCAAAATTCAATTCTTTTAAACTGGGTGTTTATTCAACTCTATTACTAATATAAAAACAAATCAGTCAACTTATATTTCAGTTTCAGTGTCCTCATGTATGTTACACAATAATGCCCTAACTAGAGATTTCTAGTTTTTAGGTCTTAACCAATTCTTAAAATATCCCATGAATGTGCCTGAAAAAGCTGCTTTCTTAAAGAAAATAACTTGAATTCATACTTACATTATTCCTAGATATACATATATACAAAGATCTCTGTTAAATCTACATATTGACTATTAATAACATTCTAATTAAAATAAATTCAGGAGGAAGGATACAATCCTTATTCACAAGAAACTTTTAAACCCAATAATGATATACTCCAGTCCCAGTATAAGAGGTGTCTACATTCAACACCAACAAGGATACATAGAGAGCCACCTAGTAACTAATCAATCTGCCTGTACAGAATAAGTCCTAATACACAAGTGCTCCTGCTTGCCTCTGCTGAAGCTCCTGCTATTGACTTTGAAAAGCCTCCACACCTGTCCCATAGAGTATACTTTTGGGCCAAAAGAAAACAGAACACAAAAAGTAGGGAACTTTATATCCACAGTGATGTGACTCTGATCTGCCCTACAAACAAATATTTTTATGAAGAATATAGTTTTAAAAGGCTTGCCCAAACAGGCAATGTCTTTCTTTTGTACATATATGGGATTTGCCACAGTAATGATGGCCTTTGGTGGTAACTAATAAAAATGCTGCTGTTTCTTACTAAAATGGTACAACTAAGAATGTAAACAAGTCATGTGAGCCCAATCTTAAATTTTCATGTTTCAGAGGGAAAAGCTCATGTGGTTTTAAGATTATTTCAAGTTCTGATGAAAATTATCCATATTTATAAATCTTTATGGGATCTTACTAATAACTGTTTCATGCTTCTGAACTTCATTTTTTCTGTCATGTATAAGTATCTATTAAATGAAGTGTTTTCTTCCACTGCAAACCTACAGGATTATGATTTTGGATAATTCTTTGTACAAAGATTCATCTATTATGAGTTGTGACAATTTATTTATACAGCAATACAATGATGTTTGCTGTATGTTATCAATATGTTTGGTGAGATTTCTGGTGTTTGCTCTGATGTCTTGAACTATAATTTCCAGTATGAATGTCATAATGTGCTTTAACTGCAAAATCATTTAAAATGATCTTGTAATCCATATATCAAAGAAACCAACATTTAGTTTTCTCATTAATCACCATGTCATCGTGAACAGGGAACAGAGACAGAGAACAACTACAAAATACATGAGAAGTAGGAATACAGGGAAGAGAGAAGTGACAGGTAAGTGGGGAGGAAATAGCAAAGAATGGCCTTTACATTAGACCAGAGGGTAATGATGTTTGCTGCCAAAAGCCTGATGACCCTGAAAGGCATCAGCACCCACATGATGGAAAGAAAGAACAAACTCCTAAAAGTTGTCCTCTTGACTTCTTCCATGTATACCATGTCTCTCACATGTGCCCCCATCTATGCCCTGCTACAATTAAACATGCAATAGAATTTGTCAAAAGAGAGATTTTCAAGTATTAAAACAAAGAATAGCTTCCTAACTGGAGTTAACCAAACAGTTTTTATCATATACCATTGGTCAGAAAATAAAGGAGACACTCTTTAGGATAAGATTATGAGAACAGTAGTGTTCTCTGAACATTTGGAGCTCAGCTGAGACATTTAAAAATAAATTGTAGTCACCAGTGTCAAGTGTGGAGAAGTCAGTGTAAATATATGCACACAGAGAGAAATTTTAGAGGAGTTAAGTATCTTGGCAGTAAAAACCTTAGAGATGTACAACAGAATGTAACGAGGACAGAAATTAATGAGAAAAGAAAATGTAGAAATTTTTCTTTCAAAATTGATTTAGAGTTAGTAAGTAGTAAATGTAGACTTTAAAGGAACTATGGACTTTATTTTTTGGGCAGTACAAGATGGACAGAAAAGGCTACTGAGTCCTCCTACTAAGCTTTTCTTACCCGATTTCTCTGACTAGGACTTCCTATGTGCATGTGCAGAAATATGCTGTACCTCCCAATTATGTACAATTATAAATCATAATTTAAATATTTTAATTATTAAAAGTTAATTCTCCAATTGCCTAGCTGGCTTAAATATAAAATGCTTCCTGAAACAGGCCAGTCTTAAATGCAGTCATTTCCTCACTTACAACATATGTTAGAGTTTGGACTGTGAGCCGAGCTAGAATTTTCTCTACAAAGCACAACTGTAGATGCTATAGCCTCTCAGGTTAAGATAGAAACTCAAAAGGTTCATAGTCAAATAAACTAAAATAACCACACTCTAGGATACATTTATAGAAATTACAAGGCAACATGGGCCACCATCGCCCACACAGAGTCCACAGTTCCCCGCCCCCACTCTCTCTCTGTGTATAGAAGGCATCTTCTTGGTGGAGAATTACTCAGAATTTCTATAACTCTAAATACAACATCAATCATAAAGTGACATGACAGAAAATAAATACCAGTGTATCACTGGTACTAATGAAATAATGACTTTAGAAAAAAGCCAAAGGCAATTCATATCAATAAAAACAGAGAATTTCAAGAAGTAATTCTGTGAAATATATTATTTAAGACAAATGAAAAAACCTCCCAAATGTTCTATGGTATGAATATGGTGGTTCACTGTCAATAAAACTCAAGTTGAAAAATTCCTCATTCTGGCAATGCTGAATAATTAGTGGCAGATATCTGGCCCATAAACAGATTAATGTCTTCCCAACGTTTATGGAGCTGCTAGAGAAGGCTATTATAAAGGTGAGCTCAGGTTCCTCAAAATTACTTCCCACACAATCCCTTCTGCTTCCCACCATGAGGTCCTTTTGCCAGGGATTAAACAAGTATGCTAGTAATTTGATAATAAGACTCTCAGGCTCCACTACTACAAACTCAAATCAACTTTTTCTTGTTATATATTTATTCAATCACAAGTATTTTGTTATAATAACAGGAAACAGACCAAGACAGTATAAAATACTCAATGATGAGAAATATGTTATTTTTTTGCTATTCTCCTGATGTCAGAAACAAGATGAAATATTTATTCTCATAATTTCTTAGTAATGTAATGATAGTTCCTATTGCTAGAGCAGTAAGACAAGAGAAGTTAGGATTCAATGAAATTGAAATTAGTTCCTTAAGAAAGCTATTAGATTTTTGTCTCAGTGTGTGCAGGTGAATGCAAGTGTGGGTATGTAGGCACAAATGCACAGCATATATGTAGCGGTCAGAGGACAATTCCCAGGGGTGGGTTTTGTCTTTCCATCATGTAGGTCCTGTGGAATCAAACTCATTTTGGCAGCAAGTATCATTAGCCACTGAACCATCTTGCTGATACAGAAACTGAATCTTTTACAAACTGAGGCTAAAAACCTAAACTGGTAAGATTTTAGCCAATACTTTGGAAGTTTCTAAAGTTGAATGGATAAGCACTGTACTCCCTAGTAATTGGCCTGAGAGAAGTAAATTAGAGATATACAGATTGATTATACATTAATATTTACAGCAGCAGCTAAAATTTGGAACAATCCAAATGTCCAAAAGTTCCCTGGGCATGGATTAATTAATTAAGGTATAGCCATTAGATGGAATACTAATCCGACAATAACACATCAAGTAGCTGAAATAAATTTGAAACAACATAACCAGAAAATTGTTACATATGATTCCATTTATACAAATTCTAGGTAAACATACATCAAATTTATCTGTTTTGAAGAAAGAAACACTGACTGTCTAGGGACTAAGTAGCAGAAGAAATGGTTTTAAATGAGCAAATATAGAGATGATTTGAGGGATGGATGTTGACTAACTTGAATTACCCATGATGGTTTCATATGCAAAGGCACATGAATTATCATTAGCCTTCTCAGCCTGATGCAAGGTGTCCACCAGGCCACTTAGTTAACATAGCACTTTTATAGTAATATATCACCTTTCCCCAAGCCACATTCAAAAAGTCTGCAAGAAATCCACTTTTTATCACCTCTATTCATAATTGTACTGGAAGCCTTCCATTTTATAAGGAAGAAACAGGGAAGGAAAATGAGAGGAAAAGAGAATAATAAAACTATCATTATTTAAAAGCATGACTGATTTTTGGAACACTCTACAGAATGATCAGAATTAAATGGTTAACTTGGCAAAGTTGTAAGATACAAGGAAAGTATATTTTATATACCAGTAGAAAATATCTGAAAATGAAATTAAAGATTATGTTTTTCATCATAAAAGGCAAAAGGGAATATTTGAGAGCAAATTTATCAAAAGATCTATATGACATAATGAAAAATATAAAACTTTGTTTAGAGGACACAAATAAAGAAGAACTGGATCTCTATGAATTAAAGCTCTATTTCAGGTATCCCCATACTGATCTATAGTGTTAATTCCAGTAAATTTTCTGAAATGACTGATAAGACCTTTAAAAATGTATATGGATATTCCAAAGTCTGTGTTTCTGAAAACTCCAAAATATCGGAAAATAAATTATCTACATTACACATGAACACGAAATTCTGAGAACCTTGTGGTACTGGTACACAACATGTAAGTAGATCAAAGGAATGCATAGGATGCAAGACCAGTCTTACAGAGCCAGGGGACTTCACAGAGGAACCACAGAGGAGTAATGTTCAATGGCACAACATATGATTATGGAAACAAAGAAACTCAGAAATAAAGTCATTTCAGCAAATAATAGTTATAAATCCACGTAATCTCCTACAATTTTTATCAACCCAGACAAAAATTAATTAGATTTCATTCACCATATTAAAACACAAAACAGAAAGCCTCTGTGAGAATGACAGATTTCTTAGGTCATACAAAAGAACAACCACACAGGGAAAACAAAACATAACAAAAATATCTAATCAACTAGACTTCAAATTTAATAACTTTTCTTTGCCCTCCCCTCCAAAATTATAAATCAAGACAGACTAAGAATATATTCATGAAATGTATCAAAGGATTGGTATGATAGAACACATAACAACTTCAAAAGTGAAAAGACAGGTCAGCAAAAGATGGAAATGTGTTTACACAGATGTTTTTCAGAGGAGAGCACACAAACAGCCAGAGAACTCATGTAGGAAAAGAATGCAAATGCAAATTAAAAATATGATGAGATATATGTTCTCTTAAGTGATTAACATATATATTTACTTAATATGGCCTTTACCAGTCTGCTAGGTTTCATAATTTTGTCCAGCAGTGCCATTATGCAACTCCTGTTACAGGAATGGAGACGTGATATGTTCGAGTTTAATAAAACAAATGAAAAAAAATGGTAGAACCTTGAAAACACCAACATTAGACTGGTCAGACCAAATATTGCAGATTTAGATAAAGAAAAGTGGGGTGTGGAATGTGAGTATCTAAAGATGTTTTGTTTTCAGTACTCTGTCTTATCTCAAAGAGGCAGCAGGTTCTTTTCTTTATGACAGGAACTAGAAAGAGAATTACAAAAAAAATGAGCTTCAAGTTTAGTACCTTCAATGTTGTACATCTGAACTTTTTCTTCAGGTACAGTAACAGCTTCCCATTGGTGATCCTTAAATTTAGGAGGAAAAAGACCTTGAGTATATATTTACTCCTGATTTAATACTTCAATATCAATTTCAGTCGAAGTCTTAATGGTTTTACAGTGGTTTGTCTTTCTCATCTATCACTAAACATTCAACTTTCTGCTCCTCCAATAATCCATTTATTCATTCTAAAAATAATTAGCCCTAAAAAAATACATTCCTAATATTTTATGAGATAAGAGAAACAGAATTATTTTCAGTAACTACTATAATGAAAAATAAATTAGACAACGTGGTATATAACTTAGTGGCATGGCTACTGTATACCAGAGAACCCATTTACAAGCAGATGGTACTTTTACTAAAACATAAATTAGGAGTTGCCCTACTCACATGTCTGTTGCTGTGATAAAATATCCTGTCAAAAAGCAACTTAGAGGAGGTAGGTTTATTTGACTTACAGTTTTAGGTTACAGATCATAACTGTGGGGACATTAAGGCAAAAACCTGAAGCATCACATCCATAGTCAAGATCAGACAGTGAAGCAAGACCTGGGTCCTGGTTTGCTGTGCTCAGTTTACTCCCCCTCCCCTTGACACCCATTGAACGATGCCAGATGGGTATATCTTCCAACATCAATTAAGAATCCTAGTTAGCCATCAATGGGAGGAGAGGCCCTTGGTATTGCAAAGATCATATGCCCCAGTACAGGGGAATGCCAAGGCCAGGAAGCAGGTGTGGGTGGGTTGGGGACCAGAGTGGAGGGAGGGTATAGGGGCTTTGGGGATAGCATTTGAAATGTAAATGAAGAAAATATCTAATAAAAAAAATAGAATCAAGTCAATCTCCCACCTCTTCAGACATGCCCACAGGCCAACTTAATCTAGATCATTATTCTTTAAAACTCTTCCCAGGTGACTCTAGATTGTGATAAGTTGCCAGTTAAACTATCACAGGCATTAGGTTGCAAAGATCTGCAAAAGGGATCCTGGGGGTAGGGGCTAGAGGGGACCTGTAAGATGTGAAATGTGGGTAGCTCAAACACAGAGAATGTTTATCTCTCAGAGGGATTATCTAGGAACCAAAGCTGTAAAATGTCTTATATGCTACATTAAAGAGACAAATGTGGGGATTTAAGTTGCCACTATGTAGAGAATGATTTCCAGGGAGAGCACAGGGTATAGGAAGAACATATTATCACAGAGATTTAGAAGAAAGAGAATTCAAGTATAATTCTGAGAAGAATCTCCAAGCATCTTGATCAGTATTTAGAAAATAATTTATAGGTGGATTTATTATGGTCTAGATCATCAATCTAAACCAGTAAGACATTAATAACTACACTCCAATAGTTTCTGAAAATAAGCATTCTATGAAGGTATTCTAGCAGAAAAAGTATGTGCAAACTCTAGAAAGTATTGGCTAAAATTCACTTGTAGGAGTCTAAAAAAATACTAGATTTAAAAGGCTAAGAGTCTCCTTATAATAATAGCAACCACAACAAGATTAGTAAGTGCTGATCAAGTCTATCAGAATTTGGTGGTGATTTCACAATTCTAGCCAGATGTATGCCACTATACCAAATATGAAATGATAGCTAGGAAGTAATGACTTTAATATCTTTCCTCAGGTAACAAATAGGACAATAAGAAATATTTCACCTTGGAATACAGATGACTATGATAACCATATCGAACTAAAATTCACTTCTACAACTCCCTCACATCTTCCCAGGAGGTTTCAAGTGTGAGTAAAACCATTTGCTGTCAACTGTCCTCAATAATGTTAGTTCTCAGGGAGTGTCTGAATGTCCAAGGGCCTCCCACAGGCTAAGCACTGTACCACTGAGCAGCCTTCATACTGTCTCTTCTACTGTTGATTCATTTTGTTCATGTGACCAAAAAAATTTAAATCTTGTAAATATTCATTTCTGAAAGGTTTACGTTAAAATTAGTATTAAAATTTAGTGCTAATTTCATTAACATAAAAAAATCAAAGAATTTTCATTTTAATTAGCATGATAGCTTATACAACCTAAAAATAAAAGCTAATGTTAAAAATCAAATGAACAGCTAAAAAAAGGTATGCAAACATGTATTCTGAAAGTAAATTAAAGAATGTCCTTCCCACGTGTGTACACAGTGACACAAAAGGGTAAGAGCTTACTTCATCATCTCCAGCAATGTAGAAGGACAGAGTGTGGCTCCCAAGGTTAAAATCGATCCAGAATTCCTCAAGTTTTTCATCGGATGGTATCTGCAGCTAACATAATATATAAAACTAGTATATATGATGCTTACAAAACATGGGAAATTATCACCAAGTTATAGTCATGACTGAACTATTAAGAGTTTTTTTTTTTAATTCTAGAAATCAGCAACACATAAAAAGTAGAACATTCCCTGAATGCTTTCAAGAGATAAAGTATAAGTAGATGAAGACAGCTGAAATGTCTAGCATTTAGATAATTTAGAACAAGGGAATGCTACTTAAGTGTTTTACACAGAAATTAGATCAAGAAATCAAAACCATTTTAAGTATTAACAGTGAATGAAAGTAGTCTGAATAAACTCATGAACGATCATCATCAGCAATGCCTTTAAGGAGGGAGGGAGGTAAAAAACAAGAGTCTCACCCTTCTCCCTCTCTGCTAAGATGAGCTAGCCCATCTTTTCCAGCTGTCACAGTAAGGACAGGAGTAGTCAGCTATATCATCATCTAAGTCTAGTACTTTAATATTTTAAAACATTATGTACTCTGTAATTCATTTAACTTTTATTTAAAATTTTTCCAATAATTGAGGTTTGTATGAATTTAAAACTTACCTCATATTTACCAAGAAATGCTGACAAGCAAGGAAATGTAAAGACCCTAAAACACAAAACAATTTAGGAAAAAAATAAATCAGCTTTTCAATAATTAACTTGCTCAAGTTAAATCTACAAAACAATATCTAGAATTAAGGGGAAGTTGATTCTTGTAAAATGTTTGAGATGGAGTCTCACTTTTGTCTGAGCCGGCCTCAACTATGATACTCTTGTTGTAACCTTGCAAGTAACTGAAATAAAAATAGGTGAAAAACACCAAGGCAGGCCATGTCATTAGTATTTTAAACAAAAATTTAGGAAATCTGTTTAGGTTAAAAAAAAGCATTATTACTTTAAGGATACTATTTACTTACCACTTTGACTAAAGGAATTATATCAATTGAAAATATCATTTCAAATATGAACAACTGTTCCTAATTACACTTACATATTAATACAATGGAAGTTCCCACAGGACTTGAATGTGTAAAAAGTAGATAGGAGTCGTTGATGGTGAAAGTGGCTAAATTCTTAGATCATTTTTGTGGTAAGATACTACTTAAAGTAGTTTAGTCAGTCTCTTTAACAAACAGAAGTATTATTAGTATTCCTATCACACACCTAAGGAAACTGAAGATATTAAGATTAAATAACTTACAGAATAGAACTAATGGGAATCTATGATTTAAACACAGGCAATAAGACTCATTGCATTTAGGCCTAGCCCTATCTTTTACTTCCTCAGTAAATAAAACGAACATCATTTATTCAGAACATTCCCAGGGCCCAGGTACTACACTACACTGTTGCTTTGGGCTGGAGAGCTGGCTTAGCAGTTAAGAGAATTTGCTATTCCTTTCAGGACATCCGAGTTCAATTTCCAGAGCCCACGTGGCTTCTTACAACCTTTCGACTTCAGTTCCAGGTTATACAACACTCTTTTCTGGTTGTTTCAGGATCACATGTACATAAAGCACAGATATATATGGAGGCAAAAAAAAAAAACCACCCATACACATAAATTTTAATGATGAAATTTATATTTTCTATCATTTCATCTTGTTTCTGGTACTAAATAATAAAAATTCTACTTATATTACTTATACATTTTCACTCCAGTATGTAAATGTATGTCCAGATTTGTTTTGTTTTGTTTGTTTGTTTGTTTGTTTTCTGAGACAGGGTTTCTCTGTATAGCCCTGGCTGTCCTGGAACTCACTTTGTAGACCAAGCTGGCCTCGAACTCAGAAATCCGCCTGCCTTTGCCTCCCAAGTGCTGGGATTAAAGGCGTGCGCCACTACGCCCGGCTTGTATGTCCAGATTTTTATCATTCCTTAAACACCAAATAATAATATACATGCAATTCTCAATCAGTGTATACCAAATTAGGACACTCAATTATTAATATGAGCTAATAAATAAGATGCATTTTTCCTTCTAAAGCCAAACAAAGCCATCAGGAGTATTTAAGGTTAGTAGTGTACTAGTTTATACTGTATGCTAAATAAATACTGTCTTGAACAAATATCTACATATTTCACAGTACAATAAAAATTATAAACACTTATCATTGAGTTCAGCTCTACTTCCTTACCAACAAATAGATGCATGCTACAAAAAGCTTACCTTCTTTTATCACCAAGCATGCCATTTACCAAGTTGAGAAATATTCTGCAATCCTAGTTTTCAAAAACAAAAAAAAGGTCTTAAAAATATAAATTATATAAAAATCTTTAATAAATGTGTATTTTTATATGAACGACTTACTGTTTCAAATTCACAGTCTTTAATTTCCTTAAATGCATTAGCAATAAAATCCATTGAAAACCATTCATATGCCAGTTCTTGTCTCCGTTTTTCTGTGGTCATTCTACACAAAGCTTCCACAATGCCTACCTGTAATTCATAATCTTAAAAAAATATATTAGTCAGTTTAGAGGCGGAGAGTCTAAGCTTATAAAACTCCATTTTGTAAGGCACAAAAACAAAAGAAATAAGAAAATGTTTATATTTTTCTTATTCAATTGTTCATTTTTTTAAAGTAAAAAATACTATGAATCATATAAAACTTTACCATTTCTTTATAATTATACCTTGAAAAATAATTTATACAATATATAGCATTTTGTAATGATGTTTACAGTTATATCAGAGTACATATTAAAGTCATACTTTATTCTATATATAAGTCACTAAATCAAAATTTACTCATGAGAATCTAAAGAAAGATTAAGTTCTTTGTAGTAAATATTGTTTAAAAGTTGTCTCAACTACAAAAATATTAGACATAATTTTAATAAATCATTTAAGAAAAATTTCAGCACAAGTATTTCCAATGTACTGGAGCATTAAGTTGCCATTCCTATCACTAGGTGAGCACACTCATATTTATCTAATTTTTGTTACGATGACAAATTATTTGTTCTAAGACATCTCCTTATTTTTATTAATTAAAAATTCTTCTTTTAGTTTAGATAAATAGATTATAATTCCTTTGGTGTATTCTGGTAATGTAACACATGGAATCTAATAATTTTGTCAAAGGTATATATAACATTCATAAATTTGAAATGATTTCAAATCTTGGAAAGGCATACTTACCTCCTACATCTAAAATCCTTTCTCCCATATTACTCCTGTGAATTAAAATAAGAAATTATATACTAAACTAATATCAATTAGATAGAAAGCCCATTGTGTTTGGGAAAAATAAATTGGCTAGTATAAATAATTTTTGGAGAAAATATAAATACCATATTATATTAAAATTTATAAGCTTGTCAGATTGTATTACTTAATTCAAATTTGTGATAGCACGTTTCTTAAAATTGTTAAACAATTTATCAGAATAAATTATTAAAAATTATTACATGAGAGTTAACATTTCTTGATTAGAAAGTATTTTGCTGGCATCTTGAGGTATTCTGTCAAGCATCAAATTCATTTTTTTTAAAGCCTGAAAGAGAAAAAAAAGTAACTTTGTTTTCTAGGAAGCACTTAGAGAAATAGATATATGAACTTAAAATTCTAAGTTGGGAATGTAAGCCTGACGAAGGAAAGAATGTCAAGTCTAAAATGTACTTCAGCACAGGATGACTCCTTTATTGAAGCTTTCTCACCCACTGTGAAAATACACATAACTATTCTAAGACTTAAGGGAGCAAATAAAAGGCTACCTATTTTTTGTTCTTATGGTTATGCATATGCATGTACACATTAAAAAATACTTGCTATATTGGCATCTAGATACTAGAAAACTCCTAGTACCTTGGCTGTATAGATTCTCACACTAGTGATATATATACATAAATTCATTCAAGTATAGATTTTAATTATTTAAAAATTACATTGTCAGGCAATGGATTATTCAGACAACAGAAATATACCCCATGAAATTAATGTAAGAAACTTAGTCTAAGATAAGTTATTTTATTTTATCATTTACTTTTTCATTTTTAGGTCTGAAAAGAGATTTACCTCCTGCTGAATGCAAAAATTCACTCTTGAATCAATAACCAGGGCACAGATGTGAGGTATGAAACTTTCCAATACTTGGTTTTTACCTGAATAAATTATTATTGACATGTTAATTTTAAATAAATTTAACAATCATTTATTATCTGAGGTGTTTATATAAACTGGCCTCATTAACTTTTAGATATACTTCAAACATTCTTTTATATAACAAATCAACATTTCTTACTCTCATGAATCTCTAAGTGACTTGAGGGGTTTGACTTTTAGTTAAAATCTCACCTTTTAGTTATTTGCAGTTGATACCTGATAGAAAGCTATGTTTTTTCCTAGTGGAATGTTACTAGATATTATCGAGCATTTCAGGGCAGGCTCCAAGCCCAGAAGTAGGTGCCCAACACAAAATGGACCCCATGTATTGTTGTGTTGCCGGGCACTTTTTATTTTGTATTATTGTTTTGATTTTTTTTTTCTTGAGGAGGGAAAAATCGAGGAAGAGAGAAGAAGAAAGGCATAAAGATGGGGTGGATCTGGGAGAAGTTGATAGAGGAAAAATCATGATCAGAGAGAAGCTGGAAGCAATCTGACTAAAATCAGGGACTAGACAAGGCTGCCCACTTTCTCCCTACCTATTCAATATAGTACTTGAAGTCCTAGCCAGAGCAATTCGACAACAAAAGGAGATTAAGGGGATACAAATTGGAAAGGAAGAAGTCAAAATATCACTATTTGCAGATGATATGATAGTATATATAAGTGACCCTAAAAATTCCAACAGAGAATTCCTAAACCCAATAACCAGCCTCAGTGAAGTAGCTGGATATAAAATTAACTCAAGCAAATCAATGGCCTTTCTCTACACAAAGGATAAATGGGCTGAGAAAGAAATTAGGGAAACAACACCCTTCACAATAGTCACAAATAATATAAAATACCTTGGTGTGACTCTAACTAAGGAAGTGAAAGATCTGTATGATAATGGTGGCGCACGCCTTTAATCCCAGCACTTGGGAGGCAAAGGCAGGCGGATTTCTGAGTTCGAGGCCAGCCTGGTCTACAGAGTGAGTTCCAGGACAGCCAGGGCTACACAGAGAAACCCTGTCTCGAAAAAAAAAAAACAAAAACAAACAAACAAAAAAAAAGAACTTCAAGTCTCTGAAGAAAGAAATCCAAGAAGATCTCAGAAGATGGAAAGATCTCCCATGCTGATGGATTGGCAGGATCAATATAGTAAAAATGGCTATCTTGCCTAAAGCAATCTACAGATTCAATGCAATCTCCATCAAAATTCCAACTCAATTCTTCAACGAATTAGAAAGGGCAATTTGCAAATTCATCTGGAATAACAAAAGACCTAGGATAGCAAAAACTCTTCTCAACAATAAAAGAACCTCTGATGGAATCACCATGCCTGACCTCAAGCTGTACTACAGAGCAATTGTAATAAAAACTGCATGGTACTGGTACAGCGACAGACAGGTAGATCAAAGGAATAGAATTAAAGATCCAGAAATGAACCCACACACCTGATCTTTGACAAGGGAGCTAAAACCATCCAGTGCAAAAAAGACAGTATTTTCAACAAATGGTGCTGGCACAACTGGCGGTTATCATGTAGAAGAATGGGAATTGATCCATTCTTACCTCCTTGTACTAAGGTCAAGTGTAAGTGGTTCGAGGAACTCCACATAAAACCAGAGACACTGAAACTTATAGAGGAGAAAGTGGGGAAAAGCCTCGAAGATATGGGCACTGGGGAAAAATTCCTGAATAGAACAGCAATGGCTTGTGCTATAAGATAGAGAATTGACAAATGGGACCTCATAAAGTTGCAAATCTTCTGTAAGGCAAAAGATACTGTCAATAAGACAAAAAGGCCACCAATAGATTGGGAAAGGATCTTTACCAATCCTAAATCAGATAGGGGACTAATATCCAATATATATAAAGAACTCAAGAAGGTGGACTCCAGAAAATCAAATAACCCCATTAAAAAGAGGCACAGAACTAAACAAAGAATTCTCAACTGAGGAATACCGATTGGCTGAGAAGCCCCTGAAAAAATGTTCAACATCCTTAATCATCAGGGAAGTGCAAATCAAATTAACCCTGAGATTCCATCTCACACCAGTCAGAATGGCTAAGATCAAAAATTCAGGTGATAGCAGATGCTGGCGAGGATGTGGAGAAAGAGGAACACTCCCCTCCATTGCTGGTGGGATTCCAAGCTTGTACAACCACTCTGGAAATCAATCTGGCGGTTCCTCAGAAAATTGGACATAGTACTACCGGAGGATCCCGCAATACCTCTCCTGGGCATATATCCAGAAGATGTTCCAACTGGTAATAAGGACACATGCTCCACTATGTTCACAGCAGCCTTATTTATAACAGCCAGAAGCTGGAAAGAGAACCCAGATGTCCCTCAACAGAGGAATGGATACAGAAAATGTGGTACATTTACACAATGGAGTACTACTCAGCTATTAAAAACAATGGATTTATGAAATTCCTAGGCAAATGGATGGATCTGGAGGTTATCATCCTGAGTGAGGTAACCCAATCACAAAAGAACTCACATAACATGTACTCACTGATAAGTGGATATTAGCCCAGAAACTTAGAATATGCAAGATACAATTTGCAAAACACATGAAACTCAAGAACAAAGACCAAAGTGTGGACACTTCGCCCCTTCTTAGAATTAGGAACAAAACACACATGGAAGGAGTTACAGAGATTAAGTGTGGAGCTGAGACAAAAGGATGGACCAACCAGTGACTGCTGCAGCTGGGGATCCATCCCATAATCAGCCACCAAGCGCAGACACTATTGCATATGACAGCAAGATTTTGCTGAAAGGGCCCTGATATAGCTGTCTCGTGTGAGGCTATGCCAGTGCCTGGCAAACACAGAAGTGGATGCTCACAGTCATCTATTGGATGGAACACAGGGCCCCCAATGGAGGAGCTAGAGAAAGTACCCAAGGAGCTAAAAGGGTGTGCAACCCTATAGGTGGAACAACAATATGAGCTAACCAGTACCTCCAGAGCTCATGTCTCTAGCTGCATATGTAGCAGAAGATGGCCTAGTTGGCCATCATTGGGAAGAGAGGCCCCTTGGTCTTGCAAACTTTATATGCCCCAGTACAGGGGAACACCAGGGCTAAGAAGTGGGAGTGGGTGGGTAGGAGAGCAGGGCAGAGTGGGGGGGGAGTGTATAGGGGACTTTCTGGATAGCATTTGAAATGTAAATGAAGAAACTATCTAATAAAAAATTGGAAAAAAGACAAAAACAAAAAACAAAAAAAAGCTTCCTATTTTAAAAACGGGTTATCAATACTAAATCTATTCAGAGAGAATTGCCATTTTATAACAGATTTGAAATGTTTTAGCAATGGAAATACTGCAAAAGCAAATTACAGCTTTTCAAAGTGACCGTACTCAACTAAAACAGCTAAGATGAAAAGATATAATTTACTTTCAGTAAGAGGGCTCAGTATATAATGCTAGCACTCTTAAGATTTCTTTCATGGGAAATTAAATTACTAATTGCAAAAACACAACCAATGCAAAGGTAACATTGTTATTTAAATCATTAATTTGCTTAACAAATTTTGACCTTGAGAACTATATATAGCTATGTGTGTAAGTGATTCACCAGCCTGTTACCAATCACGATGAAATCTCCAGGCAGAAGAAATAAAGTAACCTGCATCTGGTCAGTTAGCACAATGTATGTGCTGTCTATAAATGAAAGGTGACAAGCTGTAACATGTTCTACATCCTTTTGCCACTAGGCATTTTGTTCTATTAGCTCAAAAGCTGACAACTATAGCACACAAATCCAACTCTGTTTATTTTGTAATGTAGAACCAGCTCTTAGAAGGTACTCTGTAGAAAACATCTGTATCTATCCCATTTACTGAAGTAATACCAAAGGCAAATTTCATTCATTATGATCTTAGTCTATCAGTTATGTATATTTTTAATCACAAATAGCACCTGAAAAATCCTACTTGCTAACCACACAGCAGGCACATTTGCACTGGCAAACTTTATCATCTTTCATACTCAAAGCCAAACTAAAACTTATTCTCAACAAGAGCTGTCCTCAACCTTGTTATCAATTTTTGTCAGTTAAAAATTCTGGTTAGTGAATTAAACTTCTAATTATAAGACAGAACAGTGCTCAGGACTCTAATGGCAATACAATTGTTTGGATAATTGGTGTTACTGAATGGCATTTATTAACACTACTATTAAGATCAGATGGTGCCCTGCCACATTGTACAACATATCCATCCTGCCCTGGGATTGTTTTTCTAGCAGCATTTGATTCCATTTTGAGGACAAGATGACTTTACACCTAGTGGACACTTAAACACTTAAACATCTTTTCAGTGCCAACCACAGGTACAAACATAACTTATTCCCCAAAGCAGAAAGTGTGATACTCTATAAATTTATTCAAATAAATTTGTACTGTAGATTATATGGATGTATTAAAATTATATGAGGAAAACCAGGCCTGAGAACTTAGTGGACATAGCATACTAAAGAGAGGGTGAGACTCTTTTACCTGGGCTGAATGATGAGGACACCTGACATTCTGATGGGAACACCTCCACCACCTGTCATCTGACCTGCTGGTGTGTGTGTGTGTGTGTGTGTGTGTGTGTGTGTGTGCACGCATGTGTGTGTGTGCACGTGTGAAGGGACAAGGAACCCCTTCCAGGTTGCCTCAGGGGCCTGTTTTATCTGTCCTCAAAGTTAACAGGACCTAATTAAACTGTCACCTTGCCTGTCCACCTATTCATTCATCTGGACCTGAGTATTTTCTCATCTCTATAAACTTCACCATACATTGTTCCTGTAGTCTATGGCAGCAGCAAAATCTCCAGTATCCCTCCAGCCTGGGTTCATGACCTCATTCCTACAGAGACTCTGCGTCCCTTTAAGTCTCCCAGACTTGATCTCTCAGGACTTTCTGAAACTCTTTTTAAATTTTGCTACAGCTATCCCCCTTTGAGTCATTATGTAAACTATTCACGTATAAACCTCTCTCTCTCTCTCTCTCTCTCTCTCTCTGTGTGTGTGTGTGTGTGTGAGAGAGAGAGAGAGAGAGTGAGTGTGTGTGTGTGTGTGTGATGGGTACAATGTTATCTCAGGGTATAAGTATTAGTCACAAAGATTGGGATAAAAGAGCCTGTATTTATCTTGGCCAAGGCTATCAGGAAAGTAGAACTACTTGCAGATTGCTGCCAATGAGTTTACTGTACCATGAATTTATTATTCAACCAACTGTGACATTATGATGGAAAGACAAACACAAGATCACAACCACCATGCTGATTTACACATTACCCACACTACCAAAAGTTAAAATGAGAAGCCAATCTGTCAACATCAGACTATGTTCTTCTAAGTTACTCCACATTGTACAGTATTTTTCCAGGCTTGATTTCATAAGCAGCTTTTAGCTCCATTTTGAGGACACAGGATAACTTACTGCTTAGGTAGATGCATGAATAGCACCATCTATCCAGCACCATACCCTAGAATGTAACCCATACATGACTTATTCCTCAGAATTATAAAGAGGCCAACTCTACTTTTTTTTTTTCAAGATCAATCAAGACTGCATAGGCACATGGGTTTATTCAATTTATATCAGAGAAAGCAGACACATGGAAATAAGCCAGACAGATCAAGTAAAGTGAATAAAACTAACTCACCTGCCTCCTATAACATGAGAAAAACTTACACTGCTATAGTAATGGCCTCACAATTGAACTGTCATCTGATGCCTGGCATATGGGTCAAGTACCAACCGACAGAGAACTCTCAGCTATCCTTGGGACTTTAGCTCAGCAACCCACTCCTGGGGTGTCATGTTTGACTGCTGTCTGCCAATTTATTTGTTCATTCAATCGGGACTTGCGCTCCACTGATTCTCCTTTAAACCCTGTCCTGGTCTTGTCTCCACAATTACCCATGTCTTTGCTCTCAATTCCGACTCTCCCATGGTTGGTTTTTAAGACAGCAATGTCTTTCCTGGTGATGGTTTGGGTTATTTTATCAACACAGATCCTATTATATTTCTACCAACCCAGTTCTAAAACCTCTTGAATTCTGCTGTATTCATTCTGTAAAACATATATGAACAGATAATGATATATTTATTGTGTGTGAGGTTACATGATAGTAAATAATATTTAAGATGGGAATAAAAGAACTGCATTTCACATTACCATTACCACAGTAAGTGAACTGATTATCTAGCAAACCACTGCCACTGAAGTCATTGTATTTTTGTGAAGTTAATGGTTATTCAACAAATCTGGCATTTCTGAAAAACATTACATGTTTGTCTATGTTTCTGACATAGTGAGTTCTAGAAAATAACTGTCATGCATATTGGACACATGCCTCTAATCCCAGCACTCAGTAGGTGGCAACAAGAGGATCAGGAATTCAAGGCTTCTCCGCTTCATACTAAGGAGTGGCCTGGGCTATATGAGATCCTGTCTCAAAGGAGAAAAAAATGAAGCTCTCCATTCCTCCACAAATATGCAGAGAACATTATGTTTTCTCCCAAGCCCCAGTAATATTTTGAGCCAGTGATTTTAGTGAAAAGGAAACTGCTATATTAAAAGTCATTTCTGTTGTGTAGTTAAGGAGTTTCCACATCATTTTCAGCAGGAAGTAATTACTATTAGGTAATGCTATTTCGAAGAGCAGACATAAGCAGCAAATATTTTTAAAAGTATGGGAATTTTTTAAAAAAGATGAAAACAAATCAAATAACCCTATTAAAAATGGGGTACAGAGCTAAACAAAGGATTCTCAACTGAGGAACACCAAATGGCTGAGAAGCACCTAAAGAAATGCTCAACATCCTTAGTCATCAGGGAAATGAAAATCAAAACAATCCTGAGATTCTATGTCACACCAGTCAAAATGGCTAAGATCAAAAACTCAGGTGACAGCAGATGTTTGGGAAGATGTGGAGGAAGAGGAACACTCCTTCATTGCTGGTGGGATTCCAAGCTTGTACAACCACTCTGGAAATCAGTTTGGCAGTTCTTCAGAAAATTGGACATTGTACTACCAGAGGATCCAGCAATACCACTCTTGGGCATATACACAGAAGATGCTACAACATGTAATAAGGACACATGCTCTACTATGTTCTTAGCAGCCTTATTTATAATAGCCAAAAGCTGGAAAGAACCCAGATATCCCTCAAATGAGGAATGGATACAGAAAACGTGGTACATTTATACAATGGAGTACTACACAGCTATTAAAAACAATGAATTTATGAAATTCTTAGGCAAATGGATGGACTTCATCCTGAGTGAGGTGACTCAATCACAAAAGAACACACATGATATGCACTCACTGATAAGTGGACATTAGCCCAGAAGCAGGGAACACCCAAGACACAATTCGCAAAACACATGAAACTCAAGAAGGAAGATATAGTTCAGTCTTTCTTAGAAGGGGGAACAAAATACCCATGGAAGGAGTTACAGAGACAAAATGTTAAGCAGAGACTGAAGGAACGACCATACAGAGACTATCTCACCTGGGGATGCATCCCATAAACAACCAGCAAATCCAGACACTATTGCGGATGCCAACAAGAGCTTGCTGACAGGAGCCTGATATAGCTGTCTCCTGAGAGGCTCTGCCAGTGCCTGACAAATACAGAAGTGGATGCTCACAGCCATCCATTTTATAGAGCACAGGATCCCTAATGAAGGAACTAGAAAAAGGATCCAAGGAGCTGAAGAGGTTTGCAGCCCCATAGGAGGAACAACAATATGAACTAACCAGTATCTACAGAGCTCCCTGGGACTAAACCACCAACCAAAGAAAACACATGGTGGGACTTGTGGCTCTAGCTGTATATGTAACAGAAGATGGCCTAGTCTATCATCAATTGGAAGAGAGGCCCTTGGTCCTGTAAAGGTTCTATGCCTCAGTATAGGGGAATGCCAGGGCCAGGAAGTGGGAGTGGGTGGGTTGGTGAGCAGGGGGAGGGAGTAAAGCATAGGGGGTTTTCAGAGGGTAAACTAGGAAAGGGGATAACATTCGAAATGTAAATAAAGAAAATATCTAATTAAAAAAAGATGAAAAAAACCAAAGTATCAGAATTCAATTAATATCTCTATGTGGTAGACATGTAAAATGTTCCTTAACTGATAGATTTTCCTGAAGATAAAGCCAAACACTGGCCTTTTTCTACATGATATAAAATTTTGTTATAAACATGTTTTAAAAAATTTAACATGTTAAAATTTAAAACAAACTTTAATCCTTAAATAAAATTCAAAGGTACTATTTTCTGCCTTATTTATAAGTCCATAATACAAAAATACATTCTTAATCTTATCCATAAATCATTTTTGAAATTTGTTGAAATGCCAAACTAATGTCTGCCTTTTTTTTTCCTCTTGGCCTACATAGGTTAAAATTTTACTATCTGGTCCTTTACAGAAAAAGTTTGATTTTTTAAAATTAGATCATGAGTTACTAGGACAGGATTTTGGTTATTAAAAAATTTATACTAAAAGTTCCTAGCAAGTTGTTTTGATGGAAATAAGGTATTTTACCTTCATCATTGATGTCATATACGACCTAAAAAAGATAAATATTTCATTTATAGTTTGCTATTGTAAATCATTACAAAAGCTATTATTAAAATGACAAATTTTAATTCACAGTATAACTATTTAACTTTCATTTATTAATAAGCTATTTAATATAGTCAGCCGAAGTGCTTTATACAGTCTGGATAGATTAATCCAATCAAGTTACTAGATAATCTATTAATGATTGTTAGAACCAAAACAAATGGTTTTCTAATTAAAAACATGCTCTATATGACAGTCAATGCCATTTTTACCATCAAAAGATCAAATAAGTCTTCTATCATATTCATAACAGCTTCATCTTTTGATTGTTGTTGATTTAGAATAATCTCCTTGGAATTTTCAAACCAGGAAACCATGTAAAAATGAATACATAAATTAGTTAATTTGAATTCCACTTTAACAATTTATATTTGTATTTGTTTAGTGAATAAACCTAAAACAAAATTACTTTAAAAATGAAAACTCCAGTATTGATAATCAAAGCAATTTTACATTTTAAGATGTCTTATATTTTTAACTTATTCTATCTCCTCACTGTTTAAAATAGGAATAGAGATAATAATAATTCCATTTCAAAGACCCTTACACTTCTCTTTTTAAATTCTTACTGCAGATACATTTGTTATAATTAGCTAAAATTATCAGGACAATTTATATTATTTGGATATTTTTAGAATTACTTTAATTTGATTTATATATGAGTACATATTATGTGTCCCATATAACCATCAGTTATATGTAACTGATTAAACATATAAAAATCAGTGTCTTATATTTTAGTATAGATATCAGACAGTAAACAACCTAAATAAGTTAGTCAACAGAAAATCATTCAAATAAAAGTCCATTGGCATCTTGTGATCCTAAATTCACATGGTTGTCAAGGAAGTTGTAGTTTCCTTCTGAACCTTTACCTTATACTCATAAAAATATTTACTTTACTCTCAAAAGTTCTACATAAAGTTTCTAAGTTTGCATTTAGTAGTAGGACTTTTTAAAAATAGAAACTGCACCTTAATCAGCTTTCCCTCCTATGAATAAGTACTTATCTTTTGGACTAATCCTTGTTTTATCATGGTTTGAAGTCCAGCTTGTCCCAATATAAAGATATTCTTGCTGCATCTTCCAACAGATATCAAGATGTTTGAAACAGTTTGGATATCCTTTTTATTAAGTTCCTAAAATGAAATGTGCATATTTAAGCTGCTGCAAATAAAAAGTAGAATGGAATAAACATTGTTCAGGAAACACCATTAATTTACAATCTTCATATATCTGAAAAGGGAGCCATTCTCAACATCTTTATAATGGAAAAGATGAGAAGAATGGCTTAATAAAGCAAGTTGTCCCAAATAGCTAATGGCAAATAGCAAATAGTCACCTCCATAAAATCTAGAAAGTCTATGAAAGCAGTTTTCTCATTCCATTTTAAAGAGTTAAAGTTAAGACTTCATTTTGGAGACAAGGTCTCATTCTGTAGCTGAGACAGGGCTACAACTTGTGGCACTCCCCCTGCCTCAGCATCCCAAGTGCTAGATTTACAGACATGAGCTAACACAAATAGATTACAAATTCTTATTCAACCAATGACTCATTAACAATCTTGGATACCCGGGGCTGGTATGCAGTTATCTCTTCTTAAATATAAATTTCAGAAATGTTTTGTGTTTGCTTTGTTTTTGAAATCACTAAGCTATGTGTATCACTGCAAATATGGTGATGGGTATCTAAAAAGAAATTGTTTATAGGTAATCTTTTCCCTCAGATTAATAATGGTAGCCTTTGAAACACAGATTTCATAAATTTTACTTTAGAAACAAGAGTTCAATGTGTTGAGAAGCCTCAAATAATAAGCACATGTTGATAAAACATTTAAATCACTCAAAACAAGCTTGTCCAAGGCTTTTTCTGTTTATATGTTTTGAATGTAGCCCTTCTTCCTAGAAAGTAAAATCCTATGTAACAATTTTAGGAGCTATTAAATAAAAATGAATATTTACCCTGCATATTAAGTCATCCAACTTGCGGAGGAATTGTTTGCTGCATTTAATCTTCACATCTTCAGAAATATCAATTTGTAAAACTGCTATCAAAGGCTTGAAGTCATTTTTTCTCAAAGCATCATCAATACACTTTTCTAACTGCTGGAGAGATGTATTTAATAGCACAGATATTCCATCAAAATTAGTCACTCTATGCAACTGAGCTACCAAAGAAGAGTTTTTGAATGAAAATAATAAAATCATCTCATAAAATACTTATATTTTTTTTAAAACGTTTTCAAAAAAATACCACTATTCAAAGTAACTGATTTTCTATAGTAATAATTTCAGATAGAAAATATTTTATTAAAAGCTTCCAATTTATATTTACATCTTTATCAATTCAAATAAAATCACAAACTTTATCAACTCAAAATCATAAACTAAATGAAAAATAAAATCAACATTATAGAAGCTACATTTAATTCAAGGCAAAATCCTAGCATATCTGAGTACAAACTTCATGATATTTAAAAATTAAACTGCATAAAGGTAAGTTTATCCTTTTAAAAATTATATTTCAATATAAGTATTACCCTCATATGACTTTTATCAAACCTGCTCTCCCCTCTATTACAGAACAACATAAGGAAGCTTTCAGTCTGCAATCTGTTACTGAACAGACTTAGTTGTAAACTGCATGTATACAAATGTAAGGATCAGACAATTTAAAACTTTGATCTGAATTTCCGGGTACATTAATCTGTGAATGACT
Source organism: Mus minutoides (assembly GCA_902729485.2). NCBI lineage: Eukaryota > Metazoa > Chordata > Mammalia > Rodentia > Muridae > Mus > Mus minutoides. The sequence continues at coordinate 1,502,733 of LR749662.1, forward strand.
ATTTTCAATATTGAAAGCACTGGTAAATAAATCAATACTTTTGATATTTTATGTTCTTAACATACTTTAAAAATATTTTAGTAAAGGAAACCATATTTAAGTTACTCTTGAGTATTTCATTAAGAATTAAATTTTACTAAATTACTAAAAATATACCAACAGGTATACGTAAGTACACAAAAGTTATTTTAGTGATTAAAATGTGTGTTTGTGGTCTAGGAACTACATACTTGGAGGTCTGGTCTCACTGGCATTTTGAACTCATTTAAGAATTGGAGAAGGCAAACACCTATGAGAGAAAACATTTTATATATCTTATCATGTGTTCAATGTGTTTTGCAGTTTAAAATCTTAAAACATGATATTCAATGTTAAGAATAGTCTCTTAACCCTTTTTACATTATTTGTCATACACTTTAAATTGTATATTTTATCATAAAAATGTTTAGTTTTGCTCCTAAGATATACATTAAAATAATTTTGAAGAACTGAGGAATCAAGGAGAAAAGTATGAAAGTGGAAAAGATGAACATTAGTCATTCAGAAAAGGAGAAAATAAAGTGGCTAATAGGACAAGGTGCTACCTCTATAACAGAAGTTCTAATTAAAACAACTCCAACACTTACTAGGATGTCAAAAACTAAAAAGTCTGTTAATATGAAAAATAGAAAATAATCGGTATCAATAATTGTACTTTGAAAAAAGTAGAGATAATAGGCAAAAATTTTGTCTATGTTCTATAACATGTAGTTCCATTTCTAGGTATACATTTCACAAAAACCTAAAAGTATAAAAGGAATACTTAATAATTATTGTAGCACTGCCTCTATCAGCAGTTTTTGGTTTTGTTTTTGTTTTTCAGGAAAAAAACCTCTGCCTTTGTTGGTATGGTAGGGAGAAATTAGGTAAACAGAAGCAATGTTCACAGAATGCAACTGAATATTTAAACATGTAGTTTAATCAACCAGTCTTTATCTCAGAACAAGGCCCTGTTCAAAACAGGGTAAAAAGAAAAGTAAAATAAGACATAGATGATCCCTCTAGAGAGTATTTGTGAGAAATTAAAATACTCACAGGAGCAAGCTACACTCTGTAAAGGACATCTGTATATGTGCTAAAAATAAAAGGGTGGGAGAATTCACATACTGGATCTATGAACATGGATTATTTATTTCAATAGTGAGAAAAAAAATGTAAGAATGGGGAATAAAACTAACCAAAAGAAAGAAAGTAGAGCTTTGGGAAAGGACAGAGCTTCCTTTCTACAAGCTAGCCTCAGACACATAATCATTTTATCTCCAGGCTCCCTTCTTCCAGATCATAAACTTTTTTCTTTCTTTTAATAGAGCCTCTTTTATCTTGTTACCTCATAGAAAATCTTTGTTGTAGCAGTTAGCTAGCAAGCAACCATTAGAATATTGGGTAAGCTCATTACTACAAAGTAGAGCAACATTTATTAAAAATGTCAAATTGCTTAGGCATTTTTAAGATTACTATATAAGGCCAATAGTTAATTCTAAGGAAAATACAATATGCCAGAAAATATTTAAAAATATATGTTTCTATGAAAATATACTCATTTAACATACTTTGAAAGTATGTATTGTGTTCAATCCAAATGATTGTTAAAAAGTGGCTATTTAACAGTGATAGTTAGAAAATGAGAATATATAAAATATACTGATTTATAAATTAAGTAGGTCTTTATTACCTATCCAAAAATCACCAGCCCACTATCAAATATCCATAGTGAATACATTCAGAGTAGATATTTTGCCATTAGTCATAAAACTACCTTTATATCCCCTTTTACATTTTACTGCAGTTAAAGTATATCAATGAAATTGAAATCCAAAACATTTTATTTCATTTCCAATTTGAAAATGTGATTTAAAACAGTTGACACTTAAAATATATTGTATATATCTCCTGTACCGTTTCCTTGGGGCCAGCAGGTGTTCAGTGCAACCCTGTGATAATGTTTCACAACTAAAACAATTGGAAGTAATGCAATTTCCCCCAAGTGCTCTGAGCCGTCTACACACAGCACAGAATAATTATGGCCAAAAGATATATTATGCTAGCCAGATGGTTCTATTTTCTAGTCTTCCTTTGTGCAAAGGAGCCAAGCAAGGAAAAGGAAATTTTAGTGTCTATATAGGTGGATTTAAAAAAAAGGGGGAGGGGGGTAACCCGGTTACATATACACTCAGTACATTACATGAGTGCTAACTTCAACAAAGCCAAAACCAGTTCTTTTGGGCTACCTGTCAAAAAGCCAACCATTTGCAAGTCAAAGAGGAAGCTAAACAAAGCTTTTCCTTCCCTGAGGAAGACTTTTAAAAGATCTTTATGGCGCTCATAAATGAACCAGGAAAAGAAGCACCAAACTTTCCCCACACAAGGTTGGGTCCAATTAGCAGGCGTTGAACATGGCCCGGATCAGATTATAGGACAACTGAACTCAGAGCAACTCAGAAGCTGGGAGACACAAGTGACTTGGCAGAAGACCCACGAGTTAAGCCGACACTCAAGCACATGCGCACAAAGCTTCACACGTGAGCAGGCGCGTGCAGTTCCCTGACAAAGCTGGGGGAGGAAGGTGGGTCCTCACCCGGGCTGAAGGATCGGACCCGCATGGCATTCCAGATACTAGAGGCCAACCAAGAGTGCCGAGAAAGCCTCTGAGGCCAAGCTCCTGGTGCCCGCCCGTCCCCAGCACACACACTGCGCATGCTTAGGGACTTGCGGACTCCCTCAGGACTAAACCGAGGCCTCCCCCGACTCCAGGCCCAGCCACGTGGTCACGCTCTTTACCACAGCCCAGGCTGCCGGGGCCTCGCACCTCACAGACTCCTCCCTGTACCGTTGCCCTGGATTGGCGCGGCCAGTGCGGCCCACGCAGCCCACGACACTGCCCCACCGCGCGTCCTCACCACGGCCTCCCGCTGACCTGTTCCCACCTGCAGCGCAGCACACCGCAGCCTGGCAACCGCCTCCGCCCGCCGGCAGGGCCGTCGAGTTATGGCGCCCCCTCGCCTCCCGGGTGCCAACGGAAAGTGGGAAAGTGCTCGTCCAATCAGAGCCAGCCAGCCACCCTGGCCACGCCCCTTACCCACAGACACTTTAGGCTGTAGGAGCACACCCAGTGCTTCTGGGCGCGCCACTTCCGATGACCCCTGACCTGTCCACGATAGGTCAGCCGGAAGTGATGGAAAGGAGTCTGTAGGGCTCTCCAACTGCTTCCCTATTCTGAGATGCGCCCGGAGTGGTGATGCTGCGCTGGGGAACCACCTGCCAGCAGGGGGCGCGGTGCCGCGCCAGTTCCACCTAGGGAGGAACGGGGCGTTAGGAGAACCAACAGTCCACCTCTCAACTAGGCAGTCCTCGTGCCCCTGCCATAGGGACAATGCTGTGGCACCTCCATTTTCCCTGTGCCCTAAATTTATAACACGGTGGCCCCGTCTTTTGACAAATTACACCACCATGCACGATGCTGCCTGCTTTGCATTGCCGTGACAGACAATAACTCCTTGGGTTATCCTATGACCTAGTGGAAACTCCGTGCAGCCACGTGAGGAGAGTTAAATATTGATATAGATGGTGCCAAATCAAAGTTTAAAATGGTATCTTTTAGTAGTATTTTGATTTCTTATCTAAAAAGGCAATGGTTGTTAAAAATCAGATGATTTTGTTAGTGTGCCCCTCAGTTGTAGTTGGTATGGTTGCCTAGCTGTTCCTGGGGCAAGAGATCTAATGTCTACTTACCCCACATAGAGCTCCAATGACAGTCCAAAGGCAGGGTTCCACCCAGGTCTAGCTTAAATAACAGACCTTGCCCGGCTTCCTTACAGGATGCAAGTGACATCGAAGCGGCCGTATCACCGAATAACCGAAGCCCAGCATGGATGATTAATGATGGCTTCCCCATAGTTGCACCAGCAGAGACACTACGCTCCCTGAGGCACCCTTCCACCCCTTATATATCCTAGCAGCACCTAAGCCGCCGAGCCAAGTGCAATTAGGGGAGAATTACATCTAGCTGGAGAGAGAGAGAGAGTATCAGCTGAGGGCCCAGTAACCACCGCACACAGTTCTATGAAGGAATGTCAACAGTCAACAGGTCAATTTTTCTCAGGTCATAACAATAGTAACAGCTGCTCTCATGAAGATGACAGCTGTGATGATCAGAGGAGAGCATTTGGAAAGTGATTGAAAAAGTGTGTGTGTGTGTGTGTGTGTGTGTGTGTGTATAGTTCAAATCACAGAATAAAACCTACAGCGTTTCTAACTTTGGCTTAGCCAGAATTACAAACATCATTCCAACTTTGTGCCTTGTTAAATTGAATTTTGAACCCACTCCTTACTGAACTGAGGGTCTCATGCATGCCAGACAAGTGATCTACCATTGCTTTATACTTCCAGCTTTTTTTTATACTTTCTGAGACAGGATCTAAGGTGCTCAAGTGGGCAACTTGAACTTGAGATCCTCCTGCCTCAGTTTCCTGAATGGCCGGAATTACAGGTCCAAGGAGATCCTAATTAAAAAAAAATTAAACAACATGAACAGTTTAGAGGGTGTTTCAGATAATTAGTTTTCAATGATTTCTGAATGACTTAAGTACTAACAGTATATAATACAACATGTAAGATCAGAGTGTGTCAACCTCATGACCAGAGACTTACATCATCATCTTCACACTGGGCTTTCTTGTAATAGACTTACCATCCTCCATGATGCAATCTAGTGATTTCCCAACTAGCTGCTTGTTATAGACAAAAAAAAAAAAAAAAAAAAGTGTCTTTAAACAGTAACATAAAGGAACAAAGTATCTAAGTCAATTTGTCAATTTGACACAAACCTAGATGTTATCTGGGAAGAGGAAATCTTAATTGAGAAAAGCCTCCAGAAGATGGTCCCTTAGGCAAGCCTTCAGGGTATTAATTAACAATTGATCTGGAAGGGCTTTGCTCACTGCAGGCAGTGTCTCCCCCTCCCTAAGACAGGTGATCCTGGGGTGGGTAAGAAGGCAGCCTCAGCTAGCTGCTGGGGCAGGGAGGAGAAAGTCAGTAAGCAGTACTCCTCTATGGCTTTTGCTTCTGGTCCTACCTTGAATTCCTACCCTGACTTCCTTCAATGACTGACTGTGATGCAGGAGTGTAAGAGGAAAGAGACCTTTTCCTCTTGGAGTGTCTTTTGGTCACGGTGTTTTATTGCAGTAATAGAAACGTAAGACAATTCATTTAATCTTACTGAACTGTTTGTTTTTATTTAAAGGCTCTAGACCATAGAGTTTGAAAGAAAACCTTATCAGTCGTTATCAAAATCTGGTTTCCAGTCACACATTTTTTTCTGCAGTGCCAGAGATTAAACCTCTTGCTCTGTGTTAGTCAAGCTAAGAGCTGTATCTTTCAACACTTTTCACATACATTGTTTAAGTTCTTATTGGAAACAAGCTGTGGGCCATCTCTCCTGGCAGAGAGTGCATGGAGCTGGATAGTCAGTTGACTGATAAATTTGAGGTGAGCTGGCTGTGGAAGAGCAGGTGGAATTCACCTTTCTGAGCCTCACTGTTTTCAGCTAAGAAAATGTGGGTTATTATCAACCAGACAGCACGACTGATTGACTCCCAACACACCAAGAATCTCAAATCTTGGCCAAGCAAACAATACAGGCCACACTGAATGCTAGTTTTCTTTTTCCACAATGTGTAAGAGTTTGTACTTTGCTGAAAGTCACAGTGTAGGCTGGGATCCACAAGAGTCAGAGAGGACTGTAAAAACAAAAAAACAAAAAAACAAACAAACAAAAAAAACAATCATCACTGCCCCTAAATTCTGACCTATAGCGTAATTAAGATACTTTAGTTTTTATAAGCACACACTGTTGTACAGGACTATCCTCCAAGCCATGAATCGAGGCTGCGTTCATGAGTTTGGCTGGCCTGCTTGCCAGAAACCATCATAGCTGGGCTTCTTGATGGTTGACTTTTCCTCTTGGAAAGAGGGGGTGGGAAGGGCGATTAGAAACTTCCCCTGAGTGCAACCGGCCTCCCAACCCAACCAGTCATGAATGCAGTTCTGCTCCAATTGCAATGGTCTCTGAGTCATTCACTGTAAAGGGATAGACCCGCGGGTCATAATCCCAGAGGTTACGGATATCCTGCATATCAGATATATTTACATTACAACTCACAACAGTAGCAAAATTAAAGGTATGAAATAGTAATGAAATGCTTTTATGGTCAAGGGTCACCACAACATGAGAAACTGTATTAAAGGTTGGAAGCATTGGGGAGATGAAGAACCCCTGGGGGAAAGGGTAAGGGCGGGGAAGGGTTATGGGAGTGAACTCTCTCTGCACAGCCCTGGGGAAGTCTTCATCACTGCTGGGTGCAGACTATTCACTATGGCTGCATTAGGTCCCCCTACTCCTTCCTGTAGCCCCTTACCCATTGTCCCCAAATAAGCCTGACAAACTCACTTGTCCCCAGGGAGAACTGGTATGCATAATTGTACCGTGGCTTTTTTTTTGTTTCTGTTTTTTTGTTTTTCAAGACAGGGTTTCTCTGTGTAGTCCTGGCTGTCCTGGAACTCACTCTGTAGACCAGGCTGGCCTCGAACTCAGAAATCCGCCTGCCTCTACCTCCCGAGTGCTGGGATTAAAGGCGTGCACCACCACGCCCGGCTTGGCTTTTTCCCTAGATAGGAGAAGGGGTGTTGTTTTGTTTACTTCTTCCCAGGGAAAGTATTTTAGCAACACACATACAACTCTGATGCTGATGCAGAAGCCCCTCCCTAGAAGGCCCAGGCCCCACCCGCGGCTGGGGGAAGATGTCACCCACCGCCAAGTTGTTTCAAGTTTTGTCTTTTGGAATGAGGCCACAGCACACACCAGTTTAACAAAAGGACTTTTTTTTTTTTTTTTTTTTTTTTTGCACGTTTTAATATTCAGGCTTGAGTAAAACAACTTGAAGTGACAGGCAGTAAAACACAACTCAGTAAGTGCACAATTGACAAACACAATTTTAACATCTCAACAGTCCTAAAGTGGGTCTTAGGGTCAGAAAGTTCACCCCGAATTATCTCTACAGCTTTTATTTATTTTTTTATTTATTTAATCAAGCAGAATTATCGCTACGTTTTAGAGCTGATATTTCTTAAAAGGCACCATCAGGTTCTTTCAGTTTTGATGCTGCATCATTCACTTTTCCATAACCAGAACCTGCGGACGAGTGAGTGGCTTTCTCACCGACTGTAAAACTCTCTACGTGCTCCTGAGCATCAGTGCTCCCCAAAGTTCTGGCTTGACTTGAAGAGTCTGGACCATTCCCTTGCCCTCTGGACAGGGGCCAAGGACAGAGCTGCCATGATCCCCCCACCCCACCCCCACCCCCGGGTTCGCTGACCTAATTGAACAGTTCGTTAAGCAGTGGGGGAAATGCCACCGGGAGCGGCTCACTCCTGAATGCCAACACAGTGCAGTGTCCTCACAGCCAAAGGCAGGGTGGTTTTATTGTGGAATTTTAAATCAGAACTTTTCTCAGTCCAGAAAGGTAGCAGAGGAGCCCAATACTGTTCTTGGAATTTTTAAAAGGCAGAAGTTTCAAGTATCAAAACCTAATGGGTTCAGGGGTAAAATGCATCTCCACCATGACAATTTAACGAGCTTCACAGTCGCCATGAGTGTCACCAAGTCAGTCTGTCACAGGACATCCACCATCTCAAAAGCAACAGTCACATCTTGGAGGTCTTGTTCACCACAGTTCTAGTACCTGCTGGCAGAGGGACCAAAGTTCAGCACCAAAAATATTTGCCAGCCTCTTCATGAGGGCTTTAAGCAGCAGGCGCACCCTGCAGGGACCAGTGAGTGGTCTGGACTAAGTTGGAGATTTTGGTTGTTGTTTGTTTTTTTTTAAAGTATGTAACATTTTAAAACTGGGAATTAAGCCCATAAAAAATGTCAGCAACTTTCCTAACCGAAGGCACAAAGAATAAAGTGGCAGGTATCTATGAAACCTGACATAACAGTTCAATTTAAAACACATAGGTGAATAAAAATCCATGAGTTGTTTTTTTCTCCAGTGCCTTGGCTAATTCTGAGAACCACCCAGGTTCATTTGGAAGCTGACTTCCAGAATATGAGTGCTGGAATCTTTCCATACTTAGAAATAAAAAAGTCACTTCTCTCGTGGAAAAAGGTCTCCAGGAAGGGCACGCCTGAATCCCTGTGGCCACTTGAAAACATAAAATACTTAAGGCAAGATCTTTTTAAAGGCTCAGGTAGTTTCAAACTTAAACAAAATATGCCCTGCTAACAAGCAGAACCAGACCAGTAGAAGACAAACGTGTGAACAGGCAGTCCCTGAAGAGAAAAGGCTGTCTGGGCTAAGTTGCATGGCTGGAAGCTTTTCTGTCCACTCCTCCCCAGCTGTTGATGTGGGAGGCATAGCCTAAGCAGGGCAGCCTCGAAGCCCAGAAATGGTTGTGTGATGACAGATGAGCTGCAAGTTCCTTCGCTATTAATAGTTTCTACTGTTGGAAGGCTACAGACATTGGCAAGCAAACATGGTCTCAGGTTTTCACCGTCCCAGGGCAAACATGCCTCGAGGGACCATAATGCAGGTCACACTGTGTATTTGAACAATTATTACGGTGGGTGCAAATGGACAGCAGGCCTCCTCTAAACTGATTAGAGTATTCCTGAGAAAGCATTCACCAGGGTAGAAGCCTAACTTCACAGTAATAAATAACAGCTACATGTATTTAGACACATTGAGGAGACATGCAAAAGGCCTTTCTTACAAAACACTGACCTGGGTTCTACTGAAATTGAGGACCACAAATCCCGTGCATCTGCCCTCCCATACCTTCCCCACAATGTGTCACACAGGCTCCTGGTCCTCTGACCTCCAGGCTCTCCAGAGAATTCACTACAAGACAGGCCAGGCCATCGCAGGGCTTCACAGTGAAAAATGAGGCCAGACCATTAGGAAGGAAGGGTGGAATGGGAGATGGCCGTTCAGAGAACTGCACTGGTGGGGAAGTGACTGCTGGTCTGCAGAGATGGGAGCTCCTGGTTCACAGCCTGCAGCTCAGATGAAGTGGATCCAGCTCTCCTCGCACTCCCCGCGTGGCATGTGCAAGGCATGACTGCGACAAGTAAGGCTATAGTCGCAACCATCATTGTTGTCCCAGTACTCAGCACCAGCTACGCCATAACGCAGTGCGAAGTGTACCTGGGAGCCGAGCTCCAGCAAGAAGGGAGGCACTGGAAAGCCGAAGGCAAAGATGTCCTCGGTACCTTCAGCACCCGCAGGCCCTCTCCAGCGCGCCACTGCCTCGTGCGCACTGCGCCAGCCAGAGAAGGTGTAGCGCACTGCCACCTGCTTCTCGAAGGCCACGTTGCGCACGCGCACTGTGCCGCTGATGCCCAGATCAGAGCAGGTGACACGTTCCAGGCACACGAGTTGGCGTGCCAGGCGTTCTGCGAAGCCCGGGGTTTCGATGGGCGGCGAGAAGTCGGGAACCAGGCACTGCAGAGTGAACTCCAGATCCTGGCTGCTGCAGCATAGGTCTGAGTTGATAGCTAGGCGCGACAGCACGTGCAGCGGCACGGACGGGTCGTCGCCTGCGTTAAACACCTTGACCTGCGCCAGCTCCAGGCCCAGAGCGTCAGCGAAGCGCACCCGGACCTGCCGGTTGCAGCCAGCTCCGCACGCAGTGCCCGGGGCTCCCGCAGCCTTGGCACGGCGCTCGGGAGAGGTGGGCAGCGAGCGCGAGCGTCGTTGGATGATGGGCCGCAGCCGAGGGTCACAGCCTGGGGGTCTGCAGGGTCGTCGATCCATGTCCGAGAGGCAGCTGAGGCTCCGGGGCACGAGTTTCCGGGACCCCGGGGTCGAGGGCAGCTGGGCAGAACCAGAACCTTTTGACATGGCCCAGCTGGGCGGGCGTCACCACTGAGCCACTAGGCGCTGGGGCTGGGCAGCCTCTGGAAGCCCGGAGGCACCGCACCCAGCACGGAGACTGTGCTCGCAGCCTGGCCCGGGTCTCAGCACAGCGGGCGGTCTCGAGCAGCGGGTGGCGCTATCCAAGGCGGCTTCCCCGGGCGTAGCGCCCTACACGGTGTCGGCCGCTTCTCTCCTTCCTCGGAGCGCTTACGGGAAGGCCAGAAACCCCGCCGCCCAGACACTCAGCCGCCCGCAACTTCTCCAAGCGCAACTTCCCGGCGCGCCCCCGGCGCGCCCCGCCCCTCGTGACGCTGCCCGCCGGTGCGTCCAGCCAGCGCGCCCGGCTGCCCGGTGCTCACCCTGCTGCCCCGCGCTGCCCCACGCTGTCGGAACCGCACGACCCGCGACCACCCAACCCCCACCCTTCTGCCGCAGCGCGCCCTCCCGCCGCAGCGCAGCCGCCGCCCCCGGGAACCTCGTCACGTGCGTTCAGGCTGCGGAGCAGGTCTGCTGGTTTCCTTGGTGCGTGTGCCTGCGCGCTGCACCCATCCATCAGCGATGGTGTCTACAGCAGCCTAGGACGTGCTGGGTGCCTGCTGCGGGGCCTTGGGCTGGAGGAGTATCGGGTGGGGGTAGGACAGAGCCCAGCCAAGGTTGGCCTGGCGCGAGCTGGCCCTGGGACTATGGTGAGCGGCCAGCCAGCCAGCTCTGGCCACCTTTCTCCAGCAACCTGGACCAGCGGCCAGACCCAGAAAAGGTTGCTTCTGGGGGAAGCATCATGCCCACACCTCCCCACCGTGCTGTGCTTCCCCATTGGCCAGGCAGCCAGTTCCCTGGGGAGGGGCGGGGGTGGGGATGGGGGCGGGGGAAGATGCTGCTTCCCTTAGCTGGGCTTGCAGCCAGAGAGGAAAACTGGGAAAGGGGCTAATGCCCATGATGGATTGTGCAGCTGCCCTCTGGCTCTTGAGGAGCGTTTTGTAGCCAGAATCTCTTGAGTTTTATTTAGTTTTACTGCTATGCAAGCTGAAGCCATGCTCTCCACCCGCCTCTCTGCCTTACCCACTCATGCATCCTGATTGCACAGCAGGTTTTTATTTCTCTGAGGAACTTCACACACACACACACACACACACACACACACACACGAGACTGTGTCAAGTGTGTCAGGTAGATGAGGAGCCAGGATAACACTACAAATTCTAAAGAGTGTGCCTGGGTCAGACATGCTGTCATTGTTTGTTTACCACTTTACAGCAGAAAGATCGGGGTAAGGAAGGAGGGTGGGCCAAGAATGTTTTCTCCATCTAAATGGAATCAAGCCTGTTGGTTGTGGGGTAATTGATGGCCTCGTTAAGATTTTTGTTATCTGTACATGCAAACCTAAAAGTCTTACATAATTATGGTGGGAAAGCCCAGGGTTGGTTCAGAAAATTTCCCATGATCCCATCTCTTTTCCATTTGACAGAGGCTGGGGAATTATGGGAGAAAAATGTTCGGTTTCCAGGTATGCTTTTTCAACAGGCCCCTCCTAACAAGAACTATGATCGCCTTTGGTCTGGGAGCCTGCACTTCCTATTGAAACAGCATCTAACACATAATGGGTGTTAGTATACTGACGACCTTTGAAAAAATTTTTTAATTACATGTATGTGTATACACACGTGAGCATACTCTGGGAGGGTGCTGGCCTGGAACTGGAATTACAGGCCCTAGTCAACCACCCACATAGTGCTAGAAGCTAAACTGGGGTCCCCTGGAGGAGGAGGATCAGTAGCTCTTGACACTTAAAATTCTTTTTTTTTTTTTTTTTTTTTTTTTGGTTTTCTGAGACAGGGTTTCTCTGTGTAGCCCTGGCTATCCTGGAACTCACTCTGTAGACCAGGCTGGCCTTGAACTCAGAAATCCACCTGCCTCTGCCTCCCAAGTGCTGGGATTAAAAGCGTGCACCACCACCACCCAGCAGCTCTTGACTCTTGAGCCATCTCTCCAGCCCAGCAATGATGATTAGTGGTCTGGTATGACAGAGAAGATAGAAGAGCTCAGGGTTACCCCTGCCCCTCCCCCTCTAGAGTTTTATCTCTGTGGGATGAGGTGCCTCGTGTACAGTCTGTACTTTTTTAGACTGCCTTGCAATTACTGGATGGATGAGTGAACGGATAGACGGGGAGCTTTAGAGTATAAGGCAAAATCAGTTGCTGTTATTCCCAGGGAGTGGACATACACGTGTATAGGTGGGCTTTAGAATCCATTCACAGCACTCACTAAGCGATCTTATACTTAACAACTGCCATGAAGGGGAAAGCATGAACATTCACAACACCCTTGCGGGGCAGCTCACAACTGCCTAGCGGTGCTTACAACTTCAGCCCTAGCTCTCAGGGAGCTGATGCTCTCCTCTGGTTTCTGAGGGCATCCACACCCACACACGCACATTTCCCTACCACACACAGATAGTCAAACTGTAAACATACAATACCCTGCCCCCCATTTCTAATTTCACAGTGCAGAATGCTGAGCCTGCGAAACCACAAACATCTTCGAGGTTTCAGTATGGTCGCACAGAGACTGAAACTCGATGCTGGGTTGGAGCCGGTTGCAGTCAGTACTTACTGTCAGTGTTCTGCTGTTTCCAGTTCCTGTGGCGCTTCAGCCTTTCCGAAGATAAGGGGAATAAAGAAGCCACCTCCCCAGCTGTCATCATCTGGCAGCAGATTGAGCAAGAATATTCTGAGTACTGCAGAGAAGGTGATGTAACTCTGAGAGAAACTCTTGCTTAGATTCGTCTAAGTACTTTCTTTCTGTATGCTTCAGGTACACGAGTCTGTGTGTGCGTATGCGTGTGTTGCCTATGTGTTCTGTTATATATATAGCACTTAAATAATGATTTGTTGTTTTTACTTTTAAAGCCGCTAGATAGGGAACCCCTATAAATAGTTCCATTGAAGTCCATCTTGGGAAACCAGTGGGTTTATTGGGGTCACTTACAGGAACATTCATGGGTGACTCAAAAGCAGCCACTACAGTTCAAGGACAGTGCACAAAAGTAGAATCCCTGGACTACCCCCTACACACACACACACACACACACACACACACACACACACACACTCTTCTACCTCCTGTTCACTCTACCACTTCCAAGACCACATGTGTTGGGGAAGTATGCATGACAGGCTGCTGGCAAGGGCAGGGCAGAGGGAGGGGAGGGGCCTCTCGAGTGGAGATCTGACTTCTTTCCTCTCCAGCTGCATCAGTTGGGGAATGTCGATAGGCCCCATCTTTCTAGGGTGTCCTGTGACTTCTTTCTACTAGGGAAACTAATAGGCCTGGTCTTGCAAATGTCTCTTGTGGATGGTCAGCTGATTTGACTCAAGACAGTAACAGTCATGTCATGCCAGGAAGATAGTTCTGCTGCTGTGGTGTGTGTGTGCGTGTACTTGTGCACAGGCATGTGAGTTCACACAGTACTTTCTGTTTAGTAATCTGTATTTATTTTTTTTAGACAGTCCATCAAACCTCAGGTGATGAGCAGTCCTGTGACCTGTTCAAGACAAGGAATAGGATGAGGGACTGTCATCAGAAAAGCAGGTAACTGGATTTCACATCCTTTCTTGTCGTGCAGAAGGCAAATCCTTCAGTTCTCCCGAGCGAGCTTCACTTGTGCTTTGATTACAGCAGAAATGAGCAGGCTAGGGTCTTCAGGTTTCCTTAGCTAGTGTCAGTCAGCCGCTCTCCCTTGGCTTTCTCTTGTATAGAGGCGAGGGCTGCTGCTAAAGGCTGGTGTGTGTCATGGCAGCTGGTGGTAAACAACTTTTCTTAGAGATTTGTTTATTTTCATTTTGTGTGTATTATTTTATGAGTATTTTGTTTGCATGCACCTATATGCCTGGTACCTGGGAGGCCAGAAGAAGGCATTGGATCCCCTTGTGCTGGAGTTAGAAGTGGGTGCTGGGACTGAACCAGAGTCCTCTGCAAGAGCAGCAGCCAGTGCTCTAAACTGCCAAGCCCTCTCTCCAGTCTGAAAACAGAAATGTCAACAGCTGTGAATTCCCAGTGACAGCCATTTCTTCATTTGTTTACATTGCCTGGCTGCACTCAACTAACACAGTCCATGTTCCTTACAAGGGTGATGCTTCTTCAGATAATCCTTGAGTACTGTTGAGATCTCTGTACATAGAGCTCCTCAGCTTCCAGGAAGTACCTTTGCTCACTTCCTCTCAGCTTCCAAGAAGTACTTTTACTCACTTTCTCTCAGCTTCCAGGAAGTACCTTTGCTCACTTCCTTTCAGCTTCCAGGAAGAACCTTTGCTTACTTGCTCTCAGCTTCCAAAACCTTTGCTCACTTCCTCTCAGCTTCCAGGAAGTACCTTTGCTCACTTCCTCTCAGCTTCCAGGAAGTACCTTTGCTCACTTCCTCTCAGCTCCCAGGAAGTACCTTTGTTCACTTCCTCTCAGCTTCCCAGAAAGAACCCTTGTCCACTTTTCCTGGTATGACTCTTATCATAAGGAAGTACTATTACCTTTAGTGTGTATTTTGTGTGTATTTAAACCACCTTTAAAGAACATGTGGTCAGAAAATAAACCAAGAAGGTATTTTCAACTAAAGTGAGATTCTACCTCAGTGCAGAGTACTGTAGAAGGAGTTCATGGTATATCAGGAGTGGCTGCAATGTTGTTACTTCTCTTTGATGGCTGTCCTATTTGTACTGCATTATCATGGTACCACAGGACTGTACTTCTTTCTTTTTACATTTTATTTATTTTGTATGCATGTGCATGCATGCCACAGTGTATGTGTGCTTAGAAAATAACTTGAATGAGCCAGTTCTATCCTTCCACTCTGTGGGTCGAAGGGATCAAACCTAAGTTAGTGGGGCAGGTGCTTTTACCTGACAGTGTGTCTTGTCTCCCCTTCTAGTCTTTTTAAACACAGCATTTCCTGACTGTTTCCTGTTTGAAAAGGTAGTGATAAACTTTTGACTCCTGGCCTAGGTCATAACGAACAGTGAAAAACTCACATGCTGAAGTTTGGTTGGTTCAGAGTCTCTTCCAGTTGGTGGTTAAACCGTGAAATCTGGCCTGGGGCTGGTCTAGTGCTGTAAGTGCTTGCTAGGTAAGGATGAGGACCAGAGTTCCCCAGGAATTCAGGAATTCACAGAAATACACGGTGTTGGGTCAATTCATGTGATTCCAGCCCAGGAAGGCAGAAACAAGAACCCCAGAACTAGCTGGCTGGCAAGACAGCCGTATCTAGCTGGAGACATGGCTCAGTGTTTATGAATGCATTCTGCTCTTGCAGGGGACCCAAGTTTGCTTCCCAGCACCCACATTAGGTGGCTCACAATTCTCCTTAACTCCAGCTCTAGAAGGATCTCACGCCTTTGACCTCCTCAGTCTCCTGTAGTCTCAGGTATATAAGCATCCACCCAATACACACATAGTTAAAAAGAATAAAAATTTCAAAGAAAGACTATCCCTATGGATAAGCTCTGGGTTTGACTGAGAAACTCTGCCTCAGTGATTAGGTGGAAGATTGATCAAGAATGATTTATGACATCAGCTTTGAGCTTCACATGTATGTGCGCACACTGAACTTACCTACAAGCAAAAACATGCACATATGCACACATTAAGACATACATATACCCACATGTTAAAATGCGCATATGTTAAATGTGTTAAATGTGCATTAAAACATGTGCATACTCACACATTTAAAAAATCAGTGAAAAACTGGCCAGATTTTTTAGGTAGCGGAGGTTAAACCTGGGGCTTTGCACGTGCAAGGCAGATAAACCATCACTGACCCACAGCCCAGCCTGCAAAACTTTGAGTTGACATTGTATCTACAATTCCCCTAAATTATGTCTATGAAAGGGGGCCTGCGGGGTTTATGTCTGAATATTTCCCAAGAGTGAGTTATTTGTTTGTTTGTCTGAGACAAGGTATCCCTGGCTGGCTTTGAATACACAGAGATCGTCCTGTCTGTGCCTCCTAAGTGTTGCAATTAAAGGCACGTGCTTCCATTCCCAGCTGCATTTCGTAGTATTTTCAAATACTAATAGAACAAACAGAGTCTTAGGGCAGATTTTAAAAGCGATATTTTTTAAGGTATACACTGTTGCTCTAAAATGATATTTAAAAAACACATTGAAAAATGGTTAAGTTTTTAGATGTTCATCCTTGCCATGAAATGGTATATATGTATCCACATTTGGGGTAGTCATTCTCTACTGGCCGTGACTAGAGTACAGAGGGGAAACTGTTTTGCTAACCAGATTCTATAAAGCACCTGAGGGCTCACAGACGTAATGATGGAGGTGTTAGCAGGGGCTTTTCTTTCTCTAGCCATCAATGACTAGACTCTGGTTTTTACTTTTTTATCGCAGTATAAATGCTGGCTCATCTTGGAATCAAGTACAGCATTCAAAGACTTCTTCGGGGAGAAGGCAGAGTGGATCGCAAGGACCCCACGTCTCCTCCCAGCTGAAGAGTGGCCTCCTTGGGATCTCCCAGCCCGCAGCAGATAAACTCATGGAAACTGTTCCCAGGGAAGAAAGACAGGAGCAGGCTACGCTCAGCTCCAGGTCTCAGGCTACCTCTGGAAGCAGGCTGTTCCTTGACTTCCACTCCATGGAGATGATGAAGGGAGGAGCTGATGAGGACAGTGCCAGTGACCTGTCAGACTCAGAAAGAGTGGCCATCCCCCCTTCTCCATTCACACCTCCAGAGCTCAACCTCAGAGCCGAAGAGATAGACCCTGTCTCCTTCAGTCTTCACCCAGAGCTGAGCCAGGCAGAGTCCAGACAAACCTACCCTGACTTTCTTCCACCTCCTTTTAATTCCTGGGACCTCCAGGATATGGCTGTTGCTATGAACACAGAGTGCAGGAGTGAGGCCCTGCCTCGGGCCACGGGATTCCTTGGGAAGTACATAGACAGACTTCTTCAACTAGAATGGCTACAAGTCCAGACTGTGCAGTGTGAGAAGGCCCGAGCTGCCAAGGCCAAGCCCCCTGGTGCCTCTGGGGTGCTGAAAAGCCCTGGACGGGGCAAGCTCCTTACCAGTGCTCTGTCCAAGCCCTTAACATCCCCAGAAGGGATTTCAAAGCCAGGCCCTTCTCGAAAGAAAGGTTTTCGCCACGAAGAAGCCCACCCATCCTACTATGCATTTGAGACTTTGCCTAACTCTGTGGATGGGCCTGGCCGACCCAGGCTGTGTTCCCAGAAGCAAGCCCCAGAATTGAGGATGGAGAAGAAGAAGAAATCAAGTAAGGGCCCCAAACTTCAGCTCCGTGCTCCACCTTGCGCTGAGGGCAACCCTGCAATGGAAGCCAACGGTAACATCCGAGTCCCCAGGCCATCTGCAGTGCTGCTGGACCCAGAATGTTCCCATAGGGCCTCCAGGACACAGGCACACGTGGACCTGAAGAAAAAGGGAAGTGCAAATACCTGTGGCTATGCCCCTTCATCCAGTGAGAAAAAACTCAAAACAAACGGAGCCAAGCAAAGCACATATAAGTTAAAGTGACCCCTGAGGTAAAGAATTGTAAAGACCTGCAGATGTCTAACAATGGGGTGGGGGGGCTCTCTCTAGTGTGGTGATGAGCTTGAACTAACTCAAACTGGCTCCCAGTTACCTCAGTCCACCTCAAAAGTTATTTTCTGAGGTATTTTATAGACGGTCTTAAGTGTTTGAGGGCCCTATAGGTAAAAATTTACCCATGTGTCTGTGACACAAGAGATTGAAGCAGCAGTGCCAGGCAGCCAGCACAGACCAGCTCCAGTCCAGTGTCTATCCCTGTCTCTGAAGTGTGGGAGACAGTGTAAGCTGCTTTCATGGAGAAACCCTAGTGTGTGGAGGAAGAGAGGCCCTGCTGGCTCACCACTGCCTTTTGCTTTTCCGTAAACCTCTCAAGCAAGAGTTTCTGTCTGTTGTCTTTCTCTCATCTGTCGCCCCATTCCCCCACCCCCACCTCCACCCTCCAGCCTGGGTCCCACTCCAGTTCTGGAGAGAGCTCATGCATTTCTATTTTGAGGGTCATTTATCTGAAGCAGTTCCTTGCCAGAGGCAAAGGCAGCCGGATGGCCTATCTGATGCATTTTAAGTCTGGGGTAGTGCTCTAGCCCATTCTGAGTTCTCTTAACTGAAGTCAACATCATTTGTGGATTTTTCCAGAGAGAAAAACGACTATGGGCCCAACCATTGTTACTGCTGTCTGATGGGGGCAAAAAGAAAAAAAAGAATGCCTTGGCACGCCAGACTTTGGGGTAGCCATGAGCAATTTGTAGGATTACTCAAATAAAAGTCATTAAGTTGCTGACTAGGGACCATATCCGCTTGTTCTGGGTCAAAACGAAATGTCTATGTCTGTTTGTAAGAGCAGGTTTTTCTAATTATGCCTGGGGCCAGGGTAGGGAGCAGAGACACATTTGCACAGGGAGGAGGGGGGCGTGCAGACAGGCAAACATATTACACACACACAAACACACACAGGGAGGGAGGGAAGGAGAGAGGGAGAGAGAGGGAGACTGAGAAAGAAAGAGAGACTGGATACTATCCTGAGTGTTCGTCCTTGCCTGCCACACGGGGTGTGGTGGTGGTGGTGGGGTGTCGGACTTCCTCAGCTGCATCCCAGACCTCTCTGCCTGGGGCGCTTTCTTCAGTGTGCTTCTGCAGACCTTCCTTGGTTGCTGCTTCACAGACAGTGGTTGTTAAGGACCGCAGTTAGTAGCTTCATCCTTTGTTCTAGGCATGGTGATTCTAGTGTTTGTTTTCTTTCCACCTTTGAGACACAGGACAAAGGTTACACCTCCCACAGGGCCCCAGGTGTCTGCCACTGACATGAGTTTATCCTTAAAGCATGGTTTTTATCGCACTGAACAACACGTGAACTTTTTTTTTTTAGCCCTTTCTCTTTAGGACTTTATTTTCAGATTCTTTTTGCACTGTACCCCCACCCTCCAGAGAAAACATGTTATTTATTACATGCAGGTCTCGTGCCTTTTCATGTGACCAAAATCCGTTTATGTTGAAGGCAGTTCACAGATGCAATGCCCACATTTGCCGGGGTATGGGGTATGCACCTTGTGTTGGGAGAACAATACCACCCTGCTCCCTCTTCCCCCCTGAGGGAGGCCCTGTGTCTACTCACTTCCCCCCTGAGGGAGGCCCTGTGTCCACTCACTTCCCCCCTGAGGGAGGCCCTGTGTCCACTCACTTCCCCCTGAGGGAGGCCCTGTGTCCACTCACTTCCCCCCTGAGGGAGGCCCTGTGTCCACTCACTTCCCTTCTGAGGGAGGCCCTGTGTCCACTCACTTTCCTTCTCCTTGGAGCACAGACTATTTGTACTATGACTGGAACCTCCCTTATTTTTTCTCTAGGTTTTTATGCAGATCCTTTGGCAGCTTCAGGGCCAGTAAATGTAAATATGATGTCATATACACGTAATACTAGCTCTAGTGAGCACGTAATACTTGCTCACTAGAGTAGCATGCTCACTAGAGTAGCACTGACAGGGTTTCTTTCCTGTTACACACCTGTGTGGGTCCCTTAGACCCTGGCAGGCGAGGGTGAAGTTCCTTTTTCCCTTGCTGGATGTGAGCCTGAGCTGAAACTGTCACAATGTAAAAACAGTGACTCATGCATTCATTCCCAGCACACTTAACTGAAGTTGGTTCCTGATTTAGGGACTAGAATTCATGTCCTGTGTTTGGACAGCCCTAGAAGCCCAAAGCAGTGACTTTGTTTACCTCTTTGCCCAGGTTGATTGTCGGAGTTGAACAATGTTATTGGATAGGATCTGGGTGCTATTGAACAGCACAGTTTGTTACAGTCACATTGAGTGTAGTTATTTGAGCACAGCCTTTTCCATGATCCCTGAAAACATACTCCATGTAGGCAAGCAGACAGCACTGGTCACTGAACTGTGAACTCCATCAGTTGAAGGCCACACCAGAATATCCAGCCTCGGTGACAGAGGGTCCCCTTCCGGGGAGTTCTTCTCACCCCAGGGATGGTTAGATGGCCCTCCCACTCAAACCATTCAAACCCAGGAGAAATATAAGGAAAACAGTATTTCAGACTTAATAACATCAGTGAGTGGAGAAAAAAAAATCACAAAAGGTTCTAAGTATTCACTGTTGGCTTTGGTCAATTCCCAAATCTTAAATGACCAAAGGGGCTGAAGGTTTTTAACCAACTTGAAGGTCATAGAGTATGTGGCCTGTCACAGCCCTATGGGGGAGAAGACAGACGTCATAGTCTTCATGCAAAGGGAAGGCTCCTGGACCTGTGAACTATTGGGATCGTGTTCTAGAAGACCTAAGGATAACTTCTTAGGGGGCTTATACATTCTTTATCCCTCTTTCCGTTCATTTCCTTAAACAGGTAGAAATAGGAACTCCTGGTGATACTGTGTTCAAGGTAACGGCAGTATTTATTGTTTATTTGTGTACGTGTAGATAGATGGCTGTAGTAAAGTGACCTATAAACACACTCAGCATGTTCATTTGCTGTTGTACTGCTGTGTGTTTGGTTTTATATGTAGAAAAACAAGTCATATAAGCTTTTGTGAACTTGGACTTTTCCTTCCTTGAGACAAATTAAACAAAAGTTATCTGGAACTTTCTGGTTTGATGTGATTTCTCTTGTTTTTAATGCAGTTGCCTTCCCAGTTGGCTTTTATTTTCTGGTTATTCTCGAGAGTTGCAGAGGATGGGATTCCGTCCCCCTGACCTTCATGCTGATGCTATCCAGGAACAAGTGCTGCCATTTGGATTCATGTGTCAGAGGCACGTGGCCGTGAACTATGTGGTTGTCCTCCTCAAAGATGTTGAGGTGTAGGCAGGAGAGGAGCAGGCTGCAGCTCCACTGTGTGTGCTGACCCACTGTGTGTGCTGACCCACTATGTGTGCTGACCCACTGTGTGTGCTGTGTAGGACTATCCTCCCAGCCAAACTGCTACCATCGCCCTGCATTCAGCTGTGCCCTCTTGCAAAGGATCACCACAACCTTGCTGCGTTGTTAACTCTTGACTTCCCTTTACAGGAAGATGAAGAAGATCATGGGACCCTCACTGGAGTGTCCAGCCACTCCTAACCACATATATGCAATTGTGCTTGGGGTTTGTGTGTGTTGGGGAGGGGGGGCAGGCTAGAGTATATGGGCTGGGAAGGAGAAGTAACGGGGTCCATCTACATGACCATGGGAGAAGGTTGGTCTGTGCTGGGTGAAGTCTTGCCAATGTGCCTGCTTTAAGACCACTGACACTATTGTGGTAGCCACCACTGTCATGTAAGGAAGCCTAAGAAACTCTGGTTTCACAGAGTGGACTTTGGCTAGACGGTAACTTGGTTGATTATTGGGACTTTTGGAGGAGAGTAGACATCGTTCACATCTCCTCCTGGAAGGGAAGTTTAGCAACACCGTAGTACAATGAGCTCATACCTTAACTCACACTTCTAGAAGGGAATCAGCTTTTGAGGGTAGTCCTGGTAGAGACCATGGTCTGCCCTAAGCCTTCCCAAAGGTCTTCCTACAGTTACTTCTGACAGGGAATCGTGTGCCTCTTAGGATACCATATCTCAGTGATCATGGTGCTGGCTTAGAAATGGTTCTCTGATATTAGCCAAAGCAACCAAATTGGAGGTATAAAATCCAGGCTTCGATTGTGCATGTAGCAGTGGGGGATGGGGAACTAGGGGAAGCTACCAGAAAGTCCCAGATGCCAGAAAAACAAGAGGCTCCCAACAGGGATGACATTAACTGAAATACCCAACAAAGAGGAGATAGAACCTGTAGAGATCATATCCAGAGGTTAGACACAGCCCCCAGTTGAGGGATGGGGCCACCCACTCATCACAATTTTTTTTTTTTGGTTTTTTGAGCCAGGGTTTCTCTGTGTAGCCCTGGCTATCCTGGATCTCACTATGTAGACCAGGCTGGCCTCAAACTCAGAAATCTGCCTGCCTCTGCCTCCCAAGTGCTGGGATTAAAGGCGTGCACTACCACTGCCCGACTTCATCACAAAATTTTAACCCAGAATTACTCCTGTCTAAAGGAAAAACAGGGACAAAATGTTGAGCAGAGGCTGAAGGAAAGGCCATCCAGTGACTGCCCCACCCAGGGACCCATCCCATATGCGGCCACCAAACCCAGACACTTCTTGATACCAAGAAGTGCTTGCTGACAGGAGCCTGATGTAGCTGTCTCCTGAGATGCTCTGTTAGAGCCTGACCAATACAGATGTGGATGTTTGCAGCCAACCATCAGACTGAGCACAGGAACCCCAAGGAGGAGTCAGGGGAAGGACTGAAGGAGCTGAAGGGGTTTGCAACCCCACAGGAAGAACAACAATATCAACCAACCAGAGTTCCCGGGGACTAAACCACCAACCAAAGAGTACATATGGAGGGATCCATGTCACCGGCTGCATATGTAGCAGAGGTATCATCAATGGGAGGGGAAGCCCTGGGTCCTGTGAAGGCTCGATGCCCCAGCATAGGGGAACGATAGGGCAGTGAGGCGGGAGTAGAGAACACCCTCAGAGAAGCAGGGGGAGGGGCGGTGGACTGGGAGGTTTTCGGAGGGGAAACCTGGAAGGGGGATAACATTTGAAATGTAAATAAACAAAAGTAAAGAAGAAAACTCAAAAAAAAAAAAAAAAAAAAAAAAAAAAAAAAAAAAAAAAAAAAAAAAAAAGGAGTTCGTGAATGGCAGTTATTTTAGAGGTTGTTCCTCAATCATCCACTAGGTGGTGACCAAACCTTTTGAGACCCTGATGAAATCTGTTATTGTCTCCTAATGGAGCAAACCTTTGTAGTTAAATCAAACAGAATGGGGGAGCAGAAGAATGCTTGGCTTCCGGCACAAGCAGATCCTTCACTGTCCTCTGCCACCAGAGATTAGATAAATTAGATATATTCCTAGGTGTGGTTAATGACAGTGGGGGACTCTCAGGTGTTCCTGGAATGTCCCCTAGTCACAAGGCCCGCCCTGCCTAGCAGATGTAAAATGACACCATCATGGACAGAGAACCCACTTTGATAAAATATCAGTAAATACACCTACACTTGTCGATGTAATATTTACTTAGCAATAAGAAGGCTTTAAATAAAAGTGGAACGTTAAAATGGACTGCTGTAAATTTGATTGTGAAGCTTGGATATGTTTAAACTCATGGGGCTCAGGAAGTGACACCCTGAACAAAGGGGTTCAGAAGTGAGATCTTTCTGACCTAATCTCTGTACCCCTTCTCTCTGAGGTAAGCCATAAAAGCTAGACCCAGGAAGCAGTTGGAAACCAGGAGTACTTTTCTCTTTCTCCTTCCATGGCCTTTCTGTGAAGGCAAGAACTGGCTGAGAAGACTGTCCCCTGTCCCTGTCCTTACCTCACAGACAGAGCCCCTCCCAGGTGCCTTGGCAGTCTCTCACAGGAGCACTTCTACAGGACTGTGCAGGCTTCCTTACATGAAACAGTACACACACACACACACACACACACACACACACACACACACACTGCCCTGAGCCATGGTGTCTTCTGAAGGCTCCTGGTCAAGGAAACTGGCAAAGCTACCATGCTTTTGCCTGTCACCTGTCTTTTGTTGCATGCGTATACCCAGAACTTTATACTGGGTGACCACAGGATCGCACCTTTCTGTATCTGTAGAGAAAGCAGCACAGTGTCCTAAGTGTCACAGCCTAAGTGTCACAGTGGGTTTTTTGCTGCTCTTGCTGTGGACCTCCCCAGACAATGGGGAAATCTGCATTTTAATAGAGCCTTGACACCCTCAAGTTGGAGAACCTGCTTTTCTAGTGCGCAGGTTGAGTTGCTGCTGTTGCACAGGCTCTGGGTTCAGATCTCAGGACTCACAACAGTGGCTCATAGCTGTCTGTAACTCCAGTTGCAGGGGATCTGGCCCTTCCAGCTTCCCTGGGAATGGTGCACATATGGTGAACTTGCATGCATGCAGGCAAAACACCCATACACATTAAAGTGTCAAGACTTTTTTAAAAAGAAGAAAGATGTCTTCATTGAGAACTTGATATGGGGAAATTATCTAGAAGCCTCTTTAAAGCCCCTTCCCTCTTTTTAGCCTTGTACCTGCCCCAAACCCTCCAAAACCTACTCACACAAATGACCAAAGGGTCTGATAATTTTACCAGCAGTGTTGTTAATGTAGAAACATAAAGACAGAATGTGAAAAAGAGGGCAGGGTGATGGGTGATGGCTTTCTTGGTAAAGCACACCGACCTGAGTTTGATCCCCAGTACCTAAGTGAAAATCCAGGTATGGTGGGCATACTTGGAAACCCAGTTCTTGGCAGGGATCAGGAGGCAAAGGTGGGTGGATAGCCAAAGTTCACTGACTGGAAATCTAGCTAGGTGTGGGTGAGCATCTGTGATGAGACCCCTCCTTAGTGCTGCAGGATTGTATAATGAGCATTTTCATCCCTAGGAAGGTACAGCAAGCAACCACAGACTCCTTGTGCTCACCCCATAGCTACAAGACTGCCTCGTCAGCCCTGGCCCCTCCTGACTGAAGCCTCCCATGGCTGATTCCCTCTGGGCACCAGTTGTACTGTATCCCCCTGAGATATCGTTGCCTTGGGAGCCTGTAGCCTTCCCTTGGTGGCCAACGTGTACAGCAGACTCAGGTTTTTGGAGTCACGCCACTGCTACCAAAAGCAGAGCTCTCTTTAATGTTCATCTCTTTGTCTGTTTTATATATTTTTGGCTGGGGAGACAGATCAGTCAACATAGTACTTATCACACAAGTGTGAGGACCTGAGTTTGTTTCCAAGAATACACATAAAAATCCAGGAATGGGCTGGGGCGATGGCTCAGTGGATAAAGATGGTTTCTGTCAGGTGCAGTGACCTGAGTTTGACCCCTGAGAGCTGGATGGTGGAAGGAGAGGACCAACTCTCACAGGCACCATCTGACCTCCACATGCACATGTGTACACATACATGAACACACACAAGATAAATATATAAATGTAATTGAAGAATTTAAGTCACTTATGGTGGCATTAGCCATCCCAGCATGGGGAAAGGGAGACAGAAGGATCTCTGAGACTGGCTGGCCAGCTTGCATAAGGTAATTAACATGCTCAAGGGCAATGATAAAACCTGTCCAGTGAGAAATGGTGGCCAAAGTTGACCTCTGACCTCCACACATACATGTAGTCATGCCTGCACACACACCTTCACTCACAGGGACCCATGTCTCACTGCAGAACACAAATCTCTCTTGATATTCCTGAGGAGTCAAGCTTTGCCCGTGACCAGGAGAACCGAGCATTGAACTCAAAGATCAACTGGCTACGACTAGCTTATTCCTAAAAGTCTTCATCCAGCATATTCCTAACAGGAGCCATTTTTGTTTTTCTAACCTGATCCCTTTCAGTCTCTCAGTTATCCATTTTGTGCACATTTTCCTTCAGTCACTTGGTTTGTCGGTGACAACATTGACAGAAGTCAAATCTCTGTCCTCTGGGTAGGCTGGACTCCCTCCCGTGTGCCCAGCCTGGAGTCCTTCCTTCCATTCCAGCATGAAGAGAGATGTGGTTTCTTACGAGGACATCTCTCTGTGTTTTCTGGATTTTCAAGGCTCTTTTCCCTCAGAGGCTGAGACTGGGAAAGAAGGATGTTCTATGCTTCTCTGAAGCAGGTTCTTCTGGCCTTCTGTTACGTCATCCTGGTGGGAAAGCACCACGTGCCACACCAGAGTCCTCTCTATCTGAAGTGATGTCCTCCACCTCCCTAGGCAGCAGGAGCCCCACTGGAGGCAGGAGGAAGGCTCAGTTTCAAGGGGTATTTACTCCATCTACACAGACAATGACCATGGTGCCACTGTGGGAAGGCTAAACCTTCCCCAGGTTAAGCTGCAGTTCCCATCCCTCAAGCTGATCCACCATTTTAGCAGAAAGCCCAGTCAAGCAGTCGAGGTGCAGTCACTTGACTCTTCAACAGTGCCCAGATGACTCTTGCATAACATGCTCCCATATGGCTCCTGAATGAGAGAAGAACAGCTGGGCCTGTCCTCCAGTGCCCAGAGGGGAGCCCAGGGATGACAAAACAAAAAGCAACACCCCTTCCTTTTCTCCTGCCACAGGCAGCAGAGGTAGGGGAAGCTGGGACTGGGCTGAGATGCAGGTGAGGACCTGGCAGGATTGGTTCTGACATCCTAATTCATTTACCCTCCCCTCCCCCACTGCTGGGTCTCTCAGGATAAGATTTATTGAATGCTTTTTCTAAATCTCAACTAAGGGTCTGTGTCACCAACTCCTGAGCAAATAACCATGTTCAAGCCACCTTGTCTGACAGCACTGAGGACAAAACTCAGTTAGTATCTGACACTCTCAGAAATGGGTTTGCGTAGAATATTTAAGACAAAGCCATTCTTTCTGCGAGTCCATGTGATGCCATTGAATAAACATCGAATGTCTGAGGAAAATCTGGCCTTCTGAGCCTTTGAGGTGAGTGTGTTATGGAGGTGGCCAACAGTGCCTGTCACTTCCCTTTTCCTCCCTGAGAAGTGTGTTAAGTGGAGGTGGCCAACAGTGCCTGTCACTTCCCTTTTCGTCCGAGAGGCTTCTGTTGGGTTCTCTGTCAGCTGGGAGCTAGGCAAGCTTTTACTGTGCTTCCACGGAGGACCTCTGGTGTTTAGAAAGCATGTTCTCTAGGGTGAGGATGCAGTAGGCGTGGCTGGAGCCTGAGATGACCACAGCCTAAGGCGGAAAGGCTAATCCCCAAATGGCATTTGGCCCAGTTTTATTTCAGTGTTTGCGGGCATTGAAAACTCGGCCTCTTGTAATACATTAAAATGCCATTTAAAAAAAAATCTAGAACAAGTAAAAGAGTAGAGCCATTCCCCAGCATCCTCGGGGTCCTTTGCAGAGCATTTTGATGCCCACCTCTGTCTCACATGGGGCTCTGCACTGCGCCTGCCCACTTAGGACACGAGCAAGCACTGAATTTAGTGGTTCCGCTCCGAGTCCTCCCAGGCTGCACTGTAGAACGATCCACTCACTCTGAAATGAAGCCAAACTAAATTCAGTCGTCGTCGTTACCCAGTTCTCTCTCTCTGCAGAGGGCACCCACCAGCCTGCCGCACTTTTGGCACCTTCAATGCAGGAAGATGGTGAGTTAAGATGATCACGGCTGAGCCTGTACATTCAGCTTTAGCTCATGCTCTGAGAGCCCAGGAAGCTTACCAGGACTGCTGCCCATTCTGCCTGCTGAAAACCGGTTATTACTTTAGGCAAGATAAGGAGTTAATTCATGTATTAATTAAGGTGGTCAGAGTCCTAGTTCGGGTTTTGCTTGAAAATTTGCAACCTTGACAGGTGATGTCATAGAATCCCAATGCAATCCTTTCCCAGAATCTAAGGCAAAAGGCCCAGGTTTCCCCAGACACTTAGGCTAGGGGTAGGGGTGGAGGTGGAGGTAGGGTGGGAGTGGGGGTAGGGAGCCGTCCTCATCTCTCTGCCCACTCTTTAATTCCATCAACGTTCATGAGAGGTGTGAGTAAAGATGGTTTTATACCCCAGAGCGCAGGTATGCTTGGGATAAAGATTTTGTAACATGCTCTGGAGAGTGATAATTTATTTTTCAGTGCTAGGGGCAGAAGGAACTCGGGGGCCTTGCCTGTGCCTGCTGGGTAAATGCTCTACAGGAGTCATATCCTAAGCCCCCTTCCTTTCTTTCTTCCTCACACATCTTCCCTGGGTATAATTGTGTGGGATTCCACTGTGGCGTGGGCACCCCAAGACAGCTTTCCACTTGTTCTGCTTATTGCCGTGTTCAGTGTTCAGCACCCACCAGATGTCCAGTTAGAAAACAGAAAGGGGACTGACAGGCACACTGGGTGAGCCACCACCATGTGCTCTCCCACTCTCTCCCTCCCTCTCTTACTCTCTTACTCTTTCCCTCTCCCCCCCCCCCCAGCCCTCCACCCTCGTGTCTAATAACTCCCTATATAAATTCTTGGGGTTGTTTTTCCAGTTTTGAGTGATTATAAGAACCATTAATTGCCCCACTATAGAGGGATTATTGGACTTCTATTTAGAAACTAAAAACCAACCAAGAAACGGGGAAACAAAACCCGATCTTCCCATAGGCCCTGGCTTTCTTTCTTCTGGTTGAGCTATAATCCCCAAGGCTGGATGCCCAGCCACTTTTCTGTGTACACACATAACTTTGGTGCTTGGTATCCGAGCACCCACTTCCCTAGAGCCCTGTGGCCACAGATGAGGTTATACCTTACCCATCAGCCTACCTTCTCTGACAAAGGAAAGCAAGGCAGGGAACAGAGGACTCATCAAGGTCAAGTGTCAGGACTTAGGTACCCAAGAGAGTGATTAGAAGTGATGTCACTGGCTGGAGAGGAAGTGCCTGGCTCCTGGTGAGGTCACCAGGCACCAAGGACTGTCCTGTGCCCACCCTGGCATGGACACCAGAGGCTGTGCCTGGTTGCTGCTGCTTCTGTCATTACCACAGGTGAGCTGAGTGGGAACTGGGAACTGTGCACAGCATACGTGGGTTTTTAATTTTCTAGGCTAAGGGAATTTGGCAGGACAACTTGAACCTGGAGAGAAGTAGGCATTCGGCGGAGGCAGGGGGCTGGCTGTCTTTATAGTAATATAGGTACACTGGGTTCCAGGGATTAGGTAAATGTGGGGTTGAGATCCACATCTTAGGAGGGAGTGAGGAGCGGCTAAGGAACTTAGTACCAATGCATGAGGCACACACAGCTTCAAGTTAGATTTTGTCAATTTCCCAGCAGTGCCTCTGCCCCCATTTGAAAGGGACTGAGGGAATCTCAGTTCAGGAAATCCTGTGTTAAAGACAACTGGAGCAAAGCAGTGGGGTACTAAATGACCCCATTGTAACCAAGAGGAGAAAAGCAGGGTCGCCAGTGGGCTAGTGATGTCTTCAGCCTTCTTTTTGGTTTTCCTCATCAGCGACTGAAGGGGGCTACACTCACGAGTCACTAGTAAGACTCTGCCTGGCCAGAGTCTTGGATGAACAAGGACTACAGCAGCAAACACAATAGGGAGTTCTGTCCTGACATGCTTACACACTAGCAGAGCCCCATTTTCTGAAAGTGGATGCCTTGCCTAGTACCAGTTGCTTGGAGTTACAAGAATTATCTCCATTGCCTTTTGCCGTGTGAAGAGTTGAGCTTTTAATCAAGGCATTAATCTCATCTATAGTGTTTCCTAGAACCCTCTTTTATTACCCAATGTCAGCCTGGATTTGAGAATATTGCAAACCAAATCCTATCTCCATCTTTCCTCGTACCTGCTTGCACCTACCCCCCAACTTGTCTCTTAAGGAAACGGCAACATTCCCGCCCCTGTTGTGCTGGCACAGTGCCCAAGTGGTTAATTCACCTCCAAGGGGAAGTCAGGATGGTGGGGGACGGGGCTAGTCCTGAGGATTGTCCCTCGGTGTTTGACTGAAGGGACTTTGCAGACCAGGGGAACTATGATACTTAGAAGAAGGGGATTCTGAAGAATCCGGGGTTTTCAGCAGGGACAATGCAGGGCCTTTTTCTTGGTGAAGAACCACACCCTTGGCAAGTACCGGATCATTTTCTAAACTGGTCAGAAGGAACACAACACTCCAAGGATCCTCCAAATTCTGCTTTCAAGTCTCTGATAGGCACACCACCTCTCTGTGCACACCTAATCTCCACAGAGACAGCCTGTTCTACTGGGGAAATGTTGTGTGTATTGGTTTCTCTCTGAACTCCACACCCTTGCTCTGTTTTTTAAAATCTCTGAGAATTTCATCCATGTTTGATCATATTCCCCCCAGTTTTCCCCAGATCTAACCCCTCTTCTCTACCTACCCAGATTCGTGTACTTAAGAAAAATCAAGATGATTTTGTGTTGTCCAAAAAATCTTGAATATGTCATCTGCCACTAGAGTGCAGTCCATTTACCAGGGCTATCTTCTTATTGAAAACAGAATTTCCCTCCCTGGTGGCTAACAATTATCAGAAGTTCCATGACTCTGACATGAAGCCAAATGACAAAGTCAGAAGTGTTTTCTGTCGGCTAATGGCCTTGTTCCACATTCATTGACACCCAGAGGAAAGGCATCCTCCTGGTCGGTCATTTCTAGTCCCAAGAGCCCAAGAATCCTCAGGTTGGGCTGTGCAGGAGTTAAAATCCAGAGGGGAGAAAATTTTTCAAAGAATGGAACTGGACTAGGAAGAAAGCCTGGTGTTTTGTGGATGATGGTGATGGTGGTGGTGGTGGGGTGGTGATGATGATGATGGTGAGGATGATGATGATGGTGATGATGATGGTGAGGATGATGATGATGGTGGTGGTGATGGTGGTGATGATGATGGTGGTGATGGTGGTGATGATGATGGTGGTGGTGGTGATGATGATGATGGTGGTGGTGGTGATGATGATGATGGTGAGGATGATGATGATACATTGCTAACGATCATGCTCAGCTTGCTGAAGTCATTGGTGCTTCTCCAGAAATATGAGAGTGAAGTGCTGCAGAGGATGACAGAGCTGTCTGAGGTGAGCCTTAGGCAAGTGACATGGGAAAGAGCATCCAGATTCTGTCCTAACAGCAGTGGCTTCCTAGTGGGAATTTCTGCTACCATACATGGAGAACCATATACTCAAATGGTTTAAGGCAGAGAGTGGGTTGGAAAAGCATGTACCAAAAGCTGGTACTGAACTAAGAGAAATGTGTGGTCACCATTATAAAGGTCTGGTGTCTGCAATTGTACCAGCAGCAGGACCACAGTCCCTCTGGTAGAATCTTTCAGAGCCTCTTCCTGGCTTTTCTGCATATTGCTAAGAAAGCTTGTAATTATATCACTGCATTCTCTGCCCAGGTCATTGCCAGCCTCCTTCCTAGGTGTCTGCCTCTTCTTCCTGTCATTGAATCAGTGCACACAAGGCTGTCTTCACTGTAGTTTGATGAAATCTGAAGGCATCTTAGTTTTGAGATGATGTTCAGTTAGGACTTCTGCATAAATGTTTAGGGATGACATTCAATTCCCAGCAGAGGGACGAGAAGGGACAGAAGCACTCACTCCAGAGGATCACTCATATCTCTCCTGGAAATGTGGAGACTATCAGTCCTAGAGGTGGCACAGTGGGTTGGAAGGCCCCAGAGGAGCCTGGGAATAAAAGTGGAACTGCTCAAGGGGAAGGTATGGAAAGTGAACAGGTACCATGTTTTGTTGACTTATGGGGTCCTGAAGAAGCAATGCTTTATGGGAAAATGAGCTAAAAGGGTCAATTTTGGTTAAGTTGAATCCAAGTTGACTGTGTGATACAAGAGGAAATATAAAGGTTGCCCGGAGACATTCATAGGAAAAGGCCAATACTTGTCTCTTCCAGTTTGAAGACAGTGTATCTGTCCATCTGTCTGTCTGTCTGTCTGTCTGTCTGTCTGTCTGTCTGTCTGCTGTGTGTCTGGGTGTCTGGATGATCCCTATCATCCCCAGTGGTCCTGTCAGAGGACAGCTTTCAGGAACGGGTTCTCCCAATCTACCACATGGGTCCCATGATAAGCACAGGTCATCCAACTTTGCACCTTTGCCTGCTGGGTCATCTCCCTGGCCTCTCAAGCCTTTTGAGAAATTAAATAGTAAAGAGCTGAAAGGTTAAAACCATAAAGTCGTGCTTACTGGTACCATATAATGATTCTATGGCTGTGTGCATTGCACAATGATCAAATCAGTGCACAATGATCAAATCAGGACAGACTTCCAGCACTTCAACCTGTTAGCATTTCCTTATGGTGAAAATTTCCAATAACCTTTTTTTCTAGTGGAACAGGAAGGTCTTTGTGCCCACAGATCTCCAGCGAAGCCAATAATCTTAGACAACTAAGTTTGTCTTTTCAATGAGAAAGATGTAAAACCTGTTCTTCCACCCAGAAAGCTGGGAACTGGAGTGAGTGACTGACAGCATGGTGACCTGTGGGTGACTGACAGCATGGTGACCTGTGGGTGACTGACTGACAGCATGGTGACCTGTGGGTGACTGACAGCATGGTGACCTGTGGGTGACTGACTGACAGCATGGTGACCTGTGGGTGACTGACAGCATGGTGACCTGTGGGTGACTGACAGCATGGTGACCTGTGGGTGACTGACTGACAGCATGGTGACCTGTGGGTGACTGACAGCATGGCGACCTGTGCGTGACTGACAGCATGGTGACCTGTGAGTGACTGACAGCATGGTGACCTGTGGGTGATTGACAGGATGGTGACCTGTGGGTGACTGACTGACAGCATGGTGACCTGTGAGTGACAGACAGCATGGCGACCTGTGGGTGACTGACAGCATGGTGACCTGTGGGTGACTGACAGACAGCATGGCGACC